>JACJUM010003085.1:4363606-4381097 GCA_020976665.1 Heortia vitessoides | reverse complement strand
GTATTTGGTCTATCTCGTATACATGACTTTGCATGGTTATAAATATTAAGTTATAAATTGCTTGGAAATCATAAGCAGATTGAAGTAACTATCCATACCAATTACTTGAGTCCATCCTAAAGTTTCCTGAAGGAGATTGCAATTATGCGATCAAGCCACTGGCTGTGCATCATTAACTGTTTTTTTAATTGTCATATATGTCGGACCCATTTCTGAATACGGTAGACCCTATCTTGTCCGCCAAAGGCCGTGGGTTCGATCCCCACCCATCATCATCAACTAACATCTATGTGATAAAAATTAGTATCAATCATGTGTCTGGATGTTATATTATATGTATTTAAGTGTTATATTTGTAATTCCTCTTATATGACAAGTACTATAAGTTCACCTCGGGATTAAATTAACTCAAGAGACGTTTTTTGAAATTATTATTATTTAATTACATGAAATTTCACAACATTTTACAATAAGGAGTAATAAATTTAAAAAAAAAATTAGTATGATGCATACTATATACAGTGATAATTCTATTTATAAACGGTTTGTTCTTTTCTCATAATAATATTATAAATACGCGTTCGCTGCTCAACAGCCATATTTTGATGGGAAGAAGCATGTACCTAGATTAGATGGAGAAAATTTTACGTCTTAACGGGCCCGATGGCGCAGATGGTAGTGATCCTGTCTTGTGCACCAGGGGTCGTGGGTTCGATTCCCACCCAGAGCAAATATTTTTATGATGATATTTGTGTTTGCTCTGTGTATAGGTGTAAAATATATGTATTTAAGTAGTATATTTGTGATTCCTCTGTTGTCTGGCGTTCGTAACACAAGTGCTTTAAGCGACTTACCACGGAGTCAGGTCAATGTATGAGATGTTGTGGGAATTTATTATTATTATTATTATTATTATTATTATTATTATTAGTTGAAATAAGACGTAGAATTATCTCTTCTCGTTTTGTTAGTTGAAATACCTTATTTCTTACTAAACAATACATGTATACATATCTTGCATTGGCTAACTAGCCGAAGAATCATTGTCTTTTTGAATTTTTTGTAACCGCATATTTCTTATGTAATAAACCCAATAATTGTTCGACCATTCAGTACTCAGACAAGTATAAATTATGCGAAATGTCACTAATTTCTACTAGTCGTTGTTGGTTCCTGCATCGCGTCACATCATGGATATACACGTAAGAAACAGTTTCCTTTTGACAAGTATGTGTTTGTGTGTGCCAATCGTGTTAGACTTCATTTGATGTTATCAGTTTGTTGATGGATATGGTAAATTAAAAATCTATACCATTATTCTGGCAAGATTTTCTTTAGCATTATACCGCTGTATCTTTAATTCCAAAGGGAACCCTGTTAATTAAAAAATACCTCATTTAAAAATAGTTATAAATATGGTTTTTACTAAGGTTTTTACTAATTGTTAATTCAGTGCAGTCAAACACATTATTTATATATATATATTATAACAGATTTATAAATATTGTTTAATATCCGTATTATAAATGTTTTTACCAATTTACCTCGGAGTCCGGATAACGTACCAGCATGACGTTTTCTATAAATCTATTGATTTATTATTTTTATAAAATAATAAAATAGTGATTGAAAAAGATATAAAATTAAAATTCATATCCGATAAAATAAATAGAAGCATTATTTATTGTTATGCGTGTTAAATGTATATTTATGTATTATATTTGTAATTCCTCGTCATCTACGTTCATTGTCTGATGTCCGTAACACAAATGCTTTAAATGACTCATCTTGGAGTCATAAATATTTATATGTACGAGACGTTGTATTAATTTACTATAGGTATGTGAGACTCGTTAATATATTGTAGAAACAATATCTAATAAAGAACAACTATCTGGCTCCACCTAGGCCGGATGCGGAGGGCCTGGCAATCTGTCACACAGGTTTTTTAGCGCAGACATAATTACGTAGTTTATGTGAGAGGCTGGCTCTCACATAAACTACGTAATTATGATAAAGCTGGTGGTAATTCTTTGCATTAGGCATGCATATATAAGAGGTATATACTTAGTGAGCAGAACCGATGGCCGCTGAAATGGTAAGGTTCTGGAATTAAGACCACGTAATAATAATAAATACTTTGTTGTACACGAAACATAGAAAATATGAAAAATAAAAGTAATCAGAAAGTATAATGGACAATGTATCGGCAAGCGCGGCGCTCTTAGAGCGCCCACACACAATGTCGACATACGATCTGGCTAAAACCACACGATCGCGCTGGACACAGGCCGCATGCACCCGTCCTATTGGAGACCACTTAGAGAGGCCTATGTCCAGCAGTTGACTATAATGTATTTCACCACGGTGTACAGTTACTTTTTACAAAAAAGATCGTTCAACTCGATATAAATAAATGAACACATTTTTAAAAATAAATGAGAAAGTAAACATTAAATTAACAAAAATTAGTGGTTACGCCGCAGCCCGCATGGAGCAGGTGTTGTAATAGGGGTTTTATACTTTTTATTGCAGCGGAATTGTTCAAAGTGAAATGAGACCTGACTCAAAGGTAGGTTAACAAACCAGTAAAACATATTCACCTACAGATTTGGGATTAAACACTCGTTTTACCAAGGAAACTCTGCTCCTCTACGTCGACACTTTATATTGTAATAGACAGTAAAATTGTTGTAGTTGGGCTAGTATAATATAATTTCCATATTAAATAATCAATCAATAATAAATTCACACAATATCTCATACATTTACCCGACTTCGTAATAAGTCGCCTAAAGCACTTGCCTTACTGATACCAGATTACAGAAGCATCTCAGATATAATACTTAAATAAATATTTAATACGCAAACATATTGTTTGAATTATAAATGTTGTAAATAATATTTCTATTCATTTCAGAAAGTTCTCTTCATCATGACACTCATCTGCGGCTCGGTGTTCATGACGCACTCGGTGGATCACCTGAATGTGGCGAAAGCACCACTTATAGTGCGCAAACAGCACGTGGACCCGTTCATGCCTTTGCCACCGCCCAACCCTGACCAGCAGAGCAACAAGATGCTGCTCGATGCCTTAACGAGAGGCGAAATAAGCCCGAACCTTGCCGCCATTGCGGCTACTCTATCTCAATGAACATTTCATTCGTCGTGCTTGAACTCTTAATACCGAATTAGAATTGAACAACGGTATGCTACTAACAGTGTTTATATGTATGACCTGTTAAAAAGTGTTCGAAATAAATTACTTTACATATAAATTACATATTTAATTTATCGTTTATATGTTTATGCGCAAAAATGTATGATAATTAACTTGGTTTTATTATCATACAAATAGCACAAGTACATTGTACATTTACAGCTTTTGTGAAAAACTGGAGTCTAAGGTAAGCAGAGAACTGCTTTTTTCCAGATCCAAGATATCGCACATTTATTTTTCTTGTGTCTCAAAGGTCGTAGGTTCGATATTTATATGATGAATGAATATCAAACTAGATTTTGCCAATAACTCACTGATGGTCATTAAAAATCTCAGGGTACTTTCCAATGACATAAAAAGGTGTAATTTGGTATATAAGTTAGTAATAGCACACAAACAACAAAAAAAAGTCTTAAACTTGGAGCTTTTAACACCAATCCCTTAATCACGTTACCACAAGAACTATTGTACAATAGAAAATAAACAAACAGTGCATTAATTTTTCACCTTGTGAATGTAGAGAAATATCCAAACCACATTGAGAAAATATTAGATTTCATGAAGTTAGGCCTTTGTAGAGTTAGTGTTTAGACCAGTACTTTCTGAATTCACGCCACACTATCTTTATGTACTGGCTAATATATATATAAAAGAAGAAGCTAATTGACTGACTGAATGTCATATAAACCCATAGCCTAAATTATAGAGGTAAGAAACTAAAAAAAAAATATTCACAAGGATTCCTTTTATAATGCACGGGAGTACAAAATAAAGATTTTTTTTAATTCACCCCCTAAAGAGGAAATTGGGTGTGGAAAAGTATGAAACTTTGCTGTTTTAAAGTTATTCGAATAAAATGCAGTAAAAAGGTTTCCATTACATTTCAATAAAGTTTGTATCTTTAATTAACGGTAAATGTTTCAACTTATACAACATTGGCTTTCATGCTTCTAGTAGATGCCAAGGAACTTTCATAGTTACATCACAACAGATTCTATTATTTTATTATAATATCAATCACTACAAGGAAATTCAATATCCTCAAACTAAATCCGAACACAACGAAAGCATAAAAGCAGTATAGAACGGACAATTAATATAAAAAGTAACAAATTGAACTTGGAGATTGAAAAAGATATCAAAATTCCCCTTCCAAGTTATCTAGTTGGTACGGTCCAATAAAAGGGAATTTATTTGAGGGGTTTTCCGCTCAGTCATCGCGTCAGATCCCCGTTTGATCCGCACAAACAGAGCAAAACCTTACAACATGTTACTGCGCATTGTGGAGCCACATGGATATAGCGATCGCTTTTGACGTTCTACCACGTATTCGTTTTTACCAAATTGTAGAACTTGTCATTGAAACCGAGACTGAGTGATGAAACATAGAGAACGCTTTTGTCAAACTTAAAAACGTTGTTGCAAATTATACAAAACGTTCCTATCCTCTCCAAGTGATTGCCAATAGGACCGGTTGTTTGCGGCCTGCGTCCAGCGCGATCATACGGTTTTAATCAGATCGTCTGTCCACCTTGTTGGTGGACAGACGGTTGTTATACGTTGTACTCTGCGCTTGCTGGTACGTGGTTTCCTAGAACCTTACGACTCTATCATTCGTCAGTTCTGCGTGCCTAAAAATCTAATCTATTAAGCTAATCCTCCAAGGTGTGTAGGCAATTTGGCTATTTCACGTATCTTCTCATTTATGATTCGATTCGATTGCGCAAACAGACTCAAGCAATGCCCTCTCCCTAGCCCGTCGAGATATTTTGAGTTGGGCTAATAAAACCAATAACTAGAGACTACGTCGCTGACTTAGCCATCGACAGCACATAATCATCAATATCCAAAAAAGTATCTTTATTATCTACAAATGTAAGGTCTTTTCTCTGCATAAATCAAATACTTAGTCAAGAAACCATGTCCTATAGGCTTCGATTGCTGTATGCGACTACCTTAATGTAATGGAAAATAGATGTTTCATTTTTTATCAGTTGCCAATAATTTTAGGTCAAAGTATCTTACTTCCACACATTAGAAGGTGCCGGCTTCTGATACCGAAGCGAAGAGCAAAATATATGTGCTATTTTATAATATAATATATGTACTATATGTGCTATTTTCTCACTTTAAATTACTACTTAATAGTTTTAAAATTGTTAACACACCAGTCATTCATGTTTTAATAATACAATGGTACCCAATCATGAGCTGGCCTCTCCTAACCATGCGTGGGCTTCGCAAAATTTCCATAAAAGAACGTACTTGTAGGATACTCAGAGCCGAAATTTAATCGTACGTCTTCGGTATTACAAATTCAAACTTTAGGCTTATATTGATAGATAACTTTAACATTATTTTGGTGACTCAAACACAACACTTATATTTTTTTTATTTATTGAACTTTATTGCACAAAATGTACAAATGGCGGACTTAATGCCAGATGGCATTATCTCCCAGTCAACCATTACACAAAACAGAAAATATATATATATATAGTGATGCAGGCAATATATATACAAAATAGATAAACGTGGCATACATAAACGCAATAAATGCATATGATATAATGTATATATATATATATACTAATAGTTACAGGTACATTTTTTAAACTGGATAATTGCCGTTTGCTGCCCAAGTTAATGGCTTGAGTCTTGGACGGGTTCATAGAAACACCAAACATTTGTGACCAGTTTGTGATGTTGGTCAAATCAGCATTAATCCCAGCAATGGCATTATCCAGGTCATTGTACTCTACCTGGGTGTATAGTTGCAGGTCATCAGCGTATAGGCGTATAGATGGTAAGAGCAGACAATAGATTTGGTGACAAGGTTTATGAAAACGGAAAATAATAACGGAGAGAGAATGCCACCTTGCGGCACACTAGCATCGATTGTTACCCACTTGGGCAAATCATCACCCGTTTTATTACTTATCTTTATATATAAAAATTACGTGTCACGGTATTTGTCCGGGATACATTTTTGACCTACTAAAACAATTTGAATTTTTAATGTTTTGCTTTCTGTATGCAGAATAGGAGGACAAGTAAGCAGCAGCCCATAGACGGTTGTAAAAGATATCACTAGCACGTAGATTAGATAAAGATAGACTAAAGATACGTTTATTACGTCTAAAAATGCGAGTAATCAGGTACGTGCTTGCCGTGAAGTACCGGTAGAATGCGGTATATCCGCAGGGCAGGATAGGCGGTAGCATCCCCGTCGCGAAAGCTGCCACCACGCTTGCCCAGCGCGGCAATTATTGGCAAAATTCCCCCTTTCTTGGCGAGGCCTATATCCAGCAGTGGACTTCCAATTGCTGGTATGATGATTATTATATCTCAAGACTACAAGAAAGTCTACAAGAAATTTCACTGCCTCACCCGACCTTTAATCAACACTGCAATATGGCGGTAAAAATTGCTCGAGGTCTACCTCACGTGAATACACTGGAGCGCATCTAGTTATTGTTATCTCTTCGTATTTGTTCAAGCGAAGCTGAATGAAATTAATACATAGCTAGCCCCCGGCTAAGTAGAAACAGATCGACGCTATGAATAAAAACAAATTGCTTGCACATCGCTAAGCTTTTATGCAAGAATAAAAACATTGATTTTCTATCAAACTCCTGTATCATGCTCGTATCGAGCACATTTCGGATAACAACGTAAATCTAATAACTGGGTTTACAGAGTTTGATTTAATTACGAAAATATGTATACAAAGACTTAATATTACCAAATATTAGGTTAGTAATTACATCGTATTTAATGTAATTACATCAATCACTAAAGCTTGCAGCTTCACAATATTAATTTATTTCGATTTAACAACATTTGATTGCATTCCTACAGAAATTAATATATACATAAACTAAAGTCAAGTTATTGTAGCTTGTACAGGAAGAAAATATACACTTATAAAAGCCATAGAATTAATAACAAACAACAAAAATTCAAACATGTATGACGGTTATAATAATAAATATTTAATGTCATATCGCACTACATATGTTATTTACCATTTAATTTAGTCAACACGTCCATTGGCGATTGTGAAGTCAGATTACCTAAGTCTATACATTCTCGAAATTGAGGAGTGCAAGCCGAATACAGTTCTGCAAATCAGCCAAAGCGGCCTAATAAAATGGACAATATTATTACGAGGGCACATCTAAGAAATTATAAAATTTTATTTACTCAATACTTAACTTGTAAGTTTTAATCAAACGTACCTATAAATACTATTATTATAGCTAATATATTTGTGAATAATATTTTCAAATATTTTAGACCCAAAAAGTAAACCCATGCCCATCTTCCAAAATAACTATTACCACTACAACCTATAATAAAATATAAGGTGCCAGATGTACTATCTTAACACAAACTCGTATCTATTGAGCAGATTTTCACAATACCGAAATATAACCGGAACAAACATAAATGTATCGTGTAAACTGATTAAAGTTTTGAAAATAGTGATATACAAATAGGTTTAGAAAAAACATGTGGCATGGCATTGATATTTGGTTCAACACCTAATCCAGTAGGTTGCTACTTAAAGATATTTATTTATTGGTAAGCAAAATACAAGGTATAAAGTAACCTTAATCTCAGGCCAAACCAATCGAAGTATCCCAACAATACATTATTCAAGACGAATCGTATCAAAATTCCCTACATTTAAATTTCTTATGCGGGCTCCGCTACGAACTAATCAGGCAGACGTAGCTAGGTTCCAGCCAGCCGGGCAATCGTATGGCTCACCGGGCGTAATGTGCCACTATTTTCTGCCTCGTACACATAGGCCCCTATCCCTCAGGACCTTCCCTATTTCCCTAAAGCGAATTACATGTCTTTAGGTTGCGGTTATTTTATTTTCTGTTTCTTGTAATTGGTGTCTCGTTATTTTACAGCTTATTACTGTTATTTATTAATTAGTTCGTTTTAGAGACTTGGTAAGTTGGTTATATCGGTTCTTCTTTTTTCGAATAGGATTTTGTTGATTTTTTTTCACGCGTATACCTATCTGTTTCTTTATAACCACAACTATCCGTGATTGAAATTTTACTCCAAATTACGCCAGATATTTTCAGAATTACCAGAGATTTACCAGGATAAATATATAAACAAAAAAAATCTAAGCCTACTATAAGGAAGGATAATGATAGGTACAGCATTCAGTGTAGGATCGATCTATATACTACATATAAGATATATATCTTATACCTAAATATAAGATAATTAGCAATGCCCCTATAACCTTTTATATAAACTTTGCACCCTCTTTTTACCCCCATAAGGGACGATATTTTGTAAAAATATTTTATTGAAAACTTTCAATGAAAAACCTTTACACTAAATTTGATTACGATAACTTCAAAAACAACAAAGTTTTATCTTAACTTTGGACATCCGTTTTTCCTCTTTAAGGGGGGAAATTTTGAGGTCCTATGTTATAAAAGGTCTATTTTTGTATAGAGATAAACAAGATTGGTAAAACCTATCGCTTGCACTGGTATTGGTCTTCGAAAGCGTCGCAAGACGACGTCGTGACTTGTACTCCTTCATATATAACAGTAGGGTTGGTAGAGAAGGAAGTTGATGAGTGAAAGCCATGAACAAAATGCGTAGTGAACTCCATAGGATCTCATGTAGGGTCATCCAAAAATTATCAATTTAACGTTTTAAAGTTTTAATTTTTGATATCCAGAATTTAATGTCTTACAGCTTACATTTAGTCTAGTCATAATTAAACCCCAAATTGGTTGTACCTAAAAACCCCTGATTGGGTTAAGAGACATGAGATTTTTTAAAACCATATCGCTTTACAGTTACGACTAGCCTCTACCGAGATAAAGAAACATCGTGTTCAACAATGGACACACCCAGGGTGAATATTTCTATGAAGATATTTGTGTTTGTTCTGTGTTTAGGTGTTGAATATAGCTAAGTAATAATTGCTCTATTGTCTGATGACCGTAGCACAAGTGCTTTTAGCGACTTATCTTGGAGTCAAGTCTACGTATGTATGAATTGTCGAGTGAATTTATAGATTTAATATACTTCTATTTTCTAAACATTTAACTTTACTTTATAATTGTTCCAGCGTTTTAATGACTTTCGCAACTACTGTCTTTAATTCGGTATAAAGGCTATATTTAATTTTAGAGTTAGATAAAATCTTTTATTCTAATCTCCTCTTTCAGTAGTACACGTGTAATATACAATTTAGTAGCCACATGGAGCTTCGTATCTGAGGGAATTAGTTAAATCCTTCTCGTAGTAAAGGCGCGATCCAATAAGGAAACTGGCGGACAAAAATTTAGACTTTATGCCCCCTAATATTTCTTAGTGTTGTGTTCCAAAAAGTTTATTCCAAACTCTCAGCACTCAAGTTTATTCCAAATAAGTCAGCAGTAAAGTTAATTTAAATTGAACAATATCTTGTCACTATTATTTTGATATTCCTTTTTCTGAATCAATACTACATGTTTACTTCGACAAGAAATATTCAGTTTCATTTTCAAATGAAACATAAAAGTTTAAAGAGTGGGACCTTCCATGTTTAAAATATATGAAAGATTTTTAATGTACCCGATTCATAAATAATTCTATTCATAAGGCTCAGATTATATAAAAAAAGATATAAAGGGTAAAATAAAACTATTGATATATTAATGCTGATGTTTATTTCTGTGTAGTAGCCACGAGGACATTAATAAAAAAGACATTGTTGTAATTTCTTTTTTATTTCTTTCTCTTATGATCAGCCAAAATAAATCCATAATAATGTCAAAAAGATAGATATTATACGCTGGTGATATCCATGTGATAATATGAGCAGGCTTAGGCTAAGGCGACGTTTACTGTCACACAACCCGCATGCTTGCTTGTCGATGTAGTCATATAAAAAAAACATTTATATAAATATGTATAGGAATGTTTTTGATTTTTTTACTCTAGATGGGTTAGCAGATCTAAATATATCTTGCCATATAATAACACAGGCTAATTTTTATGTAGTAAACATGTCCCCGTAGAAAATAGAACGTCAGATTTATCTGACGTTCTATTTTCTCTGGGAAATCGCCATAATTTATTACAGTTTAGCTGATAAGGCACACCTTAGACTTTTTCCTCGAACAACAAGATTTTCAGGGAAAAGATATATTCAAATTATAAATAAAATACGTAGACAGATATACGTACAATATAAAACGGTCATTGACATTATTACCTATTACTGACAAATAGCCAAACACATGGGACAAGCTATAATAGATCCATATACTATTTTCCGCTGAGTTGGTCCCAATTCGCCTTCATCTTCAATTTAACCGTTTGATTAGCAATAACACGACGAGCTTTTGAGACCTTTGTAATACAAATAAGGAAATCTGAATTCCCGCGTAACTGACTCGCGCTGTTCCGCTTACGGGGGTGATAGATTTGAGTTAATAATTCACACTAAGTCACGCTGCGCCATGCCACGTCATTTTACGCCATGCTTTACGAAGCCAAGCTACGCCATACCAAGACGCACTAAGCGGGGAACTTGTAAAAAGTACCCACTGAAGTAATTTTTAGATGTATTCTGTTACATGGAATGAACTAAACATAATGACTACCGATTTGAATCCAATTACCAACAAATAAGATTTTATTAAAGAAAAACTGTGTGACAACATTTCTTTCCGTTTAATTGAAAAAAATGTTACCGATGAATTTATACCATCACAATGGTAATTTTAACAATTAAAAACAACCAACGTTGCCGATGTTCTGGACGATGGCAAGGATACGATAATTAGTTAGCATTTGAATGTTTAATGCGTGTCGTAACCTGAGTATTACAGACATTGAACAGATTATGTATGTATATCTCAACCACTTCTGAACTATATATGTTAAGTTTATTATCTGAGTTCATTGGGACCCTTTAGCAGATTTGCATAGATTAATCTATAGTAGTGTATACGCGAACATATAGAGGTTAGAGATTTTTATTTATTGTGTTTAGAGAGTTCGGCTGCGTACCATCTGCGGTACTACGAGAATAGCAAATCTGTTGCCAGCCTTTAATCGGATTAGGATAACACCACCACTCACAGTTCTGTACACAACTCCACCTGCATCAGCACAGTTATTTTATACAGGTGCATTGGGGATCATTTTTACGATTGACCTAGGGTGTTCTTTCGAGAATAGATATTTAAAGGACAATGTCAATTTTGTATAGAGCTGTGGCCTTTTATAGAGAGCCATTTTAGCTTTTAAGAAAAATACTGCCACCCCTGTACCGACTGTCTAAACAGGTGCCTAAGGTACCAAAACAGACAGATGGCGATATAGCTACACGAAATATCATAGCTCATATCATAGCATTGCAACAAGGAAGAGATGGGCAGGAATATTCCCATCACGAAGCACTGCGATTGCCATCACGCCTGCCCAGCACAGGAGAAAATTCTCTCATACCTAGTGAGGTTTTTATCTTTCACGACGGGAATCTCTTTGAGAGTAATATTTCCAGCAGTGATGCTACGACAGATATAGTCATTATAATAAATTAACTGCATTTCTCATCAAACCTGAACCAATACAAGCACTGTTTTTGGTAGCATAAAGAGAGAGACAGAATACGAAAAGCAGATACGTCAATTACCCCTTAATTCTAAGTCACTATCACTGCAGAACTTTCACCACCGTACATATGCCTCTCAAGTTATTAAAATTGAGGGTATAAGAGATTAAACCCTCAATTTTAATAACTTGGGGGGCATATGTTCGGTCTGTTATTGGTTCCAGGACCCTCTAGTGTGGGAACACTAGAAAGTCCTGGAACCAATGGCAGAGCTTTTCCTGACGACGAGGATGCTGTTTCCTATCCCAACATATTGTATTTAAAATACGCTGGTTAGGATGGATCTACCGCTATCTACCATTTACCGTCAGTCATCTCTTTCGTTCCCCAGTACAAAAGGAGGAGGATTCTACTCTGCTCGTAATCCTATAACTCCTTCAGCACCAGTTAATATTCAAATTGGATATCTCTGAAGGTTGTCTATATTGGATATTGAAGACATCTACAGGTTTAAAAAGTCGTCATTCCAAACCTTTTGTGATCAGTCCAAAACAATCTTATATAAATCAACACAATTAAAAAAATTGGCTCAAGAGTGCTACATTTAGTTACAAATTGATTTCCCTTGAACATTGAGTGTAAGCTCCGACCAACTTTAGTCTTAATTAATCATATCAGCACTTGGACGCCCACAGCTGGATATAGGCCTAGAAAGGGGGAATTTGCCTATAATTGCCGTGCTGGACAAGCGTGTTGGCAATTGCAGAGCGCAGCATTCGCGACGGGGATGCTGCAGCCCATCCCCGCCCCTGCCGATCTTTCGGTTCTGGTGCCTTATTCGCCTCTTACGACACTTGGTACAGGGAGAGGCACTATTGTAACTTTGCCACTAATAAAAAACTAGTGTCTATATATGTACGAGTAATAATGAACCAAAAACAAAGATCTCATGTTAAGATAACTTTTGAGAATTGTAAACTACATAGATAGTTTAATTACATTTGCTGTCGAAACTATTTATATTTAACAGTTTTATTAAAAAATCGATACATCCGCGGCAATAAAGGCGCGAATCCAATTTGGGATCAAAAGATAAACAATGACAAACTGGGACGGGCAATTGAAATGACAAATTCGAACGCCCAATATAGACCGAACTACGGCGGTGATTGTCTGTGTGATTGAAAAGGGCAGTGGCTCTTAAACTATGCGGTCGGTTTTCTACTGGAGTATTAAAGTTAACAGACCGGTATTTGGTGCTCTATACTCAACACGGAACCCTTGTAGTTTCAGCGTATCCATCCGTCTGTCTACGTCTAAAGTTAGATCATTAGGTCATTAGGATACTATTTAAGTTTGATAAATATTATAGTACTATATCGTCAGCATAATTTTACTAATTATGCTGACGATGTAATAATTTAAAAAAATATAATTTTGAAAACACATACAAGCCATATTTGTTTATACTTAAAGCATAGCTCACAAGCTGCATTCTGTGGAACGGTAATCTTGAAAAATTTTACTAGGGCCATCACGAGGATATCACGAGCGCATTGCAAACTTTATGGCCTGAGGATATTATGCCGCATTATCTTGTAATTTTGGTTGCCAGTGTCACTTTCCAAACCGGAGCAAGGGTTCGAAAACTACAGTCTACTTCTACAAAAGATACTATTAAACAGAAAAAAATCCTTTCTACAATATTTTAGCTTTTATATTTATATTTATCCACACTACATCTCATACATTGACCTAACTCCGTAAAGTACTTGTATTACGGACATTAGACAACAGGAAGCATAAGTATGATACTAAATAAATATATATTTAAATAATAGATTTTTTATCTAATGTTTGTGAGGCAAGGTTAAATCTAAGGTTGTTACAGTATCTACATGATCTTCTCAGGGTTATGTAGCAGCAGATACAACATCATATGAGACTCCACATCCAGCTGTCCGGAAAAACTTAATAGTATAATTGGTGCCCTAAAATATGCCTGTTGCCAATATCATCAGAGTTAAATTTCTCTTTTTGGAATCGTCACCTCTATCGGCTTGCTCCGCTACCAGAACCTTCTTGCTATGAAGAATATGACGAAAATATAAACTCTTTCCCCGTACTGCTTGACCCTTGTACATTTAATACATTAATCAATCAAAAATAAATAAGCTCGTGTACAAAAAACCATAAAAATCTTGTTCATAGTAGAAACATACTTTTATAATTATATATGTACCAATTTACATATATTCTCGTATACCCTGCTTCTGTTACTTTGTATCTATCTAATTGAATACAGGAACAATCTAGGAACAATTTGATAAAATCTCGTCTGTTCACCGTCACCTCATATTTACTGAAGCTTGATTGCTTTTTAGCGGAAACAAGCAATCTACTCTCTCTTTATTCAAATCCGTTCCACCTGAATTACGTTTGAAAGCAATTTTAAAATCTTTACATCAATATTTTAACGGTTCGCGGAGAATTCTGAATCCAATAATATTCTGTAAAGTTAAAACTTCATTTTTTACGGATACAGAACTCGTTATTATCTTCGTATTTCGTTAGTTGATATAGAAATGATGACGAATTTGTATAAGTTGATAGCATACACTCGTATGTCAATGTCAAATATGTTCATATTTTTATTTAACTACTGTTGATATTTTTAAATCGCCAAAATATAAAAAATACCCAGTAAAGGAAAACTAAGTTAAACTTCTTTGAGAGGTTTTGTGCTTAGAAAATGCTGAATTATATTTAAATTATTATTTACTACAAAAAAACATTCTCGAGTATCTCGAACTCAAATTTGAGTTGACTAGTGGAGTGCAAGCAAAAGATAAGACTAAGTTTTACTCAAGCAACCAGAAAAAACCAACAAGAAAAACTAGTGGTTTCAGAATGGGGATTTTAACCGTATTGCTGGACATAGGCCTCCCCAATAAAGTTAGTATTTCTCCCATAATTACCGCGCTAGGCAGGCGTGGTTCACAATTTCGACTGGATATACCGCCATCATGATGCCTCAATCACTTCTTACGCCATCTGGTATAGGAGAAGGTACTATTCTTTTATGTCGGTTCTCCGCGGCAAATTAATTATACATCTAATCCTATACATAACTTTCGGGGAAAGAAGGTCATGTCATGTCGTTCTTTAACCAATAAACTACACCACTAAAGCTGTCGAAATTTTCCGGCGAAAGACCCAGTCTATCCCCTGGGAATCATATATTTTTCCGGGATAAAATCATAAGATGTGCATGGTAAATCTAATAAAGATTCATTCAACCGTATAGTCGCGAAAAAATAAAAATAAACAGGCACACTTTCGTATTTTCAGAAACGGGGATTCGTTGTGCATTGCATAATTTCATTAAAAAGTTGAAACGCGTCTTTCTTATAAGTACTAACTATGATTTAACTTACCATTTTATACTAATAGATATGAATTGTACCTACACAGCTATCTTTTTACAATCATCACACATTCAGTTAATCAGCATTCAATATGTTCAAATTTATAAAGTTTTCATATACAGGTTCTTGAATTGGAGAGTTTTATCTCTTTTCATCAATTTTTACACAACTGTCACGCGCGCAAGGGATGTACCTCATATCTCGGGGCCGTGACACGCGGTGACGAATTAGAGCCAGGAATCCGACGTGACGCCTGCCGCCGGCGAAGACAACCGAGACTTTTTTGGTTGATTTATATTAACTAGACGTACCCTAAACGGGTCAGTGAGTACTGTTTTGTTTTCTTTATTTTTATAGTTGGTTACACAAGATTGTAATTGTGCTTACTATATAATACGAAATAATAGCATTGAATATAAACTCAGTCAGACAGTCTATCTGTCTAATAACAAAACTACCTGTACAATTTCATGATGCGATTCCTTACATTTTTCCACTTTTATTTACCTTAAAGCAGCCAACAGTTATTTATTTATTAAACTTTACTGCACAAAATAGAACAACGTGTACAAATGGCGGACTTAATGCCAGTCGGCTGTTATACAATTAGTATAGATGAAAGTTATATTATTATTATTAAATTATCCAAATGACCGATACATCGACCTGAAGTTGACTAAAATTAAAAACTATACCCAATTTACCAACCAGTTTTCCTCAAGACAGTCTGATCTGTAAAAATGTTCAGCTAGATTCGAACATATCGGCTTATAAATTACTAACTTACCGCCCGCGACTATGTCCTCGAGGTCCTTACTCTATAACTCATTCCTGAAGATCTATTACTATTACGAGAAGTCTATGTCACTGCCTGACAGCTAAACTTTGCAAAAAGTGCTGATTGCATATAGAAAAATAAAAAAAATAAGGACTATACCACAGGAATATTTCTTCAGGATATTTAGTAGCTTATATGTAACTATCAATAACCCCTGTACTGTACTATATAACATCCAGATTCGATCAGGTGTAAAAGAGTAACAAACATATATTCCGCACCTCCATACTCAAAAGCTTTTTGGTTTATTTATTTATTAGTATAAATAGTAGAATTAGTAAAGATTATTAGATAATCATACAAATTAAAGCCAAGCAACAAAGACTAGTTTTGAAGAACTTTAACGAACCGTGGTATCAAATTACGAAGAAGAAGCTATCGACACCACGTAATGCAAGACACGATCGCCGCGAGCATCAATACGTCTCGTCCATCGCAAATTCTTAGTCCAATCTCTTTAGTTTCGCACATAAAATAGAGTTGCACGTTGTATTCCAAGTTACTTTTTCAAGCTATATCAGCTTTCATAATATTAGCTTATACTTTTGGAATGCTGGCATACTTCGGTTAAATTTAAACTTTAAAAAGTTAACCATACATATAATATAAAATATTATTGTTAGAAACATAACAGTTTTTCTTCACAATTTGCGGGCCCGTTCATGCCACTGGCCTTATCAGGCCGTTGAATGATGCGCGAAAAGAACATTTCCGTCACCCTTGTGAGAATCTCGAACCGTATGACGTTTTTATTATGCTGTCCTTTTGTTTATTCCGCCGCTGAATGATGAGGTTTGCGGAAAAACACCCTCATCTTTTTAAGAAAATAATTTATAATTTGCTGCCAGCTCCTTAACAGTTACTGCTTTGTATTGTAAAAAAGGTTTCATAACACAAAATGCTTTATTGCTATCTGCGTCTTTTTTTTCAGTTGAACTTTGTACTTTTGTATTTGTGAACAAATATAATACATAACGTGTACAAATCAATATTCAAACTCAAACCCAAATACTCTTTGTTCAACCTACCATTGCCAAACTAAAATTAATAAAATAACAATTAAATTTCCAAGAATAAAAGAACTGAAGTGTATAATACGAATGACACTGATGTACACAAGCAATTATAAGAATTACTAACATATAAGTTATTAAATTATACTTCAAACAAGTCCACCGACTTCAGATTCGTAACGCGAGCCACTAAAAAGGAACCAGTTAAATTTGAAATGATAAAGTTCTATTACCATCTAGTGGTAGCTAGTAATGAAACAACCGCCAGCGTCGATGTTAACAAACCATACTTTGCAGGTATTTTATCACATTTTTTTTATTTATGCATCCTAACATAACAAGAGTATAAACTTAAGCATAAAGTGCACTTAAGTGGTGCGCGTTATAAAATGTTCT
>JACJUM010003085.1:4279710-4362832 GCA_020976665.1 Heortia vitessoides | reverse complement strand
TCTACATAGGTCTCTACAATATCTTCAATATTCCCTACATAGGTCTCTACAATATCTTCAATATTCTCTACATAGGTCTCTACAATATTTTCTACATAGGTCTCTACAATATTCTCTACATAGGTCTCTACAATATCTACAATATGCTCTACATAGGTCTCTACAATATCTGCAATATTCTCCACATAGGTCTAGGTCTCTACAATATCTACAATACTCTCTACATAGGTCTGTATAATATCTACAATATTCTCTACATAGGTCTGTATAGTATCTACAATATTCTCTACATAGGTCTCTACAATATCCACAATACTCTCTACATAGGTCTCTACAATATCTACAATATTCTCTACATAGGTCAACATGCCAAAAAAAGAAGTCATACTCATTTAAAACTTCATTGACGTTAATATTAAGGACTACTTCGATTACTAGACTGGGATCTGCTATATATTTTTAGTTATAGCAGCTCAGTTTAATGGTATCGCCAGTGTGTGATGCAGCGCAGAGCAGCTTCTAACAGATTGCTCCGGTCCTGCTACGAAATGACGCATGTGAGGTACGTAGCGGAAAATTGTCTTGCTGCAAGCTGCTACCCGTTTGTAAATAAACCGTTTTTGATAAATGGACCGATTGTTTTACGCACTCGAGGGGTGCGAAGTTATGATGTATCGTGTCGCTGTTAATAATTCTTAGCGCTTGAAATAAACCGGATAAAACTTTGCTTAGCCTATAAATATAATTTTAATTAAACTATTCTTGGGTAACGTGAATTGTATATAAAGTTGATCTAAATACTGAAAAGTTGATATAAATTACTGAAATTAACTACAATATTGGTATTTTTTTTTTTGTTATTTACAACTTTATGCATCTTCAAGCATAATATCTGTCGTCATCCATTTTTCTTCTCTTGGTAATAATCTGCGATAAGTTTTGTTCATTAGTGGGCACGGCATGCCCCCGCCTAGTCGAGCAAAAGAACACGGGCGTACGAAGCATATCAAGCCATTTTCCATACACTATAATTTCGTTGTGCATAAAAAAAGAAATTTCAGTAACCAAATAGCCATTGAATAAGCACATTATTTTTTTATTTCATTTAAATTCAATCAGTAGTTTGAACATAAAGACTAGTCCAGATTTTTTAATTTTATCACTCACTGACTGACTGACTAACCGATCATCAAAAGTGTAAGGCACTTTTAGCAGACATAGAAGCTTTTTATTTTGAATACAAATAATTTTTAATATATTAACCAAAGAAAATCTGAAATGCTTTGGCATTTCGGTCAAGATTTCTAGATACACTCTCTGCATAAAAAAAATTGTAATTTTATATACTTCTTATGTGGTTACGAAGTTACCTTATGAAGTTGCATGCAAAATATGCTAGTTTTCCTTAATTTAAACAGTATTTCACTTGACGTAGATGTTTAGATGTTTATACAAAGACCATCTGCATAGGAAACTTACTTTCATTTATTTCTGCTTCCAAATAGCAATGCGTAATAGCTTAAAGCAGAATGTCCTTTAAGTAGGGAGCGAATAAATTAAACGACTTAAACATGAATCTCAATTTTTACTGTAGAAGAACTGAGCTGCAAGACTTTTTTACTTTTTTTTATAATATCAATTATTCCATATTTTACAAACATGACAAGCTCAGTGCCATTTCGGTATGTTAAGTTAGTAAGTCTCAGTCTTCTTATTACTTAATTATATGATCCACATATAATATACTATAACGGGCCCGATGGCGCAGATAGTAGTGGTCCTATCTTGTGCTCGGGTTCAATTCAATACAATTCAAACACAGCAGAGCAAAATTTAGAGCAAATATTTGTATGATGAAATTCGTGTTTGTTCTATGTCTGAGTGTTAAATGTAAGTATTTGAGTAATATATATGTGATTCCTCTGTTGACTGGCGTCTGTCACACAAGTGCTTTAAGCGACTTACCACGGAGCCAGATCAATATATGAGATGGGAATTTATTATTATTAATAGTATCTTTGTCAGTCAGTTTATAAGAATGTACTGAAACATCGACATCAACAACCCTAATTTTATTTCTCGTCATAAAAAACCACTTCGCTTTAAAAACACCAGAGAAATATTTTGTGATCAAACAACAGAATTAAATATTATCCGAATCCATTGTATTGTGTGATGCGGTTTACGTACAGTCGTGTTCGACAAACAAAATATCTTTTGCCGATAAGCATTATTTGAATTAAATGCGTTCAGCAGTTCATGTGATTAAAGAAATTAAATATATTAATTAATCATTTGATAAAACACATAGCTACAAATTACAACAGTAATATACCTGTATCTATTAAAATCTTCCAAATTATAATTAACTCTACTACTCAGAATTAGGGAACAGTATATGTCGAACGTTTTCACCAAATTTGTGAAGGATAATCTAACGTCAAATTGACCTATATATTTTTAATTTTATCGTACAATAGCACTGATATTAACATCTTAGTAGCCTCGAACCTAGAACCTCTACAAGAAAGATGAAATTCTACCCATTTACGTATTAACAGACATGGTCATAAAGCTTCGAGCGGAAATGCTGCTGCCCATCTACGCGCAATGCAGTTGAGCTACGCTGTTTAAGCTAGATATACCGCCATATGTCGGTTGCAGTACCTCGATTTCCCTTTAAGACAGCAGTACTGACGGAGGTACTATTCTACTTTGTCGGTACCCCACGGCACAGCACTGGCAGACGTGGTGGCATTACAACAGCTTCGTGACGGGAATGCTGCTGCCCATCTCCGCCAAATACAGTTGAGCTGCAATATTTTGGATATATATACCGTCATCTGTAGGTTTCAATACCTCAGTTGCCTCTTGCAATACCTGTACTGTCAGAAGTTAAAATCTATATTACCCAATGGTATAGTACTAATATCCTTACAACTTACAGAGATCTGAGAAACCCGTGTGGGGATCATTATTTTAGTGCCTTTATAGACACTAAAATAATGATCACACGGTACAATCGACATTTTTGACGGGTCTCGTGACACAGGTGATAGTGCTATCCTATTTTGTGCGCCAAGGATCGTGTGTCCGATGCCCACCCAGGACAAACCTTTATATGACAATATTCGTGTTTGTTCTGTGTCTAGGTTTTGAATATATGTACTTAAGTAGTATATTTGTGATTCCTCTGTTGTGCGATGTCCGTTATATAAGCGCTTTAAACGACATATCACGGAGTCAGGTCAACGTATGAGTTGTGGAAAAAAAATGTCGTACGTTCAACGTTACGACTGCCTATTGTATCCGTTTTATAAGTCACTTTACTACTCATAAATGTAACAAAGGACAACCGAGTTGTATACTTAAGTATTCTTCTGATTTTTACTCAAATCAGATATTTAAGAGCCAAGTGTATAAAGAGATCAATCTACATGGCGAAAGCTTGCGTAAAATCAATGCTTATTCCCGAGCGGAATAGGTGTAGGTTAACATATAAGACTGCAATGAATTGTAAAATAATATATGTGTTAATTATAAATAATTTATTGACAACATCTCATACGTTGACTTAGATATAAGTTATTTCTCGCCATATATTTAATTCGTTATATAAATAAATAGCTTTTTCTGCCTAATGTCATGAAAACAAAACACGTTTCGTTGGATTTCTAGTTAGTGAGAACGCATTTTTATAGTTGTTTATGGTACCTAGGTGTCACCCGCGTAGCCCGGTTTCCCTTAGAATAATAAACACAATAAAAGTAATCTAGTTCATCATCATCATCTTACTAGCCACTGAAAGTCAACTGCTGGACATAGGCCTCTCCAAGATAGGAGGTTTTTGCCCGTAATTGCCGCGCTGGGCAAGCGTGTTGGCAATCGCAGACCGCAGCTTTTCCTGTTTCACTGTTGCGGATAGATATACCGCCATCTCTCGATTCTGGTACCTTAATCGCCTCTTAAGACACCTGGTACAGAGGAAGTTACCGTTTTACTCTGCAGTCTCTCAACGACACCCTCAACCTCAGGGGAAGTTATAGTTCTAACCCAATTGTAATATTTTATAGAAATAACTTTGAAAATTAAAACATTCAAACTATCTTTGACCACCCTTTTAGACAAATGATTTTCTAAAAAATTTTTCATTATTATATATTCAATAACTTCAAAAACGGAAAAGTTTAATACTAAATTTGCACCTGTGTCTTAGCCTCCTAGGAATTTTTAAAAATCCTTTCTTAGTGTTTACAAAAAGCACTCCTGTACAGAAATTCATGTCCTGTACAAAGACGATGACGATGATAATGTACAGTGCATGCTGATATCATGTTGAATATTTGGAGCCGAACAGCATTGTTATAATCTATTTGTATATAGATAACGTTTTTAAAGTATAATATATAATGAACCCACACTGCTGGTAGTTTGATTTATAAAGGTAAACTTGGTTCCACGTAGAATTCAACATAGAAATTTTAAAATCTCGCCAAAACTTTTGAGAAGTTTTACGAGAAATTTTGTGCACTCAACGTAAATTTGATTTACTTCTGTGATAGTTACAATCTATCCTCACTAGTTCTGAAAGTAAAATAATTCAACATACAGATATTATTATTTCATTATAACAGCGCCCTGCGGTTTCACCTGCGTTAAGTTGTAGAACAGATCCAGTATCGTTTATACTGCGCTGTTATTGGTCCTTGCGTCACTGTACTATTATACTACTGTAGTAGTAGTATTACTATACATCGTTATATTTGGAAAGTCTACTCAATTATAATTTTCAAATAAAAGATTTTTCATACTTTTGCTTACCTGTCACTTACTTACTGTACTTATACTGCATACTTACTATTTCACCACTTTGTAAGGCTAGTTGGTAAATATAAAAAATGCTTAATTAATTATAGTATATAGAGTAAGATTAGGGTCAATAGCTTTCAAAATAAATCTATGCATACTTCAACACCCTCTTTCACTTCCCCTGTAAAGGTTGTTTAAAATAATAACCTACATTTTAATTGACTTAAAAAGAAAAGATATTTTAGTAATTTGAAAACTATGTCTTAAGAGCAACCCCTATTCCAAATTTGAGACTCTAAGCACTTGCAGTGACTGATACTTCGGGATAAATCAATGTGTGACGTATTCACAGACAAACAACGCACTAAGTAAATAGGTTCAAAGAACAAATTAACTTATGGGGCAATTCCTCCGTGCAATATATAGATAGATTTAATTAATGCGTTAAATATATGGGTCTATTTCCTCGAAAAAAGAATCATTATCATCATATCAGGTATAAGAAGTCCTGGATATAGACTGCTTGATATAGGCTTCCCCAAGTCTTGTAATCTCCAACAGGACCGCTTGTACGCGGCCTGTGTCCAGCTGTGTCGATCTTGTTAGTAGACGCACTACGCTGCGCTTGTCGATATGTGGTCTCCATTTCAAAAAAGTATCGTCGTATATTATTTTGAAAATTAGATTTTTTTTGAAAAGCAATTCCTACTTTTCAGCACTGGTAAGCGAAACGTCCTCCTAAGTGTGGCCCAGTTAAAATTTTTAACAGGACTCTTTGAGTGGCTAAATCCAGCGGTGGATGTCCTACGGCTGATATAATATTTTCCAACATTCAAGCGTTCACTACTCACAATAAGATTACACTTTTAACTGCTTTAAAACGCGTTCTTTTTAACTTTTTACGTTTCAATTCGAAGTTTTCTTACCATTTGGCAACCGATCTAAAAAATAAGTAACTTTATTAAAGGCTAATATAATTTTGATGAAAGTACTTTTACACATAGATATATATTATATATCCATTCGCCCGAGTTGAACAGTCTTTCGACGATTGTTAGACCATACTAGTACATATAATAATATAGTTTACAATTGTCACTCATATTTAGCAATTATTTTTTTATAAATTTTACACAACACCTCATTCTTGTGTTACGGATATCAGACAACACAGGAAATTGTAAATACTTATAAATACTTAATAATTATAAATAACACCTAGACACAAAACAAATATAAATAATTATCATGTAAATATTTGCTCGCGCTAGATAGGATAACTACCAGTGGCCTAAATGACCAATTTATATGGGTACAACTTTAATTTATGTTCAGGAATACTATAACATTTTGTCATATATTTCTAGCAAACAACATCAATGTGGACAACTGGTTTGTTTACATATTTGAACACAATGTTTAATGGCGGTTACTCGTAAAACTTGTAAAAGGACGAGACCTATTATCATTATTCGTGGAGCAAAATTTAAATGTTTTCCTAGCGCCGGCGTGAAAACAGATTCATTTAAGGTTAAGTATCATTACGAAAATACCATTCATGGAAAACAATTTTTTTTCTTCACAAACGTCAGAGAAACAACAAGGGTAGGAATTTTAAAGATCTTTACGTTTTTCTACTCACTGTCCGAGATAAAAGGGACCCTTGTCGTTGGTTCGGATGTAAAAAGAAACATTTCTTTATTTTCACGAGAAATTTACTGATGCAAATAAATATTTTTATCCCGAAGAGAAATGTCATAGTTTGTCTGATGGCATTTGTATGAATGTTTTATTAGGCTCCCCTCTGTAGGAAAACAGGGTTAGGTCGCAAGTGTAACAGATGCTTCAAAAAGAAAGTGCCAGTATTTCCAACATGTTTATCACAACTTATAATCAAAACCTTCTAAATTTTTCTTCTACACTTTTATACCGAGCACAAATCTTAACGAGTATATTTGCTTGAAATATTGTGCCAGGAGGATCAAATACAAACAAGATAATTGGAATGGGTAAATAAGTCTTTTTTGTATTGTACACATAACTTACATTTGGTTGAGGTACAGTAAAAATGTAGTATGTGTATGTGTATAATGTGTGTGTGTAATGTAAGTGACTTGGTATAGGGATAGGACGAGGAATGTATGAATGTACTTGACATTATGCAGCTAGTTTGTTTAGTATTCTAAAAGGGCCAGTTTTATAAATTATACAATAAAATAATGACCCAAAAGTATATTCGTTATTCAAACTTAAGGGTTACAATAATAATAATAACACTCTTTGTTGTCCACAATGCATTACATTTAAACAAATTAGCATTTACAATTTATAAGCTACCCGAACCGACAGATGGCGGTATATCCATCTGAAACAGTGTAGCTCAAACGCACAGGGTGGGGATGGGTAGCAGCATCCCCGTTGCAAAAGCTGCTGCGCTCTGCGATTGCAAAACGCTTAACCAGCGCGAAAATTATGAATACAATTCCCCCTTTCTTGGAGAAACCTATCGAGCAGTAGACTTCCAATGGCTGTAAAGAAAGTGATATGACTAATATTTATATGATGATATTTATGTTTGTTCTGTGTATGTTAAGTATATATATTTAAGTAGTATATTTGTGATTCTTCTATTGTCTGATGTCCGTAACTCAAGTGTTTAAGCGACTTATCAGGGAATCTGGTCAGTGTATGAGATGTTGTGTTGTTGTAATTGGCGGATTTATCGATCCAAACGATCTCTACCAGGCAACCTTTGGATATTTATGAATAAATAAAGTGTAAAAAATATGACAGTTCGTGAATAGCGTGGTACCGGCAGAGTAGAATAGTACCTCCCCTGTACCAGGTGTCATAAGAGGCTGAGGTACCAGAGCCGACAGATGGCGGTATATTCATCCGTAGCTCAAATGCACCGTCGCGGAACCTGCGTTCTGAGATTACCAACACGCATGCCTAGCGCGGCAATTATGGGTAAAAATCCCCCTATTTTGTGGAGACCTATTATGATGAATAAAGTAAAGCAGCATTATTGTTGTGAAGCTACTCTTATTGCCACCATGCTTGCTCAGCGCGGTAATCCTCCCTTTTCTTAGGGAGGCCTATGTCCATCAGTGGATGTTCTACAGCTGCTATGATGATGATGTTCGCTGTTTTGGATAGATATATTGCTCTCTGTTGGCTCATGTACCGTAGTTGCCCCTTTTGTCTTTGTTGACCATTTATAGTCTGCGGGTAGCCCATAGCTAATCGATCGGTCAATCATAAACCGTGCTTTATGAGTTGTAATTCGCTATAAGTGAATAAACGAGTCAGTTATTATGAGACGCTGTTATTCCAGTATGAATGATATCTTTAGATACAAAAATTTCGTGTCACGATGTTTGTCCGGAATGAACTTCTAAACTACTAACCCGATTTAATATATTTTTGTTTCCTGTGTACAGTTTGATTCAACTTAATGGATTTTGAATCTCAATTTATAATCGCAGTATTTCAGAATCAAAATCATATTTATGATAATCATATAAGTATAGTTAAGGCAGCATAACGTCTGTCAGGCAATAAGTACAATATAAAAAATCAAATGACTGTTATTGCTATTTACATTGGAACGTTCGCGAGACATGAGGTTTAGTTCAGGTCAGTTTACCAAACCCAGCAATGTTATGAAACCCACCAATAGTCACTGCCCCATGGCGCGGCGCGCTCACAATGCGGGCCAACCTGTTGTTGGCTAGAACGTTCACTGGACGTTTCAAATACTTTGGATCTGGTTTGTTGCCTCATTGTAAGGTTTGTAAGTGAACGGTTTAGTCATTTGTAGAATAAATACATATTTGTTGACATCATAAGCGACGGGCCCGATGGCGCAGATGGTAGTGATCCTGTCTAATGCGCCAAAGTTCGTGGGTACGATCCCCACCCAGGACAAATATTTATATTATGATATTTATATTTGTTCTGCGTCTGGGTGTTAAATGTATGTATTAAACTTATTACGTAATCAGGGAATTTATTATTATCATTAATTTATTATTATTAATAAGCAAAAAATATCAATTCGAATATTCTGAAGATATGTTCAACCAGGGATATAGATTATTTAGTAATTTTTAACATTTAATTTAATTGAAAAATCTACTGACTTTTCTGATGTACAATAGAACGTTCTACTTTTTAAAAGCTGTTTAAGTAGTTCAAGCAGTTAATAAACCATAAATTAAACTATGTCTATAAAATGTGCCAATGAGAACTACTTTTAAAGTAATCTAACAACAAACTAGAGATGTTCATTTATTTATTTAAAAGGTCTACCAATTATTGTTACATCACCATTCACAGATAGTTATAGCAGTGTATAGATAAAAAACACAATCACTGATAGGTAGTTGTTACAAGCACAAAAGACGACATATTTTAGTTTTCAATATCATAGCAGCTTTAAAAAACGTCCACTTAAAACACAACATAGGGCTTCTCTTAAATGCCGCTCTGGGCGAGCGTAGCGATAATCGTATTGCGTAGCTTCGTGACGAGAATGCTGCAGCCCAAACCTGCCCTATTGTATTTGTGCTACTCTATTTCGGGTGGATATACCGCCACCTGTCGGTTCTTACGAGACCCCTTACATGGGGGTACTGTTCTAATGTACCGGTACCTCACGGCAAATTTGCAAATTTATTTTAGTTTTATATGATTCTAAATAAAAATTAATATTAATATAATGTTCCAAGCAAGAAAAATTATAAAGAAACAACAACAATTCATACACATATAAAGAATTACAATCATCTAGTTTAGTAGTTTTAAAGATTCATCATCAGTATCATACCAGCCATTGGAAGTTCACTGCTGGACATAGGTCACCCCGAGAAGCGGGGAATTTTGCCCATTATTGCCACGCCGGCCAAGCGTGTTGGCAATCACAAGTAGAAATTATACTTATGGCGCCGCGGTTAAAGCTTCAGTTGAGACTCCAAGGGTTTCGGGTCCGATTCCTGAGCAACACAAAAACATTATTTATTATATAGTTGGTACTCGATTTTCGGTATCTTCGTTATTGCTGATTTTGTAATACCAGAGGTTTGGTTTTGGAGAGAGCAGCATTATTGTTGTGAAACTACGCTTATTGCCACCATGCTTGCTCAGCGCGGTAATCCTCCCTTTTCTTAGGGAGGCGGGTTTACTTCATCGCTACATTTTCTTATGTTACTAATATAAGCAATATCTATTAATCACATCAGCATTCATCGCAACAGCTATTCTAGATCATGGAAGTCCACTGCTGGATATAGGTCTCCCCTAGAAAGGGGGAATTTTTGGGAAGTATGTTGGCAATCGCAGACTGCAGCTTTCGCGACGGGGATGCTACTGCCCATCACAGTAGGGAGGTACTATTCTACTCTGCTGGTACCTCACGGCAATCTATTAATATTTGACACTTATTACATCTACTCGCGACTTAGTTATTTACGAGTTCAAAAATGTAGTCACGGGTGCCCGGCATTATTTTATAATTATACCCTCTGTGTCGATGTAAATCGTTATGATTGTGAAGTTTAATAAAACCTATTTCAATATATTTAGAGTGAAGGATAATTAATATCCGTACGTTAATAGGTGTATAAATGCAATGTTACATATTCTAGACACGTTTACATATGTATACAACGAAATATAACACTCGCAAACATACACATCCACAAACACACGCACAAATAAATTGTAAAGGCACATACGGAAATAAAGATTTTTTTAAATTATTTAAATGCCTAGTTAATGCTGCCAGTATTAACTAACTTTTTGTTAATACAAAGGAATACAAACCTTATTATATTTACCCTTTGTATTGCATTTCCTTTATTAATGCTTAAGACGATGGCGCTGTATGCTGTAATATACATTTACGCTTTGTTCGGCGTCAGATTCGTAATTAAATAAACATTATTGGTGCTAATCTTAGCACCAAAACTGTTATTTACTTAAGAAATACAAATAAATTATGATACTTACAAACTTTTGTGTTTTAATATTAGTAAGACAGTAGTGTAGGCTTCGACGGATAGCCGTGTCCTTTACTTCCGCCTTGATTGATGAGGCCTCGATCTGATTCCACTCGATATACAGTTTACAACCAAAATATATAACATAGAGTTGCTTTTACCACAGTTTTATAATATTTTTAAGTGGCACATAAAAAAATAGTTTACAGGCAGCAAAACTAATTTTTTTTAAAATTTTAATCACTAAACTTGATACGGTTGATGAATGCCATAGAAAATAAAAATTTAGTAATATTTTTTCTAATTTACTAGTTTACTACTTATTATTAAATGACATGGTAGAAACTCTTGAAACTGTTGTAGAATGTATAAGGGGAACTACTATTCAATCGGCAGAGTAGAATACAGGTTATTTTTTAATTTTAGGTATTAGTCAAAAGTTACTTTGATAAACCACCAAAATCAAGCGTTAAGCCAGTTTTATCACGAATATAAAATGGACGCATAATGGTAAGGAAATAACACAAAATATATTTGTCTCCAAAACCTGTACTTATAGTGAAGAACTCGTACAATTATTGTCATTACATTTTTTTCGTTTGTTGGACTTCCCCTGCAACCGCTGTATAACATTATATTTAACTACTTGTTATTCAAATCATGGTATACTTATTCGTGATGTATGCTTGTGTTTTTGTGAGGTATAGGAACTGCTCCATACTTATGTTATTAGTCACAAAATATATTAGTTTCTACATCATTTATTATTACCTGCGATATCGTACGATTAAAGATTGCAGGAATATATATCCTGAAAAACAAAACTAATTTATCCGACAAAACGGTAAATCTTACGGAAATGAAAATAGTCTATCATTTTCTAACTTCTAAATTAGAAAAAAAAATATATTCATATTATCAATAATATACATGTTCATTGTCCGGCATAAAAAATAAACTAGTCCCGACTACAATCTCTGCATTAATATTCATCCTGCAATCTATCCTGTAATTAATTTATCTAATCTATCTATTAAAAATAAATTAATTATCCTGTAAAAAATAAGTAATTCTATCCTGCAATCTCCGAGATTAGGTCGCCCAAACTTACATCAAAATAAAAAAGATAAACACCGTTTAAAGCCCACTTTTATTACCTCTGTATCATAAACACGTGTACAAAATCTTTTTTTTTTTAATAAAATGGACGACACATACTTAGATCCATAAAGTAAAGTCACAATACGCTCCGGCCGTATTGTTTGCATAGTTATTTTAAAACACAATTACCACGATTTACATAAATAAATTTGTGATTCTTATAAGCTTCTTGATATGCAACACTGGTCAACACTAAGTGAAATATCAGTCTGATTAATATATATATTAGACTGTTATTGTATATATATATATATAAGCTTAATACAAATATAGCCTCTTTGCACGACCATCAGAAGTAAAGAGTTATAAGCTACCCCATTAGCATTATATTGCTGATCCGTGAAGGGAGTGTTGCTGTATTTTAATCACACTATTTCAACTAAACATATCGTCATGGTTTCCGTTTTTATATGACTATGTCAGCTAACAAGCAAACCATCCATGATGCTCGTATTATTACTAGGGCGTCGCCAACCTTGTGACTTCAAGATATTATGTCACATTAACCTGTAATTTTACTGCCTATCTCACCCTTCAAACTGGAACACAGCAATGCGAACAATGTTTGACGGTAGAAAAAGGTACCAATAGACGACGACCTTTGTCGAGACGGTCTTCTTTATGCAAGACATCTATCATTACGCTGAGCCGCCGCTTACGACGGTGAGTAAGCAGAAAGGTTCTAAATTTAAATTCTAAGCGTAATTTGTGTATCTGTGCTTTTTTCACTTCAAGGTCGTGTAATGTCATTGTTGACGTTGCACTTACTGTTTTTAGTATAACAGTCTCATTTTTTCTCATTAAGTGAATTAATTTGTAATTAGAGAGCCGAAAGAGGCGCAGTGATCCTATCTTGTGTGTCAAAGGTCGTAAGTCCCTAGATTTATATGATGAATTTGTTTTGTGTTTGAATGTTATTTATATGTATGGAAGATTTCTATTTGCAATTTCACTCTAATCTTATATCCGTAACACTAGTACGTAAAGCTATTAATCTCGAGAATTAGGGCAACGTATGAGGTTTCTTGAAAATTTATTAACTTATAATTCTTAATTAAATTAAATATCTTAAACAGTAGAATATAATTATCAAAGCATAAAACTACTTGCAACATCAAACATTTAAACCTTATAGGAATATTATATATATATAAATTACCCAAAAAATCCACAACTTCTCTTTTCAACTACAACCATTGATAGCATGGCTTCAGGAGTCGGTAATAACAACTCTACAAATAGTCCGCAATAGAAGCTCGTAAACTCGGCAAGTGAAAACAAACTACAAGAGAGATCAGTGGGGCCCTCGCACCGGGACCTTATCGTCCTTCCCGGTTCAGTCCGGGGATATCGGATGCATCAGACTGCTTACTACTTCCCCCCACTGTCTTAAAGGATACAGCCTACAAAATTGACAGATTTTATATAGAACTGGCCCAACGGTGGAATATCGACATTTTGTTTGAAGGTGCGTGAAATTCATTGGTAAAAGGATAGTTTTATTATGAGTAGTAAACACGAATATGTTAGAAAATATTAAATTACTTAAAACTTCAAGAGTAATATAAAGTGAAATAAATATACTTATAATTTTTTAATATTTCTTGGTAATACTTATTACTGTCCTGATAGTGAAAAGAGTTTCTTTTTTCAATCAAGATACATAAACTGAATAGAAAAAAGAAAAAAATATCAAAATTGATGCACATCTCTCGAAGATATCAAGTAACTTATATACAAAAAAAATTTAGTCGAATTGAGAACCCCCTTCTATTTTGAAGTCTATTCAAAATGAGTAAAGTATTATATACGAAGAAAAACATGAGTATATTACACTTTTTCTTTACTATTGAAGTTTTAAACAATATAATATTTACTAATATTTACGTGTTCACTACTGATAATAAAACTACCTATGTATGTATATATAACTAAAATGTCGAATAAAATAAATAAAAGTTTAGTTTAAAGAGTTTAAATAAACAAGTTTACTTTGAGACTTATCAATGATCTGTGTCAGTATTTCTACTGTGAAAAGACAATATTGTTCACAAGACCCGCACTTTGTGAATCACGCATCGCAGTATAGTTGTTCATAATGTTTTTTCGCATATTTTATTTAGATGCAAAATTGTAAAGTACACAATTGGCGCAAGTGTTACTTTATTCACTGTACTTGAGTTTAAAATGAAAATTACATAGTTCCATCCTCCATGAACGGGTGGAACTATGTAATTTTCACGAAGTAGTGTCTACATTAATTCACTTTTGCTATGGTAAGAATTTATTTAAAAGCGTTTTCATATTTATGGTGTGAGAGAAATAAACATCATCATTATTATAATGCCACGTCAGATGGCGTTACTATCATATTACATGAGGTAGACCTCATACAAAAAGTCGTCTGCATTGGTACCTTACTCTCACCTTTTTCTACCGCTAAATAGAAGTGTCCGTATTACTGTGTTTTAGACCGGGTTAAGGGTGAGAGGGCCAGTAAAATTACTCGGTAAAGTAGCATATATCTTTAAGTCACAAGGTTAGCAACGCGTTAGTGTTATCCTTGTGATATTGCGAGCGTTCATGGTTTACAGTGAGGCTTACTGTCGCGCAGACGGTTTGGATGTTTGTCGACCTGGTCTAATAAAAAAATACTATACTTTTTTGGCTATTTACAATCTTATTTATTATATACTTTAAAACTTACCCTTGTATAACCAGTTAGTTTATGAATATATACTAGTTATGAATAATAAATTTATAATGCTAGGCATAAACATAAATAGAGCAGGTAAACGTCAAAAATTTCAATAGAGTTTTGTTTAAATAAACCAGTCGTATCCAGCTAAACATTGATCTCGTATTTATTGACTCAAATCCAATATCAATCATATTAATTCCAACGTGATAATCACTACGTGTTTTATATTATTCGTTGCATTGTACAATCCTTCTAAATTTTGCAGGAAATAAATAAGTTAATAGGGCTATTTATACATACAGAACACGAACTGTATAAAAAATCTTTAAAGGTGACTGAGATTCCGAATCAACAGATGGCGGTATATCCACCTTAACTGGCGTATTTCAATACAAGAGAGTGGTGATACGCAGCACTATAAAACTGAGAGAACTGACATACATCTGACGTCTGATATCAGCGTCTTACTTTGAAAATGGACTCTTTTCCTCCCAATAGCCTACATTTTAGAAAGCGATCGCTAGGACCCAAAATTTTTTGGAGAGATCTTCATTTTTGAGTAGCTTGAGGTTTTTATGGCTAGGGTTTTTAAAAGCTTTTTTAGGGGCAGAGTATATGAACGCCCCCAGGGAGGCACCCATGCTAAGTGTCGTAGGAGTCAATGTAATTGTCGGAGATATCAGATGGCGGTATATCTTTTCAAAGCGAAGCAGCTTAAATGCGCAGGGCGGGGATAGGCAGCAGCTTCAATCTATGCAATTGCCATTACACATGCCCAGCACGGCAATTAATGACCAAATTCCCCACCCTTTGGTGGGGAATTCGGTCGAATTGATTATTTTTTTAACCATTTACTTCTATAAATATAGGTTTTGACTATCCTGATCATGACTAATACAGTATATGGTATGTCGGTGTTTAAGTTACCAATAGTAATTCTACTCAGGCATCTTAATATTTATAAGTCCGAATAATGGATGAATTCGTGCGCGTCTCAAAACAATTTGAATGTAACCGGAGACCTTCGGTATAAATACAACATTAGTCTTCTAATCAATTGTCATTCACTACAAGTGTAACCATTTTTTAGTATGCCTAAATTATTTGCTGACAAACAAATATTTAACTGTATTCGGCTGTTCTTCCCCGAAAGCATGTTAAAGTATGATACTAATCTCTATCGCATGCTTATGAACCGATTGAATCACATGTTATCCTATTTTCTAAGAGATCATTAGGTTTGCTCAAACCGGGAACCTATGCCAGCCTATTTCTTGCAACCATCAATAATATTACTACGGTATTACAAGAAACTGTGAGCACCTACATCAAACTAAATATGTAAAGTCTAAAATAAACTATGTTTAAACGAATTAAATAATTTTTTTAAAAGAATCGTCTTTTTTATTATGCTAAGTCATCAAAAAGCATAACGCTTGATAGCGTATTATTGCAAGGAAATCACTAGTGCGTTTCCAAATCTGTAACTTGAATATACCCAGTAATTTCACTGCCTCTATCACCCTTTAATCCGGAACATAGTAATGCGAACACAGCTGTATGGCGGTAGATAAGTGGGATTGCGGTACCAATACAGACGATACATGTTAATCAAGTCTTTATTTCCGATTATTTATATCCCACAGTAAACAAAGTTGTGTACACATTAAAATACACGTAGTCGTTGGATATATATTTTATTTATATATTAGTTGAGTCATGTACCACAAATGAATAGCATTCGGATGACAATTTGAGGAAACATCATTTAGTATTACACTCATCATTAATGATCAACCTGCATCATCCTCAACTGTTCTCGGAATGATGTTGTCACACTCCTTCATACGTCTCATCAGTCATCACAAAGTCCTTCTTTAGAAAAGGGAATTTTTCTAGGGGCAGGCCTGGTGGCATCACACAGCAAAGCGTCCATTCTTTTTGAACACGAAATATGTTGTTTCAGATTGATATGCCGCCATATATATACTTCGGTCACCTCTTACAAAAGACCGCCTGCGGGAGTGATACTACTGGGACTTACATTAGTGAAACCACTTTTTTGCATCATCATACCAGCCATTAAAAGTACATTGCTAGACATAAGCCTCCTCTGGGGGAGGGGGGGGGTCCGAGTAAGCTCAAGCCCAAGATGTAGTGGTGATTATGAAAAATACTATATTTCGAGCTGACTTTGAAATAAGACACTTACAGCAATTGTTTACGGACTTCATACAACAAAGGATTCACAAATATACTAGTTAAATAGATATTTTACACCCAGACACAGGATGAACATAAATATTCATCTTCCCCCTTTTTTTGTGGGAGCCCGGGTAAGCTGACCGGCCGACTTGGTGGTGATTATGTGAATAATTCGCTTAAAGCATTTGTGTTAGACAACAGTGGCATTACAAATATACTACTTAAATTTATATTCAACACTCAGACACAGGACAAACATAAATATTCATAATGTAAATATTTGTCCTGAGTAAGGATCGAACCCACAGTAATATAGGGACACTGAATGCGCGATCGAAATTTGAGCCAGCCAAATGTCTATTACACTCAACGTCTATTCTAAAGAACTTATCATACCGGAGCCAGTCTTGTTGTTAACATACAAGAAATAATTGACAGAACCATAAATCACTTTTTGTAACTACCGCTTGTAAAGGAAGCCTAATAAAACAAACTGGTAGTATGCCAAGTTATTATATTTGCGGGCACATTCGCAATGGTACACAAGTAAGCCAAAGGTTCTAATTAGCAGAAGGAATTATGGTCATAAAATGTACCACGTTGGGCAACCAGAGATACATATCTCGTTATGACTGACTGTCATTTCGAACGTTGCGGCTTTAATGTATACTAAAGTATAGATTTCAATAAACAAACTTGGAGTACTTTTGAACCGAAGTAAATAACTTAAAATTATATAATAAAAATTACTTTTATTTATATTTATTTCAGATCATCTCGAAAACATTTCGATTTTGAGGGGACTTTCATTGGCAAATAGGTGATACTATCAGAAGCAACTCGTTACTTTTATTTACTAAAACAATGGTTACAGTGGGCGGAGGTGACACTCCCTATTTGCCTCTAGCATTAAATCACACTCTACTATTGGGCAGACAAGTACCACGGCGAATCGGGGTTAACGCAATTTCCTAAAGTTGGGAAACGGATATTATAGCATTCAAAACGTAAACATAATATGGTAATGTAGATAATCCACCTGGAAAAACCTCTGCGATTACCATCACCCAGGCCCAACTAATTTTCGGCCGACTGAAATTCTGCCAAGTAAATTTTGGACACGTAAAGGATTACCCGTAAAAACATATATTTGTGGAATCAAATGTATTACAGAATTGTATATCTCAAAAAAATCAATCGATATATGATATCTCGGAGGTGTGACTTGTAGAAAGCATTTTAATCCTGTACATGTGAAAATAATATATACAAGCCATTTTATACAATAAGAGATTTTGTGGGATTGAATAAGAGGAAAGTATGATTAATTTTGAAATTTTGATCGATGACATGAAAGTTGAACAAGTGAAAGAGTTTTTATATCTGGGAAGTGTTTTTACGAAGGATGAGAAGTATAAAGAAGGTATTGAACGAAGAGTGAAAGTTGGAAATTGTGTCTGCATTCCTTACATGCTTTTATGGGTAGCCAAAATGGTGTCCTTACTGGCTGTTCATAAAGGTGTGATGGTTTCAACACTGACATATGGTAGTGAATGTTGGGTATGGTAAAAGAAGCACGCGAGTAGAACAATTGCTGTTGGAATGAGAGCACTTCGAAGTATGTATGGTGTAAGTTTAAGAGGTGTATTAAAGTGTAGTGAAATTAGAGATTGGCGTGGTGTAAAAAATGATGTTGTGACAACAATAGAGAAAGGAATGTTGAGATAGTTTAGATCTAAACAGAATGGATGGAAGTAGAATGACTCCATAAATGTAAAGAGCGGAAGTGAACGGAAGAATTGATATGGGACGACCTAGGCGAACATATCTTAACCAGGTAGAATAGGTACTAAAGAAGAGCCAGGTCAGAAGTATCAAGAATAAACGAGCGTGCATGAAAGGACTAATACGAGTAAGGGAATGAAGAGAGAGATGTGCCAAGATCGTAACAAGTCGAGTGCCATAGTCTCAGTCTACCCCGATGGGACACAGGCGTGATGTATGTATGTATAATAGTCTCATAAAATTACTTTGTGCATTATTCATACTATCCGTAAGGGTACCGGCAGAGTAGAATAATATCTCTCACTTTATTTGGTGTAAGAGACGACTGAGGTACCGGAACCAACTAATGGTGGTATATCTATCGGAAACAGCGCAGTGTAATATAGGGTAGGTAGGTACCGGGCACCTACAGGGTAGCTACTGCCTGTAGCTACCCTGTAGGTGCCCGGAGGGCAACAGCGTCCTAATAGCTAAGTTATGCTCTATGATTGCAACCAGACCTGCACAGCGCGGCAATCACAGGCATAATACCCCTATTTAGAAGAGGCCTGTGTCCTATAGTGGACTTTCTATGGCTGATACGATGATGATGAAGACTTTGAGCATTTAATATTACTTGCCACTTACATTTTACTTGACGGACCTGATGACGTAGATCACGTATTCCAATCTTACGCGCCGATTGTCATGGGAACAATCCCCACCCAAGACCAAACAGTGATATGATGATATATGTGTTTGTTCTGGGTGAAAAAAAAATCGAATTATTATATCTCTGATTCCTCTATTGTCTGGTTGAGGTTAGGTATTTATGAAATGTTGTGAATATTATTATCATTAAATATTATTATATATATATAGAGCAAAATTGCAATTTACAGCATTAAATAAATATCTTAGAAGTTTTCAGATTCAAAAAGTGTAGGCTTTGCGGCGGCTCGTGTCCGTTCCGTTTGGTAGCAGTCAACTGGCGTGTGATATCGCTAAAACCACATCCTATACATTACAAAAATGCAAATTTACAAAAATACACGCATACCTCTTAAACACTACAAGACCCACGCGAGCAAAACCGCTTGCATCAGCTAGTTATTTAGAAGTGTGTATTACTTGTCACATAGCTAACACAAAGGTAGGTCAAAATATGTAGCATCAGAATGAATTAATCATTCTATTCATTTTTCAGGAAAATCAAATGAGTTTTCACAAGCAATTTTCCGCAGGAAATGAGCTCGACAGGCCGTGTTCGAATCTCGTAGCACTTCATAATAGTTAATACAAAACTGAAACAGTTTACTCACTTTTAACTTATAAAATTTTCGTTACAAATGTACCTTAACCCGATTCGAAATTATGTTTAAATACTTTTACATCAGAAAATGTAATTAAAAAATTATCTTGACGGGCCCGGTGGTGCAGGTGGTAAGATCATATCCTAGGATGTGGGTAGAATGCCCACCCATAACAAATAAATATATATAAATATATATTGTGTGTATATATATTTATTTATTTTTATATTAAATATATATCTATTTGAGTATTATATTTATGAGTTTCTGTTTGAATTTGAATTGAATTACAGAAGCTGAAATAAACAAAAAATATATATTCATACTTAACAATTCTAACGCATTGTCCCTTTAAACAAAGTAAAATTATCAATAAATTCACATAAGCCATTGATTAATAGCATAAAACTATCCTATCTCTCAATTTAGATCAAAATATAATTGTGTGCAAATTGAAAGAGAGAATACTTTTATTTAATCGAGTTAAATATTTTTTTCTACTGCATACACACAGTATAAACACCGATACACGTAATTTTTATATATAAAGACTGAAGGCCCCGAAAGACGTAGTCCTGTCTTAACCATATATACCTGTGTAAACTTAAAAAAAACCGACTATAAACTGAGATATAAACTATCCTAACCCTAATGTTGGATCAAACAGTACACAGTAAGCAAAAAATATTATTATCAGTTCGGTTATTTAGAAATTCGTCCCGGACAAACACCGGGATCTCTCGCATTGTACATATTCCATAATCATTTTATATATTTACTTGAGGTAGACCGCGTCGTCTGCATTGGTCTGCATCTCACTCTCACTTATTTCTACCGCCAAAGAGAGGCAGTGAAATTACAGGAGAATACATACTATCTTTAAGGTTAGCAACGCGTTAGTGATGTCCTTGTATTACGAGCGTCTATAAGTTGCAATAACGCTAACTATTACGCGTACTGTATGCTTGTTTGTAAACCTAATAAAAAAAAAACAAGCGCCGCTCAACTTACACGCACGTGTTGACTGACCGCACCAGATGTCACTAGTGTTAGTAAGATTATAGCTTTAAAGGGCCAAGAACACCATCAACTACCTTATTCCTCATTTCATTATTCTACTTTCTCGACATGCCCGAACAATCTTAACGTTCCATTTTCGATCTTAGTGATATAACCATTTGTCCCATCACAAATATATCTTATCTCTTACATCAAATCATTTAAATTACGAGCTGATGACCTGGCCGGACTGGCAGTGAAGAATTTAGTACCAAGTGACGTAAGTGGCGACTGACGTGCCACCACGACTGCCCAGCGAGGCAACTACCGCTTAAATTGCCCTTTTCTTATTGAGAGGTTTGGTCAGCAGTGAACGTTTTACGTCTACTATGATAATGATGATAATAACAAGTTTAAAATGTCCTGACTTGTCCCTTTCGTGTATCAGAATTGTCTATGCGCATCCGCAAAGCTGCGCGGAGGCGACTTCAGCGCGTGGTGCGCCCTGGTCGCGGTGTCTATCAATGACCATGACCATGACCGTGGCGTTGGAGCGGTGACTCAGGTGGTGTGTGGCTCACCGGTAACTTCGTCTATCTGGTCTGTATTTTCTTATTGAGGTCCGTCTTAGAGTAAGGGATTCTTCGTCGTAGCCCTGTTTCTCGGGTTTGATGGCCCTGTCTTGGGAGTTATTGGGTCGGTCTTATCGAACGCGAGTTCTCTGATATACGCCTTCGCATCTGGTGGTCTGGGGTGGAGTAGCACGGATTGTGATCCGCACGATCTAGCATCGTTCGTGTGAGGCGGCGAATGAACTCTTCCAAGCTTACCATTCTCAGACCGTTGTGAATCGTCGCGTTTCGTACTATTCTGGGTGCATTGACGATATATCGGAGAACCAGGGTCTGCTGTGCTTGAAGGTGGTCTTTAATCTCCCGGCTGATGAACTCGTACCAGGCCGGGGCTGCGCAGGTGAGATGAGGCCGAATGTATGTTTTATAAATCTTTATCTTAGTCGGAAGTCTGGAGGCAAATAACGGGCGTAAAAGATGCCTAGCCGATCGAGTTTATTTATAACACTAGACTTTTCGTGTATTATTTAAACTAACTGGTTGGTGTTAAACTATATAGAGAACAGGGGTTGAACTCAGCAAGCCCTGAATTCGATCCCCAAACATAAGAAGATTAGTAAGAATTAGTATAATCATATGTTTTTAATTCTGTCCCTTATTCAATTGTTACTTTTAATACCAAACAGGAAATGATATCGAAGTGCTTGTATTGTATGCGGTGGTCGGTACTTAAATTTCAATTAACAATACTTGTCGGACCTATTGGCAGTTGTTTCGGTTGTGTCTCTAACAGGGGCGTGGGTTCAATACCAACCAAGACATACATTTTTGTGATGAACACGAAGAAACAAAACAAATATTTGTATCCACACAACAAACACAAATGTTTGTTCTGTTTTTTGTTTTTGAATATATGTATTATTATTGAATTATATTATATGTCTGTTCACTGATATTCGTAACACGATTACTTTAAATTTATTTTGAAATTTATCTCTGAGTCAGTTCAACGTATAATATTTTATATGAGTTTATTATTATTACTGTACCTATATATAGTGTATTACAATCACTTCTCATACATTCGGTTAATCATCATTACTAATAATATTTAATATTCCACACATTACTATGACTAAGTGTGATAAATAATAACAAATAAATATATATCCGTAATAAGTCGCTTAAAGCATTTGTATTACTGACATCGAACAACAGAAGAAACACAAATATAATACTATAATACATATATTCAACACTCAGACATAGAACAAACAGAAATATCATCGTATAAATTCCTCCACAGGGTGGGGATCGAACCCAAAACCTTTGGCGCACAAGGTAGGACCACTACCATCGGCGCCAGCGGACCTATTATATATAGTTATTACCTTTATGAATATACAACCATTAGAATGCTGAAGTAATTATGTCCATCTGTAACATTTTCACTGTTTAACTAATTAACTGATTTTGAATTCGAACACGCATTAAATTCATTCATAATTGAATACCAAAAAATTGTCGCGCACACGATATAGCGAAGTGATTTGCGAAAGCTTAGAATATTTTCTTGAACGATAAAGATTTTTACCTTCCGCAATTTAATGACGCGGTTAACCTGTACTTATAATGTTTTCTTAGTGTTTGTCTGATTCATTCTAAATACTATTGTGCAATAATTTGTATTTTTAATATGTAATAATATCTGCTACTTACAATATTATTTAAATAAGAATTAAAAATGAAAATAGAATACAAACATTGATAGGTATTGTAATTGATTCAGACGCTCGATTAACTAAAACCTCATATTTTTTTCCTTTCTTTTTTTAATGATAATGATAATATTTATTCCATAATCCAGACATTATCAAAAAAGGTAAATACAATCTTGTAAGAAGTGACATGTTACAGCTGCCTGCGTCTTCCATCATGTTCAATATATATATATATATATATATATATATATATATATATATATATATACACATAGCATATCGCATAAACTTCACGATTTAAAACACCGTCTCCATGATACGACAGGCTGCGATTATGGTTTATGGACGCTCATGGTAGCTCGTAGATATCAATATATTAGCGCGTCCTTGGCCCTGTGTCTTCAGGCTATTATCTCACACCATCAGCAGCCCTAGAACGTGCTTTGCTGAACAAAAGCCTCCAAAGAAAGGAGCCATAATCTCTGCCCATAATCACCGTATTGGGTAGGCGTGTTGACAATCGCATAACGTAGCTTCGCGACTGGAATACTGCCGACCATTCCTGCACTCGAACTGTTGCACTTGAGTGACACAGTTTGAATGGCTATACCACCCTCTGTCGGTTCCCGTACCACAGTTGCCTCTTACGACACCTTGTACTGACGCAGATATAGTTATGTAACTCATTGTTGAGTCTATTTGGTAAATTAAACGATCGAAAGACGATGAGTATCACCTAATATTTCAAATACGAATCAAAAATTAAAAAAATTATCATGTCATATTTTGACTTACAAAAGTATATTATATTTACATGAGTGTATAAATTTGAATAAAACATTGTATCAGTAGTGCCGTAAGGTACCTTCAGAAGGTAGAAGGTAGAATAGTAACTTTCCCGGTAGCAGATGTCGTAAGAGGCGACTAAGGTACCAGAACAGACAGATGGCGGTATATGCATCTTAAACATCGCAGCTCAAATGCACAGGGTGGGATGGGCAGCAGCACCCCCGTCGTGAAATCTGCGCTCTACTATTGCTAACACGCCTAGCGCAGCAATTATGGGCAACATTCCCCATTTCTTGGGGAGGCCTGTGTCCAGCAGTGGACATTCAATGGCTGGTATGGTCAACTAGTATTTGGTAAACATTAAATATTTTCCACAGTAAAAGGTTCCCAAGCGAAAGAATGCTAGTGCGTTGGTTAGAACGAAATAAGTCGTTTTTTTCTAAACATTTAATAATTCACTTTCAAAAAGGCCTCCTTAAAGGGCTACGCTGGTTAAAATCATCAACATTTGACTTATTCGAAGTCCCTATATATACTAGATGGCAATTTTAAAGCCGACTACCGTCGTTTTGCTCGACGCAGGTTTGCTTGTATGATATGATATCACGGAGTCTATGAAAAATATGCATAACTGTGGAGTGTCCGTACTTGTGAACAATTTCTGTTACAAATACACTGTCAAAAAATATAAACTGTGATGATAATGATTATGAGTTTAATTAACACTGACTCTTTTAAAAGTACATAATATTACTTAATATTATAATACATACATTGAAAATAAATATATAGAGATTATTTTAAATAATATAATCCACTTTAACTGGCTATTACCGTGACGTGCATAATATCTGGTTTACCAGATTCCAGAGCTGTACATTAAGGTACCGCAAATTCCATTGAGAAGGTATCCCAATGTTAGGTTTTGGCGCAATCGCTATATTAATATGCAACCAAGTTTTCTTCATCATCTCAATAGCTGTAATTCCATTACTTCCATTATATGACAAGCACCGATGGTGCAGATGGTAGTAATCCTGTTTTGTGCGCCAAAGGTCCTGGGATCGATCCCCACCCAGAACAAATATTTATATAATGATATTTATGTTTGTTCTGTGACTGGTTATTAAATATATGTATTTAAGTAGTATATTTGTGATTCCTCTATTGGTATCGGTTATTAGCTCTAGTGATATTATTTGTGATATCCGTAACACAAGTGTTTTAAGCGACTTAACTCGGAATCGGGTACAATAAATAAGATGTTGTGGAATTTATTATTTAAATTACTAGAATTGGAATATCTTATTCATCCAGAGATAAAGACCAACCCATACCATAATTTATTGGGATGACACGATCATTACGTTAACCTTGAGCACAATTTTCGCACCAATTCAATATTGTTACAATGATTCTAAATGTTGGAAGTGCCTTCTTGTTGGTTTACATAACACGAGGGAAATTAGCTTTGGAAACAGAATAATAAATGTGCCTTATTTATCATAATAATAAACTTTATTCAAATATGTTATAAAGTAATTTTAATGTAAGTATTATTTTATTAACTGAGAAAAGAAATACGTTTAATACTTAGTTACTTGGACTCAGCTATCGCCGACAACATAGTACAATAACGTATAACAATAAATCAGTTATATATTTTAATTCTATAAGCATAATTATCCAATTCATAATTTTCTTCTGTGTAAAATAATACATAACACCTCTCTCTTGAAGTAAAAGATAAGATTGGTCGCTAAGGTTAAACCATAATCTATACAGATGTTTGTATCGAAGCTGTTTCACAAATAGTACGCATTACAATGGATTAATGTCGACATATAGCTTTCTGGCTAGTTGTACAATTATTGCTTCTTTTCTTAAAACACTCAACAACAATTCAATAAATTGTATTTTTTTTTCTGTTATTTACTGCAATCGGTCACCTTTTGACATTCAGCAATACTTTTATCAATTTGCAGTAACTGTTTGTAGCCAAATCCAGTGACTTGGTCACGCAATGGATATGTCAGAACCAACACTTATGGTAGCACATTGTATATATAGACCGTCAGAATTAAGAGCCATAGCGTATGGTCAGTGATAAAATAAACACAAATAGAATCGCTAAATTCCATTTATTTGTAACCTTAACAATATTTACAAATCCGTATTATAAGACAATTGATATGTATTACAGCTTTGGTGAAACGAAGGTGATTTAATGATTACAAGATCGAATTGCATTTTTAATAAGTACACTAAGCCAATTATATGATAATTTTGATCACTTTTAAACTTAATTCGACATCGCGTGTTCTAGCATTGTTCATCCGGCGATTTATTGAGCGAAACTATGACTCTAGCTTATATACGAAATCACTATCACAAGGTTATCACACAAAGATAAACTCGTATCACACAAAGAACAAAACACTAGAGTAACATGCATGAGATATTTCCACAACATAACTAGAAACTTTTCAAATTAATTACGTCAGTGATTATTGTCTATTATTTACAAGTGTACCGACACATCAGAAGACCTAAATTATCTCCAGATCATTTGCAAGCGGTTTGGTACTTAGCTAGTTAGAGATGGGCTTCAAAACGACACTTTCGCAATTGAATTTCTAGGTCGACTATAATGTGTCCTCTTTGGTTGAGTCCCAGTTTTTCTCCAGTGATGTAACGTCAATATCCAGTTCAGCCCATCCTCATTATGTTACGGCGTCGGAGCAGACGCTCCATTGCGTAGAACACGCGATCTGACCCTCAGTAGGGGCACACTATGCCACCGGCACCAGGGAAAGCAACTGCGTCAGGGTAGTGCACTCTGCAGATTTCCTTGTAAGATTTGCCTTGACGAGGCGCCCTCTCCGGAGCCCTTTGACCACCGTATCCGTTGTAACCGTTATAATCATAGTTTCCATATCCACTGTAACCGTATGATCTTCTGCTGTTCCCGTTGAGCGCATCGTAAATAGCATCGAAGAACGGGGCGGCCTCGCATGCCGCCGCCATCAACACCAGGACGGCGACAAACAGTAAACGCATGGAAGTCATCGCGGAAGGGTTGCGAGCAATTGAACCAATCAGTTGACGGTCAGGCTGGCCTCGTCCTGCGGAAGCTCGCGGCGGTGGTTTAATCGCGAATGGTGCCGGGTGTTCGCGCCGCCGACTTATATACCGGCCTCGGATCATCCGACGGCGGACAAACAAATGCGCGCGCGCCGGGTTCACGGCCCATACCCTGGAATCGTTTCGGAGAGCCGATTACTGCGGAATATAAAAAGGTTTCGCAATCCGCTCGAATCTGCGCAAACAGGAAGAGTCTGGGGTAGCCTAGATAGCATCATTCTGTCGAGCGTACTGCGAATTGGGTCAGGTAGCTGAAGGTTGCACCATAGAGCGATAAATGCTCTAAACAGTAGTGTAAGTATTATCGGGTATTGAATAACATTATGGAACGGTCGTGGATTATGCAACGGTGCGTGGTTTAGCAAGCGGACAAAGCCGAGGTAGTTCGGAGTCAAGTTCAGGCGCGAATGTCGAGCGTTCACCTCTGCCCGCGAATGTATGCTCGGCGCTCACTGCGTGTCGCCTGCATTTACTCTCGAGAACTGTAACACATGTCGCAATATCGGACATGTGTTTTTTTTTATAATTTGTACTTACTCGTCTAATTTCCTTCATTTATGTTAGTAGTCCGAGCGTTGTATGTGTGCAAATGTGTGGATACAACACATTGACAGAGAAAACCAACCTCCTTTTTATTATATGGGACATTTAAAATAAAGTAGCATTAAACAGCTTTATAACAAGCGGGAAATGCATTTAAATATAAACTTGAATATATTATTTAATGAATAATTACGAAGACCCTTATTGGCTCTTAATCGACTTTGAAAAATAACTTTTGTTTATTTATAATGAATTCATTTATTTATAAATATATTTTATCTCATTATGCCCTTTAGTATATTTTATTACAGCAACAAAGATGAATACAAACACCAAGATGATTTATAGTGCTATTTTCCTTATGTAATCTTCGTAACGATCATAAATAAACTTAGTACTTAAAATTCTTTAAGTTAGCAAAATCTTTTAAGTAGCTAGATTCTTAAGAATTGTTATTCTATGTAATAATGTAGACTACACATAATTCCGTCCAATAGAGGACAGGGCGACACAATAGTAAAGATTATATCTATACATTACGTAAATTCAAATCTTTGTGCTTTTTCAAGTTGAATGCAGGCTCGGAAGAGTGTGAGATCTAAGCATTGTTAGAAAATATATGGAAAAGAAGCTAAAATTAATACATTATACAGTTGATCAAAACACAACTCGAACGTACTTATATATAAGGTCGCCAATTGTATTATAACTAGACACTTTTATTCTTTATGATTATGTAATTTTTTTGTGTACAATGGAGAGTATTATTATATTAAATTAACTTATTAACATTGTTAACGGTTAGTTCTATTTGTAAGAATATATGTTAGTATTATTCTACACTTTCTAACAAGAAGAGATCCGATATGGTACTCTATAATAGAAGAGGACTGATGTAGTAGTCTATTGACTATTTGAACTCAAATCACCGCCGTGCAATTTTAATCGATAACAGTCCGCGTGATTGTAAGCGTCACAGCAGTCTGACGTCAGCCTAGACGCTTGTAATATCACAAGGATATCACTAACTCGTTGCCAATCATGTAACATGAATACATTATGTCACATTAGCCAGTAATTTTCCCGCCTTTTTCACCCTTCAAACCGAAGCACAGCAATGCGAACACGATATTTGGCGGTAGAAATAGGTGAGAGTGAGGTACCAGTGCTTCGTAGTAAAGTGAAGTCAACCTCATGTAAACCTATAACTAAACATTATACTTTAAAGCAATGATAAAACGACTTATGACAAAAACTGCAATTTCAACGTTCACATATGAACCAATATCCAGGCTAAATATGGTGTAGATTGGATATAAATAGCCTGGTAGTGAACCAAACTTGTATGATAATATGCCTGATTAAACGCGGCCATTCACTAACCAGCCTGTAGGCACGTGTGAACAGGAAACTGCGGCCTTTGTAAGCCGAGACAACATAACCCAGCAACGAACCCGTAAATTTGTATAGCTTCTGGCGTCAGCGAGGTAACGTGTTTATTGAGATGAATCTCTTTGGCATACCAAACCCTACGTCAAAGAACGAGAATTATGTACTCAGTGTATGCATAAGCATTGGATTAGTACATCTGCACTTTAGAAACTAAAAGAAGAATTTTATGATATACCAGTTAATTGCTGAGACTATTTATCTTTCTCTGTAACACCTTCACATCCTTAGATTAAATTCTCACTACATCTCATATATTGACCTGACTCCGTTATAACTCGCTTAAAGGATTCGCTTACAGACATCAGACAACAGAGGAATCACAAATATACTACTTAAATACCTATTTCACACCCAGACATAATAAAGGCAAATATCATCATATAAATATTTTTCCTGTATGGGAATCGAACCCACGATTTTTGCGTACAAGATGGGAACACTACTATTTGCGCCATTGGGCCCGTAAAATTTAGATTAGAATTATTTTAATTCTAATTCTTAACGTAAACTTACCAATATTGTAAATGCTGATGTTTATGGATATGAATGTGGGGATGTATGTATATACAAAAATGGATTATATTTGGCACCAAGATTAAGTTATTAAGTTTGGAGTAAAACGTTGCAACTTTTTATCCAAAAATATGTTCCCATTAAATAGATCTAACTTTTTATTTCACTCTATTTAATCGAAGCTACTTTTTGCACAGTTTAGTTGTCAAGGAGCGACATAAACTTAATCATGGAATAACAAGAAATCACCATGGATAAGATGTAAAGTGATAAGTGATAAGTGGTGATGAGTGGATAAGATGTAGAGACCTCGAAAATGTCGCGGGTGGAATGGTTGTAATTTCAGTTAATACTACATATGTTAGTTGAAATTATTTCAAATAATGCTGTATAGAAAATACTGGTAAACTTTATTAAAAAGTAAGAATTATGAGCAATGTCTTCGCGAGCACAGACCTGCGAATTCATGTAAGTTGACAACCAAGCATGTTTGTTTGTCGTCTCTGCGACCAATAGACGCTCGTATTATCACAAAGATATCACTAGCGCGTTGCCAACCTCATGATTTAGGTTTGAAGAATGTATTCTTATAAGAAATTTACATTTCACTTAAACTTGAATATAGTAGGTTACCTTACCGAATAATTTCACATCCTTTCACCTTAAAAACCCTTAGTGGTAGAACTGAATGACGGTGGGGTACTAATGCGAACAACCTTTGTATAAGGTCTACCTCTAGTAAGAAAGAACTTTGTTTCTGTGATATCATCATCTTCATATCAGCTATATTAAAAGTTTCTGCTGGATATAGGCCTCCCCAAGACAGGGAATTTTGTCAATATTTGCCGCGCTGGGCAAGCGTTTTGACAATCGCAGAGCGCACCTTTCAAGATGGGAATACTGCTCCTCCTCCCCGTCCTTTGCGTTTCAGCTACACTTCTTGAGTGAATGTACCGCCATCTGTCGGTTCCAGTCCTCAGTCGCTTCTAACAACACCTAGTACAAGGGGATGCACTATTCCACTCTGCCAAATCTAATTCCATTTTCGCATATACAGCCTGGAAAGAAGATTAACTTTCATCGCCTTTTCGCGTATGATGCGCTTTGTACTTATTTAAAAACTACGAGTCTGTTTATCCAAATGTAAATAACCGATCAAAACAGAATAGAACGGTCAGTAATTAGATGGTTTAGTACAATATAATAGTCATTTTGAAAATTATCCGAAAATTTCAGCTTAAAATTTAAATTTATTATATTAACCACTTCATTGGTACATCTAAGGGCAAGTAAGAGTCTAAAAATTAATTTAATCTCCATCGGTTTCAACCAAAAGCCTCAAATCAAATTATATTACCGTCTGAGGTATCGGACAGGCCATCGTTAAATATTGGTTTTTAAATTAATTGAATAGCACGAGATAGGTTTTCGAATAATATTGGCCTATTTATTTATGCCAACTCCGCTTTAATTAAATTTTCGATTATCTGTGAAGCGTGGCGTTCGGCATTTCATAACAATAAAATAATGCTAATAAGTTATGGTTTGTAAACAATTTTGTCATAAGAACGACACAAATAGATGAACTATACATAAAATAAAAATAATGTGTTTGTTTTTAATTCCAAATTAAAGATTTTTTATAAAATATATATTCGATACTCATATCATAACTTTTTTTTAATTGTTGTACGTTTCGACTAATGTCTGAAATGGCTGGACCTGATATAAAGAGTAACCTAAGCAAAGGCTCGTTCATTGATTTCCTGCAATTGCAAATATATAGTTTTTCGATTTTTCTCTGCATGTATAACCTTGCCAAATGTTTTAGTTCTACAGGAAGAGCCCTTTTTTATTTCTTTTCAAATACCGAAGGTATATTTCCATCGAGGTACGGAACCCTAAAAATAAATAATGAAGTTCACGCTACATGTCAAATTTTGAGACTTGAATCCGAGATAAGTCACTTTAAGTACCAGAGAACGACTATTGCCCACGAATTTTTTTATTATTGTTATGAACAGAGCAAACAAAGCATAAGGTCCGCTAGATGGTAAACGAACGCGCAGCCTGTACACGCTCGTGCCAAACCTATGAACTAAAGACACTATATCATATTTACCTAATAATTTCACTGCCTCTCTCACCCTTCAAACCGGAGTACAATGTGAACACTGCTATTTGTTAGTAGAAATAGGTAAGAGTGAGGTATCCTACAGACTACACTGCGGTGACGTTTATTAACTTTATTTGACGTTTATGAAATGTATTGATAATGATTTAAATTATGGAACAGTTTTAATAAAAAGCCCTAAATTCCACTCTTTAATAGTTAAAGGATACGATTGATAGGCTATTATATACATATCCTATATACTATAGGATTGATTGATTATTTATCAAATAACTGACCGGCCTGACTCCGTGGTAAGTCGCTTTAAGCACTTGTGTTACGGACGCCAGACAACAAACGAATCACAAATTGACTACTTAAATACATATTTAACACCCAGATACAGAACAAACACAAATACCCTCATATAAATATTTGTTCTGGGTGGGAATCGAACCCATGACACATGGTGCAAAAGATAGGATCACTAACAACTGAGCCATCGGCCGGCCCGTCATCGCCGTTAAATTTTCAAGTCTAATTTAAAATGAACAGCGTGCCAAAGTGTACTTATTTTAAGATTATTACTATAAAAGATTAACAAGTCCCAGGTGAAAAGGAATCTAAATTGCAATTCATGGCTTAATGCTCTCTTCGCTAAGCAACCTAGACCTTAAAAGACAAAAATTTTGCTTTCACTATTTACGATTTATATTATAAGCCATCGTTATTACGTTATATATTTTTTTTCCTTCACACCTGTAGAGATTGTTAAAACTAACATAGCATTGCTAATGCAAAAAACAGTATGGTCGCTGTACTTAAATAATCTTAAGTAATCATTAATTAGTCATCAACATCATGACCGCGGCCACCAATGTTCGCGAGCTGTCTCGTAACTCTATTTATATCAAGCCGAGACCATCAATACGAAAGTCACCGTACACCGGCATGTCCTAGTGATAACTATACTTGTTCCACTGCTTTATCTTGTAAAGTAATCCAAACTAAATAATTATAGATTATGAAATAATTATATCTTAGTTATTTCACTTTTGACTGCGTCCCTTAGGAATTAATCCTGATAGGAACATAAGCCTATGAGCTACACAAGCGACAAAGATCACATACCCAATCATTGAAGTCGATTCAACAGTTTAAGGGTAAAAGGGTAATATACAGACGTACAGACTGATCGACATACATTCACATTCATCATCTTTAATGCCAGATTTAAGTATTTTAGAGCATTTTCTATTTTAATAATTCAATGACGAATCCGATGACGCAGACAGCAGTGACTAGGATCGTAGATTCAGTCCACGCCTAATATTTGTATGAATTATATTTTTGTTTGTCCTGTATCTGGGTGTTTAATATGAATATTTAAGTATTATATTTGTGATTCCCCTGTTGCCTGATGTTCGTAATATGATTTATGAGATGTGTGAATTTATTTTTTTTTTTTTTATAAATTTCGGATTTTAAAGGGGACTCGAACCTGCATTATTCTTCAGCCCGGGTACGTCAACTATCAATTGTGCTACTTGAGACTTTATCAAGCCATCGTTTTTTATAAGTATTCTTTAATTTGTGAGCCTTTACTATAATGTTTTAGGTAAAAGTTGTATGCCTAAAACCTGAGACGAGAGAAATAGGCCTATAATCCTAGCATCAGAAGCAAAAAAGCTTCGTTGCTGTTGCGTTGCTGCAATTGCTACTTATTTCATGAAAGACTTATATTGTTTTCAAATTCTACCTTCAAATAATAATTGCGTGTTATAAGCATTAAAATATTTTACACGTTGGTTTAATAACGTAAAATCGACTTTAAGGGTCGATGAAGATACTTTGAGAAGCACGTAGCTTACAGCTGTTGTGTCAACCAACTGTGCCAGCGAATACCAAACTTACACCAGTACGCCATACGTACATAGTCGCATCCCTTCATTTCGTTGTTTATTACTTTTGGGAGATATCCGAAACGGATGAAGCATTTTTTCCCGGACTTTCACAATACAGATAAAAGAAGAAAATAATGGGAAACAAACGCATTAATATATATAATGATACAAGCAGTCGAAGTCGCAGGCAATAGATCATAAAACTGTTACAAACAGCCGGACAGACGTTGTCTATTTATAATAGTAGACAAGTATTATATGAGCAAGCAATCTAATAAAATATTATTGAGTGCCGTTACGGCATTAATACGTTCGCTATAGGATCATCATTAATTCGCATTTCTCACTTCCTTATACAGCTGAGCCGCTGGATTTTCTCCATGATTTAGTTGCTTAAAATCTTATTGTTGGTAGTTGGTACAACGTAATACCAATTTGGGTTGGTACCACTGTATAGATTTAGGTTACGTTCTCAGTTCTCAGTACGTTGTGAATTAAATACTCCAATGTTAAATCTCTTGTTTTAATTTTAAATATCTTCACTTATACAACGAAATAAACGGGGCCAGCGAAACTACTTTGAAAACGCCCTCTCACCGTCATCAAAGCATCCGTAGGACGTCCCCTGATGAATTGAATGGACATAGACCTCCCAAATAAAGGGTGAAGTTTACCCATACTTGGCACTCTGGGCAGGCGTGGTGGCAACCGCGAACCCTTGCTTCCAACGGGAACGCTGCTGCCCATCCCTGCCAGGTACATTCCGTAATCTGGTAGTTCCAGTACCCTTATCGACTCTTTCGATCTTACCTGATGGAGGGTGTAACAGCCGCTTTCAAAGAATTCCATTACCTATGTTTGGCTATGGTCATCCAATGCCGCCAAGCGTGCCGACGGCCTTAACTGTTCACGCCTAGCGACCATTTTAAAGTAGACTGATCGAATAATAGAGCATCAATGTTTTCCAAATTTCTGTTTTTCTCACTCAAGATCTAAGTAAGTATAAATATGTTCTGAAACATAATATTATACTTAGTCGACAAACAAGCATACTGTCCGCGTAATAGTAATCGACTTGAAGTTATTATGTCACATTACCCAGTGATTTGATTACCTCTCTCACCCTTCAACTGGAACGACACAACCCAAAATTAACGCGCTGGACAAGCATGTTGGCAATCGCAAAGCGCTGCTTTCGCTACTAAGTTACTGCTCTTCCTCCCCGCCCTTACTTGGTCGAACCTGTTCTAATCAGCCGGTACCAAGCGGCTTTGTAGACTATTATTTTCTGTCATTTTAATAATCACACCAGTTTTTAGAAATATTATTTTTATTAGGCTCGTGTACCTTAAGAAACCAGTTAAATACCAATTCACACCGATTCCCATCAATCACATCTATGCATCGAACTATAAAGACATAGATGTTAATTAAAATTACTTTGTGTCCAAGCAGGCTTCATTAATCTTAGCTGAAACGAACTATCATTAGCAAAATCGTTTACAAAGCGGGCTTAAATGTCGACTGGCTATAGCTAATGGTTGCATCACGGGTGGCTTAGGGCTACCATTTGTTCAGACTCCAATATATTCTGTTTCCTGACAGGCGACTGTTCTGCTATATAGAGAACTTTTTTGTAGACATACAGAAAGTTGACAAGCCATGTTAATAACTATGTCACACAACGTTTCACAGATTTAGTTGGAATGAATAACCAAATCGACAAACCAGCATACAGTCCGCGTGATAGAAATCGCGTCACCGCCGCCTGTAAACGCTCGTAATATCACAAAAATATATATACTAGTGCGTTGCTAAAATTGTGACTTGGAAGATATTACGTCACATTACCCAGTAATATCCCTGCCTCTCTCACCCTTCAAACTGGAACACAGCAATGTAAACACTGCTATTTAGTAAAAATCGAGAGTACAGTACTAATGCAACGACCTTAAGAGGTCTACCTCGTGTAAAATGAAAAGATTTGTTTTAAACAAACTTTTATTAGTTTTACCTGTATGGCTTTTTGTAACCAATTTTTTTAGACTTGATTTTAACCAAAAAAGCTTAATTTTGTACAGATTTTAATTTGAATCAGGATCACCTGAAATAAATATTGTTCAGGCATTCATAGCACATCAAAGAAATAATTTAACTGTAAATATAATTTAAATAAACTAAGAAAACATGATTTTAAAGCATATCAACTTAAAAAGAGAAATATAATTCCTTAAATAGGCTGGAAACAATAATAAACAAAAAAATGAAGTAAAATTATTTATTTAATATGGAATTCTTTATTTATTTCGGTATTTTATTTTTAGTATAGCCATTACAAACTACCTCTTATACAAGCATACCGGGCCTTTACCGCCGTCTTAGCGTAACCGACAAAACCCAAATTTTACAGGAGAAGGATTTTTATAAATAATATTAAGCAATTAAATTTTAGCAATTGCTATAACTTTATAACGGTTATTTTTTGGAGGGAACGTCGACTGGGATATGTCCGATACGGCTTTAAATACAAGTAATATTGTCTAATGTGTATGTAGACGAAACGCCTCCGGCTATGTTTATTATCTAGAACAAGGCTCTAAGTAATATATGAGATCAAGCAAGGTCGGCAGATGTTTCTGTTAGTTGCAATCATTAGAATGACTTGTAACCTAAGTCATATCTTTCATCTTTACGGATGGACCCTATGACGCAAACGGTAATGATCCTATGTGCGTTAAAATTCGTGAGTTTGATCCTCACACAGAGCAAATATTTATATGATGAATATTTATATTTGTTCTGTGTCTGGGTGTTATTTATATTTATCTAAGTATGTAATTTGTAATTCCTTTGTTGTCTGGTATCCGTAACACAAGTGCTTTAAGTTACTTATTTCAGAGTCAGGTCCATGTATGTCGTGTCCACGGATGAATTTAATGATATTATTATTAAACTTAATAGAATTAATTATTTGTGAGTATTATTTTAAATGCCCTCAAAAAAAGCAATGTCTCTTCACGAGATCGTTTTAAGAATAAGGAGATCCGCAGATCCTCAGAACCAAAGTTAGGGGATGGGGTATATAACACGCTAATGGATGAAAGACTGTAAAGTTCAGGAATGAAAACCACCCACCGGCATTGCAGAGGTGGACGTCCACCTATATGATGGGCATAAACTGCAGGGTCTTCCTAGATTCTAGCCGATTATAACCGGTCATGTTAGAAAACTTTTGGTATAGAGAAAAAGAGAATTTGAGATTTATCTTCTAAGTACCTCATAATCTATAGCATAATGAACCTTTGTTAGTTTATATCCGTCTGGTGGCTGCAGACTACTATTAAGTAGCCTACCCAATGATCTATTTCCTCCAATGACTCCAGGTTATCCAGAGACATTGGTTATTTGAGTAGTAAAACTATCTATTTGTGTAGAAAAAAAACTGTTTATAATGGTTTTTAAGGTGATTTTTAAGTGTGTGATAGTTTTATTTAAATAAAGGCAATTTTAAGTTTAGACTTCGCAGACTAAATTACCAATAAACATTGATATTTGTTATATTATTTATTCTTATTTATAAATCTTATCTTAAATGTCATAATCGCAAACAAATACTCGAACAAAATAAATCCCCGCAAAATGAAAACCAATCCGAGACGTTCATTAATTTCGTAGAATTGATATACGTAAGTATAAGTCTACCAACCGCAACCCTAAATATCAAAATAATAATACCCTACAGTCCATTTCAAGCGAACTTTCTACCTTAAGTGTACTACGAATAAACGAACATCAATTGATCCTTCCACCCTAATAACCCTACTAGCATTTCTTATTGACTATTACGTAACAAACTCGACGTTCTTCGCCGTAAATAACGTTAAAAGCAGAAGGCAACCCTAGTTAAGTTAATAGCTTTTAAATCACAAGACCCATGGATGGCGGGTGCGCGTCGTAACATTGTAAACCCTTTATAAGGCGCGCTTCATACATTATTCTTACAGTATAGAATTCTAAAAGTTACATCACATTATTACTAAATATAGACCTTGTACAATGGTCGTCTGCATTGGTACCTCACTCACACCTATTTCTACCGGTGTGCAAACAAACAGCAGTCTGTGTTCCCGTTTGAAGGGTGAGAGAGGCAGTGACGTTATATAATATCTTCAAGTCACAAGATTGACAACGCACTTAAGATATCCTTATGACACAAGCGTCCATAGACAGCGGTTACAACGTTTATCGGCTTAAACGAATAATAAAATGGTTGGCAACGATCATATCAATCATGAACGCAATTTTCATTAATACAAGACGAATTACATTATAAGTACAACTATCTTCTATGTCATATAGAGCAGCCGAAAATGGTCCAATGCTGGACGAAGAAAGTGGCAATTTCGCCAATAATACGAGCACTGGGCAGGCGTAGTGGCGATTACATATAGTTGTTTTGCCACAGAAATGCTGCTGCCCGTTCCTACAGCGTTGCATTTGAGCTACACTGTGTTAAAAGGATGTACCGCCATCTGATTCTAAGAACTCAGTTGCCTATCCCTGGCACAGAGGGACGTACTTTGTTTCTATGCTGGTATCCCACGACGACTTTATATATAATCAATACTCAATGTTATAAAAACTACAAAAAAAATTACAATTATGCACCTCACTGACTACAGCAAAGCGATATGTAGCCAGTAATGGAAATATGTAACCATAATCTAATATATAAAATTCTCGTGTCACGGTGTTTGTAAAACTCCATAACGAACGGCTTGACCTATTCTAATGAAGTTTTTTATGCATATTCTGTAGGTCTGAGAATCGGCTACTATTTTTATTTCATACCTCTAAGTGATAAGGATTATCTAACGCTAACATTTTTTTTATATCGTGGCATTAACATATACATAGAACCCTAAATTTTTTATAGTTGTTTTAGTAATTCAATCATTTTATATCATTTATATGGCAAAACAACGTTTGCCGGAACTACTAGCTGTTCTGCTATATATGCTAAGGGAGAGACATAATTGATCTAACTATGCATAGTTAGTAAGAAGCCTTTCACAAATATACAGTAGTATAAAAAGAACTGACAAAATTAAACACAGCTCTTATTTTTATGATTAACAAGATAAACATCGCAACTTTCAGCAAATTTATAATTAATGGATATGTAAACGAAAAATGTTCAAAATTATAACAATCTTTGAAGGTTGAAAAGAGGTATGTACTAATTTAAACATATTGTGTACAATGTTTAATCCCATAAAAAAAAGAATTATATATAATATCCAACTGTGAGCCGTTACGATTGCAGTAAATTTCGTTTTAGCAGATGTTCCTGTCTGTAAATGTACATAAAAAAAACTTATATAATTCATCTCAAAAAAATACACTAATTCCACGAAATCAAAAAGTAAAAAATGGATAAGTAAATCACCTACTTCTAAAAATATCGCATATTGTCAACACATTGGGTACATGCCCATACTATCACAACCTCAATGCAAAAATATGCCAATATTAACGAAATGTAGCATATGGATCCACCAGGGAAGATCCCACGCGATATAATGTAAAACCCCAGCAGGCGGGACGCTACAACTGGAATACTAGATACTAGGAAATAGCAACGGTATCGTTTGTAAACATTCTCCTGCACTATACAGTCGTGATGGCTCTGTAACTTGGTTAGAGGAGCGGTAGGTTTGTGGAACATCTGGTTAGGCCGATCGTTACGTAACCTCTGTTATGTTTCTGACTCGCGGTGATGTGTAAACGAATAATTAGAGTGTTTTGATGCTGTTGGTCGAAATTGACCTATATTTTGTGGAATGTAACGTGATATACATACAACTGACTACAAAAACTATTAGGCTATTTGTATCTCATTAAGTAATAATAAGATATAGGAAATATTATTTATTTATTGTTTTAGGTATAGAACACAGAAGTCTGAATATCAAAATTCATTATATCTCTCGTAGGACGTCCACTGCTGGATATAAGTCTCATCGGAATATAACGAGTCTACTTATAAAAATTATTGGGTGCAAAAAGTTGTGCCTCTAAAAGAACAGCACGATAGAGTAAAACTTTAAACTAGCATTGACATAATTTCACTTATTATATATTGTACACTAAGAAATAGAAACAGAACTAAGTTTAACAATAACATGGAGTAGTGATTGAAGTTATTGCTAAAACCGATATCTTCTAACCAACCCTAGATATAGGTAGACGCTTAAACAAATAACAACAAAATGAACATGTAGAATATGAGAGTAAGAATAAACATCGTTCTCTTAAATATAATTTTACATTTATTATCATCGTATTAGCCCGTAAAAGTCCACTGTTAGACATAAGCTACCCATCCCCGTCTTCTGAATTTGGGTTATACTATTCGGATAGATATACAGTATAGTATATCATATACTCCCATCTGACGGTTCTGATACCTTTGTCGCCTCTTTCGATACCCTTTGCTGTAGGAGGTACTATTGTACTGTGCCGGTACCTTACGGCAGTCATATAGAATGGTAAATTGGAAATACCGTTTGAGAGAAACCACATAGAATGGCTAAATACAGCTTTACGCAACCTACCTTATCGTGTATTCCAGTGTTTAGGTATCCTTTGAAGGGATAGATAACATTTCGGACTAAACAGTTCTAAAACCACACCGGCATTCGATTTTGTACTCGGTTAGCTGTTGGTAGTCTGTATACGTCGGGAATTTTCGACCAAACGCAGCCTCAAAAGCTCGTTTTTAGTGCCTAAGTTAGGGTTGTCGGGGCAGGGAAGGGTGTTTTATTTATTTGTTAGTAGAGGTAAACCTCTCTGCATTGGTACCTCATCATTACAGCCATTGGAAGTCCACTGCTGGACATAAACCTCCGCAATCGCAGAGCGTAACTTTCGCAATAGAGATATTGCTGCCCACCCCCTGCCTGTGCATTTTAGCTGCAATGTTTCGGGTGGGTATACCGCTATTTGTCGGTTTTGGTACTTTAGTTGCCTTTAACTTCACTTGGTGCAGTGGGAGATACTATTTTACTATTGCCAAGAGTGGCAATGCCGGTTTAGTTACAATTATATAACGTTATTTTAGTAGCTAGTTGCCTTCTTTATGTTGTTTATACATTTTAATTTGATTTAATTTAATCGTAAAAAATCAAACGAAGAAATACATAGCCTCTTGAGAAAACTTCGGTACATTGTAGGTTGTCAATGTCACATAAATACACGAAATGAAGCGCGCCATACGAAGTATTTTTAAACAATTACAGAATATCCGCCGCTGGACCGCTAGGTACATCTCCCTTATGACCTCACCATTTTCATTTTCGTAAAGTTCCCCGACCGTTTGGTACAATACCGTTTTCCTTAATGTCCTACCTTTTTACATCGGCTTTTCTATTTTTGGAGGCAACCCTTGTTCGTGGTATATACTGGCTTTTCAGCATCATGTTTGAGCAGCTTTGTAGATAAAGGCGGTTACTTTAATTGCTTGAGGATAGATTTGGCATGACCTACTATTAAAGAAGTTTACATACTAATTTAGATTGAGAAAAAAATATTATTTTTTAATTTACTTGGTTTACCAAGTCTCAATTTTAACGATAGTATCTTATGCGCCAGGGATCGTGGATACAATCTAAACCCATGATAAACATTTATTTAATAAAAATTTTAATATGTCCTTTATCTGGGTGATATAATTAATAATTATATTTGTGTTGTACCAGTTGCCTAGTATTCATGCCAGAAGGACTTTTTCACTTTACTCTTGACAAGTATGAGAAGTTTCATTATTTTGTAAAAAATTATGTACCAAATACTATTAAGTTCCAACTACTTCAATACTTATATATCGATGTATTCCTAATCCTTGCTGAAGCCCGCAGAATATATTAAATGTGTTAAACGAATTGTGCAGTGAGGTAAAGGCGAGTAAAATAGTACCTCCCCCTGAATTAGGTGTCGTGAGACTACTCTCACTAAGGTACCAAAACCGATAGATAGCTATATATCCATCCGAAACAGTGCAGCTTAAATGCATAAGGCGTGGATAGGCACCAGCATCTCCGTCGCGAAAACTACACTCTGAGATTTTGAGGCAATTTTTGTGGCAGTTTTAAGACAAAGGTTTTTTAAGGGATTGATGTCAATCCGATCGATGTGACGCAGTGCATTTATCACCATTAGTCTCATTTGCAGGCTCTTTTCTGATGGATCGCATAATGAACCTTTGGTTTTAACCCGTGTGACAGATTTGTTTAAGGTAGGCCCAATGTACATGTTAGATGACTCTGATGTATAGTAGAGTATGATAATAATAATAATAATAGCCTTTTAGTCAGATCTTTTCTAATACTTAATTAAACACGTAAAATTTTAAACATAGAAATAAAAAAAATATAAAAAGAAAATATTATACTTGTATTTGTAGCTTGATTATTTTCTAAAGATCTGTTTGCCAATCAACAAAAAATCCAACCTTTTTATTTTTAAACTTTATTGAGCCACTCTGTTTCATGACACTCCTGCCACTTCTCTTATATTGTCATCCCACCTTTTCTGTGGTCTATCTCTCTTCCTTTCGCCTCTCCTAGGATACGATGTTATTACTTTCTTGCTCCATTTGTCTTGACCTCTCATCATGTGTCCTACCCATTTCCATTTAAGCCATCTGATTTTCTTTGTTATATCTAAGGGATTTTTTTGCTTCTAATGATTCGGTTTTTTGATCTGTCTGATCTCTTGACATTTAACATTTTCGATTCCATTGGGTATTGGCAAGTTGGGAGTTCTTTTTCTAAATCTTGAGTGAGAGTCCATGTTTGACATCCATACATAAGGATGGGTTGAATATTTTTCTTTTATATTCGTGTGAAAATGTTGTCTTTCATAGCCTCTTTTAAGGCCCAATATCTTTTTCATCTGTTTGTAATTATTTTCTCTAATTCTCTTTTCAATAATATAGAGTTAAGTACTTTATATTTCTGAAATATTCTTGCTTATTTGACGAGTGAAAAGTGCTTGTAATGGGCCTACTTAAATGAAGAATATTTTGAGTATGGTCGTATTTTGTCGATAACTCGATCTCTACCAAACTTTCGTGAACCGTCGCTTTAAAACACTCATCATTTCATTAGCCGTAGGAGGTCCACTGCTAGACATAGGCCTCTCCAAGTGTCTTCCAATAGGATCAGTTGTATGCGGCCTGCATCCAGCGCAAATGTTTCATGCACACTTTTGAACGTATGTGATCTTCAAGTCATAAGTTACAGTTTTCGTGCGTCACTAGTAATTGCTTATAATAAGGTAAGTTATCTTGTTTTTCCTCCATTTATACTTGGCCTCTTAAGACCTAGACCCAAAAAAATCCTGAGGAAGGAATTTACTTGAACTAAGTTTTGTGAAAAACTACTTTTCGTACATTTTCCTAAATCTGGGTCACTTTGAGAGTCGGTCGTAATGCGTTCTACGCACGACTTTAAGCAAATGCTAGATGAACTAGTGTGCATTCTTTGTCACATTCAATAATGCTATGTTAATGAATAATAAATTCTCACAACTTCTCATATATTGATTTGACGCCGAGATAAGACTCTTAAAGCACTTGTATTACGGACATCAGACAACAGAGGAGTCACAAATATACTACTTAATAAATTACAAGATACTGTCAGCACCCACTGCGTGCATAGAAACGCGTACAGATTAGAAAAACCCATAATAAATAAAAAAATTGTGAGGGTGTAATTGTAATTATCAAAACTTGACACAAAGTTTTATGTTAATCTTGAGAACGGTTGCTGCATGGTACCGAAACGTCATACCGTAAATAAACCGCGTTTTAAAGCCATTAAAAATAGTTTTATTATAATACATACTTGAATACAAATTTTGAAATCCACACACAGAACAAACACAATTGTTCGTTATATAAACATTTGCCCTGGCGATCGTACTTACGTACGTACTTCATCATGGCCGCTAATTTCTCTTTTACTCATCTCTTTTTCAACACATTTTTATCGAATCGCTTTGCCGTAAAATACAGTTTGTACAATCGCTATCCTGTCTCCCGGAAGGATTCTTTATGTTCAGTATTTTCAAAATAGCACCCCAGAGGTCGATCGGTGTTTACATAGGACCCAGCTTACGCGGTTAGCACACAAAGTACTTCTAACGAATATAATCTCTATATCTTTCAACGCAAGCTCGAAAGTTGTAGCAACACTCTCAAAATAGAATGCTCGACTTATTGATATAAATGCTCATCAAATATCATACATAGCACATGTGGGTAAAGTCAATAGCGTATGTGTCCTATATTCCAGAGGAAAACCACCGTATCCCGTGGCAATTTTAATAGACACTTTCGAAACTCATTTGTATCTACTGAAAGACTTTTCATTATAATTATCTCCTTTTTACAGTAGGTCTACGTAGTTTTAAGTACCTAAATTTCTTTATAAATAAAATTTCGTGTCACAGTGTTTGTCCGGGATGAACTTATAAACTCATCATATAGTTTGATCCAACTTAAGAGATAGGATAGTTTATCATATTAGAATTTATAAACCCATTTTCTTTTCACAATAACCGTATTTATATGGTTCTTACAGATAGATAATATCAACGTCTGTCTGGCTAAAATGAACCTTAATTGACTATTTTTCTTCAACCGTTAAATTTATTGTAACATTATATGGTTATGCGTAATTACAATCACATGAAATATTCTGAATATAATAATAATAATAAATTCACACATCACATATATTGACTTGCTCCCGTGGTAAGTCGCTTAAAGCACTTGTGTTACGGACGCCAGACAACAAAGGGAACACAAATTAAATACATATATTTTACGCACAGACACAGAATAAACACAAATATTATCATACAAATATTTGCCCTGGGTGGAGGTAGAAACCCACGACCCTTGGCGCACAAGATAGAATGTCTACCAACTGTGCCAACGGGCATGTCAATATATTTCAGTGGGAATAGCGAATTTTGATTTTTCAATACCGAATAACAATACGAAACAAATAACAATGAGCAATAAAGCGAAAACAAGGTGTATCTTTATACTATATCTGACAGCTTAGACGGCGCATTTGGTAATGTCTCTATCTTATGCGCCAAAGGTCATGGGTTCAATCCCCACCCAAGACAAATATTTATAAGACCAATATTTGTATTCATTATGTGTCCAAGTGTTGAATATGTATCTAAGTATTATATTTGTGATTCCTCTGTTGTCTGACATTCGTAAAACAAGTGCTTCAAATGACTTATCACGGAAATGTTGGGTGAATTTATTTATGGCATCGACGCTTCGCGAATTCACCCTCGTCTTTTCCGTTCCCGTGGGAATAATAAATAATAAAAGCAGCCTAAGCTACATTTATATCATCTGCTATCCTTTTTTTTAATTATTTCTTTTTAATAAAATATAATTTTTTTTAATTATTTCTTTTATGTACCTTGTGTTTAGTACCTTGGCCGTGAGGTACCGGCAGAGTACAACAGTCCTCTCCATGTACCTGAACCGACAGGTGGCGGTATATCCACCTAAATTAGAGTAGCTCAATTGCAACAGGGCGGAAATGGGCAGAAGCATCCGAGTCACGAAGCTACGCTCTGCGTTTGCCACCACGCTTGCCCAGCGAGTCAATTACGGACTAATTCCCCCTTAAATAACTAATTAATTTATTATTAAATTAATTATTTAAGGGGGAATTTGCCCGTAATTGATCTTATCAGTAGTGCACGTTTTTAAGGCTGCAATGATGATAATGGTGACGATGATGTGTTTAGTATTTATACCATATATACTTTCATAATCATATACATTTAATATGCTGTTTATTTAGGAATTACAAACAAACCTATAAATTTTCTTTATATACAGGTATTAAGTAACTGCGTTTAGATTATCAACTGAGCGTGCCTTTAGATGGCTTAAGCATATTTCTCATCAGACAATCGAGTGATCAGTGGTTTTGTAACCAAACTAAGAATAACTTTACAACGGAGTAAATCTCCCGTGGGGTTCGAAGTTCGGACCCACGACCTCTGGGTCGAGATGCTAACACTTCTAACCACTCGATCTCAGCAAAATCCAATAGCTTACATTGACTTTCACTTGTTTCTACATAGCATTATGTTATGGCGCGCCGGTATGTTATAGCAGCTACGATTTATCGGAATCCTGATATGAAAGCCTATTGTTCTATGTGAATCCATAACGTTTACATACTATAAAATGCTGTCTGTTCACTCAGATCTTTTAGAGTACTCAACGGATTTGAATGCACTTTTCGGCAAAAGATATAGAGTGAATCAAGAGGAAGTTTTATATGTACAATACATACATAACGTATGTATTGTACATATTCTCTCTCGTTCGTTACTGTTTTAGTCGCGTAGGATTTGTATTACGGAACTCGCGTCATAACCAGAATCCAAATATCTCTAGAATCCTTTTTATCTGTCTAGTGAGAAGTTCATTAGAATCTAGTATCATACATACTAGAATCTACTATCATATATTTGGAATCCACGCGAGGCAAAGTATAGATAAATGTTAGAAAAAGTTCAGAAAGCATTTCTCCTTTGCTATTATAAAAGGGGAATACGGCTATTATCCCTATATGTACTTAACTAAGTTCTTGCTGGGAATATTGGCAATGAATTCTTTGGTAACCAGGAGAGCTCGTGCAGTGCAGATTTTGATGTATTTGTCGACATCGTCATATCATTAATAATTAAGTTCGATACAACGTTATAATTGTGTAATTGGGATAACCCGTATAATTATGTTAATAATAAATAAATACATGACGGGACGGCGGGCATGCAAATGGTTGTGATCCTATTTTCTGAGTTTGGGTGTTATTTATATGTATTAAGTATTAGATTTGTTTGATCTCTGTTGTCTGATATTCCTAAAATAATGCTTTTTAGCTACTTATCTCTGCGTCAGATAAATTTTTTCGTTTGGAATGCCGATTGAATCTTTAACAAGAAAAAATATACATGTTACATTTGACAGTATAGTCAAATTATCCAAAGATTTGTAATGTGTTGTTGTAAGAAACATATTTTTGTCCGCTTATAATAAAAACGCTAAACCTTACGAGATAGACCGAATTAATGTACTACGGATTTGTATTTCTTGGAAAGATCGATAAATAAGTCCGCGAAGTATGTATGTCTCCTAAGGAAAGCTCACATTAAGCATTTTATCTGTTCTCTTTCTTTTCATAGTATTTAAAAAGAAATAATTTTATGCAATGCATTATTATTTTTCATACAATTCAATATATAATACTTCACAATTTCTTTAATACATTTTTTCATATGAAGAGCGAAGGCACCGGCTTCTATCAGTGCGAAGCCTCTAGTTATATTCTAAATGAAAAAGAATGTATGTTTGTTTGTTCAGCTGGTGAATCGATTATGATGAAATTTGGTATGTTGATAGTTTTAATTCAATGAGAGAACATAAGTGATTTTTAATCTCGGGCAAAACAAGAATACCCCAGGAACGCAGTATATCACAGTTTACGTACATGCGATCGAATCAAGACGTATTTTGTACGAATTTGTTTTGTATAAAGATTTTGCACACAATGCAAAATAGTATATCCAATATTCACAAATAAGTCAAATTAAGGTGTCAGTTATAAACGCCAACATTCATCGTTTTTTAATTGGCATATAAAAGCTATTAAAATATTTTTATTATATAAAAAATCAAACCCTTGGTAATGTTAACTTACATGGATTTATTTGATATATTACTGAGTTGCTTAAAAAGCATACGCCAAAATGCTCTAACTGAACTGACTCCGAGGTAAAGCGTTTAAAGCACTTGCGTTGCGGACATTAGACAACATATAAATCACAAATATTACACTTAAATATACATTTAACACCCAGAGACAGAGCGCATACAAATATTTGGTCAACGCGGTATACATGAATATTTATCACTACCATCTAAACCGTCGGACATGTCTAGGGACAAATGTTAGATGACAACAGATTTGCAAAATAATAAAGTTTAACCCTTCCACGACAGAAAGTACTATTGGAAAATTGCACATGTGTAGTATAAAGCTTATTAAAGGACACAGGACCAATTATACCTAGGTGAATTCCTGCGGAACCCGATTATTCAGAATACGCAGACAACTTGCCGATGGAAATCTAGAAAAAAATACACTGCGGTTTTAGCATTTACAAACAATTAACGTTCATGTTATAAAACAGTAATCTAGTATAAACACGTTTTGCAATCGACTGAAGTTGTTTTAAAATGTTATTATTATGGCAATGCATGCGGGCACAAGTCTGCACGATCAACATAGCTTATTAAGTGACAGGACTTTGTGGTTTAAAGGCTGAGTTAAAGTTTAAAGGAGGTCTAGAGTTTAGAGGAGGTTTAGAGGAGTCAGGTCACCATATGATATATCGTGTAAATTTATTTTTATTTATATGTCTTTGTATAATCATAACATAACACATAACAATAAGCTATAATATTATCATCATTATAGCCTTTAGAACGGGCCCGATGGCGCAGATGGTAGTGATCCTGTCTTGTGCACCAGGGGTCGTGGGTTCGATTCCCACCCAGAGCAAATATTTATATGATGATATTTGTGTTTGCTCTGTGTATGGGTGTAAAATATATGTATTTAAGTAGTATATTTGTGATTCCTCTGTTGTCTGGCGTCCATAACACAAGTGCTTTAAGCGACTTACCACGGAGTCAGGTCAATGTATGAGATGTTGTGGGAATTTATTATTATTATTATTATATTATTATTATTATAAAAAAGTCTACTGCTGGACATAGGAGAAATTTTTCCCATAATTGCTGGGCTGGGCAAGCGTGCTGGTAATCGCAGAGCGTAACTTGTTCAACGGGGATGCTGCTGGCCACATGGTTACGCTGCTTCGGGTGGATATACCGCCATCTGTCGGTACTGGTATCTTATTCGCCACTTACGACACCTGGTACAGAGGGAGGTACTAAATACTCTGCCAGTACATCTCGACTTATTTATATTATGGAATACATGTAATATTATGGAAACAATATTGGAAAATAAAAGTACAACAAAAAGGTTAATTAATAAGAATCTATGCAAATACAATTTGTTATTTCCTTACTGAGATATTACCAATTGCAATAAACCATTTATGATCGCTCCGCTATTTGCCAAGGCCGAATTTCTTGTTTAAACGCTTGTCAGGACGGGCACAAAGAAGCTCTTTGTCTGACTATGGTTTTAAGATTCATAAGGCGACAAACATTACTCGTAATCATGTTATAAAATTATATCATGGATGACAGGACGCATTTTATATGCAAAACAATTTAATCTTTTCATCAATGACGCAGAATGAAGGCAAAATAAAATGGAATTATTAATGTATGACAAAGAGTTGAGTTGATCTTCGATTGTTTAATAATAAAGAACTTTTAAATAATCACTCAAAAACGACTGCTGTTTACAAGAAAGTTGTGACCAAATGGTTAAAATCTATGGATTCCAATGGAATTGAAAAAAAAGTAAATTAGAAAATATACAAAACTAGTGAACGAATTAATAAAGTTACTGAACGAATGAAATTTTACAATATAAGTACAGTCCGTTACAGAGAGAACAGTGGTTTCACATGAATGAGGTCTTCCTCATTCAAACGGTCGCCTGCATTGGTACCTCACTCTTGCCTATTTCTACCGCCAAATAGTAGAGTTCGCATTGCTGTGTTCCGGTAAAAAGGGTGGCATAATATCCTCAAGTCACGTGTGTCTTGAGGCCGCAGTGACGCTGCTATCACGCGGACTGTATGCTTGTTTGTTGACCAGGTCTAAAGTCCATAAGTGCTCTCAGGTAAATTATTTATCGAGCATGGTTTGCATTTTGTAACACGTAAACACGTAAATTTTTGGCGGGTGATCTTTTTCTTAATAAGATATTCACAGGGGACATCCCGAGATGTCACTACCAATAAATAAATTAGCGTGACTAAATTGAGTCACTCAGATATTAATGAGTGCAAGAAAAATGCATTGTTCTTCTATAACGTATATCTTCCTCAATGTTACTCGCAATTAGTATGACTCAACACAAAGTATCAATGAATGCGGAAAAAACATTTGTACTGCCTTTTGTAAGCTTGTTCTTTTGATATTAGACAAGAATACATATGGTGACCATACCGTATTCACGCTTTCATTCTTTCTATGCGTTTTATTTTCAAGACATAAGTCGGTAACTCAATATATTAACGTGAACGTTTTTAATTATATCTTATTTTTATCACTAAGTCGACAAACAAACTTACAGTTCGCGTGATAGTAAGCGTCACTGCGGTCTATAGACGCTCGTAATATCTCACCCTTTAAACCGGAACGCAACATTGCGAACACAGCCTTTTGGCGGTGGTAATAGATGAAAGTGAGGTACCGCTAGGCTTATATGATGATGGTGTTGAGGTACCGATATAGACGATGATGATTATGAGGTATCGATGTAGATGATGAAACTTCGAAGTAATATAGCGCACACATCAGAATAACACATTTATGAAGTCACTAACGGGTGTCTGCGACGTTGTTTTAGAATTCTATTTATATATTACAATCAGCTGTGCCCGCGACTTCGTCCGCGTGTAATAGCCTTTTGGGTACCATACCTGTTTACCTTAACTTATATAGGTAAACTTTGAATGTCATATTTAGTTTTATCAAATTAATGACCTGAAAAATAAGTTTCATTTCATCAAAATCGGTTGAGAGGTTTAAGCGGGTAAGCGTTACAGACAGACAGACAGAGTTACTTTCGCATTTATAATATTAGTAGGAAATAGTAGGAATAAGTGAAGCGAAAATTTTGAAGTTACTAAAACGTGAAATTTGACAATGACAGTTTACGTAGAAAGGATAAGTTATTTATTTCATACGAAACTGTTTGGATGACACATTGGCGTAGTAAAATAAAGTATATATTAAATGTCATTTTTTGCATTTTAAGCAAATAATGACAGATGATTTAATGATTTATGGTCGAAATTTCCACCACCAGGCTACCAATAGTCTCACTAAAATCTAAATTATAATCAATCTATAGTTAAGTCTGATTTACTCGAGAATTATAGCATAAGACTATTAAGTCTGACGTCTAAAAATAACTAGATTAAATACGTTAATAAAACCGAATAAATCCTTCGACCAAAATGAACCATCTAATAATAAAGACCACGAACTTCATCGAAGTTATGAAGAGGCTTAGCCATATTGGACGCGAGGGTAGTTGATGGGTCAGCCGGGAATGGGCAGTAAAGCCTCAAGTGGAGCCCTGTTATGACGTCACGAACGTAAACTGTAATGCACTCCTAACCTGCACGGGCAGAGATCATTCCGTTTTTATTTCCGGTAAAACTTCACATGAATACCTCTCGTAAATATAATGGATCCTATATCGGTGTACCGCCAGAAGGGGCACTTGAAACGTAAGGGCAAATACTTTGTAAACCTACTCTCTGGACTTGATGTCTGGCCTTTTGATATTTTTAAATTTTATTATAAGAATCTATATTAACGTTTTAAAGCTAAAAAGTTTGTTTGTTTGTACTCGCTAATTTCAGGTACAGCTGGTCTGATTTGAAAAATTCTTTTAATATTGAACAGTCCACTTATCAAGAAAGATGTATATATATAGGTTTTATTTAATTTTTAAACAAATAAGGGATTCTTATTAAAAGTCCAATAATATAAATAAACAAATCCCGAAAGTCACGATAACCACCAAAGTCACTATTGCACGCGGGCAAAATCACGGGCACTGCTAGTTAATTATAAGATCTCACACATCAACAACATCTCATACATTTACCTGACTCCAATAAATTGATTATAGCACTTGTAATACAGATGTGAAACAATTGCAAATCATTAACATATTTAACACCCAGACTCGAAACAAACACAAATGTTCATTATATAAACACTTTTCCTGGGTCCGGAACACACGAACCATGATGCAAGATAGGAATGCCGCTAAATGCGCCATTAAAATAGATCATACTCCGAGAGAAGGTGATCGAATCTTGTATATCATTAAATTACCTGTTTATAATACCCCTGCAGTGGATACACAGATATAAACGACGTCTCCTATAGCTGATATGATGATAAGTCACTTTTTTAATTAAATGCACAACAGATACGAGTAATAAAATGTATAACAGGTAAAATCATGTATGTACAGGCACCTAATACAAAAAGAAAACTGACCTAATTTGTTATTACTTTCGCTGGCATATATTTGACATCATGCGAAGTAACTTATGACTATCTATTTAATTAAAGAAACGGACGGAAATTGACGGGCCCTATGGTGTAGATGGTAGTGATCCTATCTTATATGCCAAGGGTCGATCCACACCGAAGACAAAAATTTATATGAAGATATTTGTGTTTGCTCTGTGTCTGGGTGTTAAAAATATGTATTTAAGTATTATATATGTGTATCTGATATCTCTTACTCGAGTGGTTTAAGCGACTTACCACGGAGTCAGGTAAATATATGAGATGTTACCTTATCTTACAAACTAAAAAATTATCTGAGTTCTTCGTAGCAATAATAAAATCAATTAGATCACTACGCATAAAACTGTCATTCACATAAGTAAGAACAAAATTGAATGAACGCCATTTTATTAATCCCCTAAATGATAATACTGTCTGTTGTCTCGGTTTCGCGGGTTAATCGGTAAACCGATGTTGATGAAATCCAGCATATAAATTTATATAATACTTTATAAGCTCGAGACCTTAAAAAGGATTCAGACTCTATTTGATCCCAGGAAATTTACCTTCGATCATGTTATAAAGTAAAATATACTTCACTTATATATGTAGCGAGAAGCTAGTAAATACATACATACTTGCTTAACATAGTAGCTATACTTGAATGGAACATATTTCCCATTTACACGATACTACAATACACACGATTGATAGATTTAATCTCCTTTTTTTATTGTATCAAATCTATCGATCTGGTCCAATAAAGCCGTAAGGTAGAATAGAATAGTACCTCCCACTGCAGCAGGTGTCGTAATAGGCGTCTAAGGTACCAGATCCGACACATGGGCAGCAGCATCCCCGCCGCGAAAACTGCGCTCTGCGATGGCCATCACGCTTGCCCAGCGCGGCAATTATGGGCAAAAAACCTCCTTTCTTGGAGAGGACTATATCCAGCAGTAGACTTATTTGGCTGGTATGATGATGATGATCGATAAACAAGCATGAAGTCCACGTGATATTAAGCAGCCTATAGATGCTAATAATATCTCAAGAATATCACTAACGTATTACCAACCTTGTCACTTTAAGATATTATATCATATTAATTTTACCGCCTCTTTCACCTTTCAAACCTGAATATAGCAATACGAACACTACTATTTAGCGGTAGAAATAGGTGAGGTGCAACTGCTGTGTGTTCTAATTACGCAAGGTGCTCTGATTACGCAAACATACGAGTATAACAATGCTTGCACGAATACCGCCCTCTACGCCAGGTCGAATTGTGATTAGACATTACTGCAATGAATATTCAGGTGCTAAAAATGGTACCATAACCAGGCGACCCGCCCACTCTGTTCAAAACGTCGAGATATTCGGCACAAATTTGCATTACAATAGTTGCGCGGCAAATTCAATTACCCAGAAGCACCGAAGTTTGGGGGAGCAACCCGATCGTGTTGTACCGTCTATGTAAATGAGGGATACGAAAAATTCTAATTGCGTGCATACAAAGGCATTTACCATAATATCGGGACATCTGCCCCCCTTCTTGTCAGCCTTTGTGGTTTAATGGCGGTGAGATAAATATCTTTTAAACCTTTTTCGTTACATAATCTATGTGCAAGAGATTTTCTTAATATTGGCCTCATAAACCAAAACGAAAAAGTCCAACGTTTTGTGGCGAATGCAATGCTCAGAGTGTTTTTCACAATTGAAACTATAGCGATAAGGAGATCCGTAACAGTATCAAAATTACCGGTATAGCCCAGTGGATTAGTAAGGTGAAGTGGCAGTGGGCAGGGCACATCGCACGCAGATTCGATGGCCTATGGACTCGTGAGGTTCTGGAACGGAGACCATGTTGCGAAGGGCGTCACCCACAAAATAGACAGATCTGACTGAAACTGCTGGATCGCGCTGGACGCAGGTCGCATACAACCGATCCTGTTGGAGATCACTAGGGGATATAGGCCTATGCCCAACAGTGGACGCCATATGGCAGATATGATAAAGATGATGAATCTGTGTGGACTGCAGGGTATTTGCTCGTATCTTTGAAACAAAGAGATACTGGACCAATATCGCAGATGTTGCTTTTATCCTCTGCGCCAAGAATCATGGGTTCGATCCCCACCCAGGACAAATATTTATATGATGATATTTATATTTGTTCTGTGTCTGGGTGTTATATATATGTATTTAAATGGTATATTTGCAATTCTTCTGTCGTCTGAAATCTGTAACTCAAGTGCTTTAAACGAGTTATCTCGGAGTTAGGTTAATGTATGAGATGTTGAATGAAAATAAATCATGCCTCTTCCAAAGGTCCTGCTTGGGTAGTTCTCTAGCTAATGTTACCCTTGCGATAATACTAGCTCTACAGATTACGGTTTATTTTTATTATCGTTTTATTCGTAGAACGTCCGCTGATAGATATAGGTATCCCCAAGTAAAGAGGAATTGCTGGGATGGTGTAATAGCAATTGCAGGGCATTAAGCTACGCTGTTTCAGGCGGATATCTACCATTTGTCGGTTCCGTTACCTCAGTCGCCTTTTAAAACACCTGCCAGTACGGTTTAATATCATATATCACTAAAATAATCATATTTAACAATATTGTAGATTATACCTTGAGGGTAATTATAGCGAAAAGTTTTCGAAGCGCGTGTCATAAGATTGTAAGATAAAAAACTTTATTTTATCTTCTTATTTAAAACAAATTAGTAGCCCACTGTTTTGTACGCCATAACTTCGAGTTGTAGTAAAATTTGTCTATTTTAGTAATGTTAGTACATTATATGTTACGATTAATACTGCCTTATTAAAACTCTTTTTAAATAGCTTTACGCGGATTTCGAGAGAAAAAATGTTAAAGGCACAATACAGTTGTGATATAACATTACTTGCCGTAAGGTACCGGCAGAGTAGAATATTATCTTCCAGTCCAGGTGTCGTAAGAGGCGACTAAGGTAACAGAACCGACTGATGGCGGTATATCCGAAATAGTGTAGCTCAAATGCACAAGACGAGGATGGGCAGCATCCCAGTTGTGAAAACTGCACTCTGCGATTGCCCAACGCGGCAATTATGGCCGAAATCCCCCCTTTCTTGGAGGCCTATGTCCAGCAGTGGACTTCTAATGGCTGGTATAGTGGTACATTTGTTAAACTGAATTTATAGAACACAGTGAAGAACACTTTTTCAAAAGAAAAGTAGTGAAATAATTGCGAAAAATATATAAAGACTAGCTGTGCCCGCGACTTCGTCCGCGTGGAATAGTTTTTTGGGTACCATACCTATTTACTTCAAATTATATAAACTTTGAATGTCACGTTTATTTATATCGAATCAATGGCCTGAAAAATAAGTTTTAAGTTTCTAGCTCTAAAAATAGCGATCCATGCAAACAACTTTTCATCCCCCCTTGCAACCCCTGACAACCCTTATTTCGAGTTCAAAAATAGCCTATGTCCTTTCTCAAGGTCTAAAGATTGTCTATGCCAGATTTCATCAAAATCGGTTGAGAGGTTTAACCGGGAAAGCGTAACAGACAGACAGACAGACAGACAGACAGACAGAGTTACTTTCGCATTTATAATATTAGTAGGGATACTCAATGGAAACTCAGTTTCACAAACTTCAAAAAAAATTAACTTTTCGCTCTGCCCCTATCTCTCTTAAACCCAATTAAATATACGTTAAGAAGGTACAGGACAGGCGTACACAGTCATTAAGTGTAGGTAAACGTGTTGATATAAATTAACGCAAAATAATTAACAGTAAATAAAGGTGGATGTCGACTCGAGTGCGCAGGCAAACATTAATCTAGCGAGAGCTTCTGATGACGGCGATATTACGCGGTTAACCATGTGCTTACGTGCGATCAAGAGCAATCTACGATACCGAGCCTATTCCAATTTAATCCAGACATCAGAGTTTTTGCTCTTCCTGATTGACTGACGTAAATGTTGGTTAGTGAAATGATCAGAAGAATCAGCTTCTATGCATCTAAAAAATATTTTCCTGAAAGTCTGACTGAAACTATTCGATTTCGTTGGAAGTGGTGTTGACACTATTAGATATGATTTTTAAACGTATTTGTTAGTTTTTATTGCGTTTTTTAATTAAACAAATATATACCCGTTAAATAAACATACATATTCTGATTACTAAGACCAATAAAACAACATAAGAACACCACAAAAACATGAAACAGTTCAAGAGTCGGCCTTTTCCCTAAATGCAATCTTAGACTCAACCTGATTATGAATATTTATAACAAACCTGTAGCGCCTCTCGGTTTTGCCCGCGTTAAGTTGTAGAACTTTCATACTTTGCACTCCCCTTAACCACCTTAAGGTAAGATTTTCGAAAAACATTTACATTGAAGAGAACCTTTATACTGAATTTTATACAAACTGTGCACATTTTTAGAGGGTTAATTTTCGAAAATCTTTTTGAATCCCTACGTTATATTAAAACCCTGCGCAAAATTTCAAGTTTCTAACCCTTATAGTTAATACCTGCGTTGATATATCAGTCAGTCATTCAGTCAGCTTCTCCATTTATATATAGATAACAAAACAAACGCACATAAACGTTGAAAAAAATATATATAATGTTATATAAACCGCATTTGAAAGCCGTTAAAAAGTAGTTTTATTTTGAATGTTGATAATTAAATAGAATAGTCAGTTGAGGGGAAAAGCTATCATTTATCATGGTCTTTTTATAAATTTTGGTGATAATATTCCCATTAAGTAGTTGTCGGTCTATGCAATTAATCGGTCGCTGTCACGCCATTAGGGGTTCTAATAACACCAACTACTAACTATTAATGGGATCATTAATTTTAAGATTTTCTCAAAGGTTCTATTTTGGAAAACTTTTGAAGTAGATTTTATAATGAGCCTGGTGCCAGCAGATTAGTTTTAAAATAAGCCACTAAAATAAAACTCTTCTTTTCACGGCTTTAGAACCCAGTTTATTTATCTTTTTCGTACCGTGAGGTACCGGCGCAGTAGAATAGTACCTTCCACTGCACCAGAAGCGACTAATACCAGAACCGGCAGATGGCGGTATATCCATCCGAAACAGTGCAGCTCAAATGCACAGAGCGGGTACGGGCAGCAGCATCCCCGTCGCGAAAGCTGCGCTCTGAGATAGCCAAAAAGCACAGCGCGGCAATTATGGGCAAAAAACCTCCTTACTTGGAGAGGTACATGTCCAGCAGTGGACTTTTAATAGCTGGTATGATGATGATAGTGAGGTGGATTATTTATCTTTCAAATTTTTTGGTTGACGTTTCTATTACTTTGGTGCAATCATGAATCGTAATCGTTTTAAAGTCGTTAAAGAGTTTTATTATGTGTAGTGAACGCGTAAATACGAGTATTAGAAAAGCCACTAAAACTTCACCAGATCATTAAATGATTTTATTATTGTATGATTGGCTATTTAAAAGTATATATTCTATTGTATCTATTTCGTTAATTAATCATCTAAATATATAAGCTCCAAAAAAAAAACAAAAAGAATCGTCTAGAAAGTCTGTCTACGCAGGTCATCAACTGTGAAATTAATCTTTGTAATATACTGCAAGAGGTGAAATCGAAAAACTAATTTGTTCCGCCTAATAATACCTTAGATGAAACAAAATACGCGGTAGAAATATGTATGAATCAGTTTCATTCAGTATGGAAATCACCGGCAATCGTAGTGTAAGACTAAACCTAAAAGGTGTTCCGACGATCTGACGTTGGTGCAGGATGCAATCGTTGCTAGAAATTGGATTGTTTTTCTTATTCCCAGCAGCAGACATCCTACGCTTGATATGATAATGATAGTTTTTGGAATCTATCGCCCAACTTATAACTACAGATGGCGGCATAATAAAACAACCCGCGGTAATTATGGACAGAATTTTCCTTTTCATTCTATCTCCTTTTCTTTTCTGCGTCTGCTATGATCATCAAACATTTGTTATGACGACATTTTACATCTGTTATGAATCCTAATAAGCTAGTAATGAGCTGCTTTTCTTTTTTTCTGCTCTTTCTGCTCTTTATTGTTTTTATCTCTATACCCGATAATCTGATTTACGTCATATGAATATTCCACCCAGGACAACAATTTAAATGATAATATTTATGATTGTTCTGTGTCTTGGTGTTAAATATATGAATTTGAGTAGTATATAGGAGAAGTGGACAGGGTACTTGGTACGCATAACCAATGGTCGAGCGAGTCGTAAGGTTCTAGAATGAAGACCACGTACCAGCAAGCGCAGCGTAGGGCATCCACCCACAAGATGGATAGACGTTCTGACTAAAATCGCAGGATCGCGCTGGAAACATACCGAAGACAACCGGTCCTATTAAAGTTTACTTGGGGAAGCCTATGTCCAGCAGTGGACGTCTTATGGCTGATATGATAAAGTAGTATGTTTCTGATGCTTCTGTTGTCTAATGTATATAACACAAGGGCTTTTAATAATATAATTTATCACGGAATCAGGTCAATGTATGAAATGTTGTAGGAATTGATTCTTTTATTATTGTATTTAGATCAAACGTCTACAGGTAATAAATATTTTATAAGAAGAATGGTTCTTTATTCTTTTAACCAGCATAACCTGTCTTGTCAGGTTTGTTAAACTGGTACCCAGATATCAATTACGTTGCGGCACTCGGCGCCGGCGGCGGCGACGCAACGGGTTCGACGCGCGCGCATTTACACTGACCTCGCGCAAGTTCAATGCCGGTGCGCATCTGCGATAGCGCTGTTTCCTGCTTGCGAGTTACCTACAATGAAGAAACGATAATCTTTTTCGATGTGCTTATATTTATATTTTGTTACTGTTTCACAGTAACCTTGTGATAAATAATAATGTTTACGACATTTTATTGAAACTTGCTTTTTTATATATTTAGAGATACGTATTTACGGAACTGCAATCTATAAATTCGATTTTGGGAAAAAAATAATGATTTTATTTGTGTTTGCTCTTTGTCCGGGTGTTGAATGTGTATTTAATGTATTTAAGTATATACTTACGATTTTTCTGTCGTCTGATGTCCGTAACATAAGTGCTTAAAGTGAATTATCTCGGAGTCAGTTTCGGAGTTAATATATGAGGTGTTGTTTACATTGATTTTTTATTTTGAGTTTTATAGCCTAGTCACAATTATATCATCATCATCATCATATCAAACATTAGGCGTCCCAAAGAAAGGGGGAATTTTGCCCATAATTAACGCGCTGGGCAAGCGTCTAGGCAATCGCAGAGCGCAGCTTTTGCGACGGGGATGCTGCTGCCCATCACCCCCTGTGAATTTGAGCTACACTGTTTTGGATGAATATACCGCCAACTGTCGGTTATGGTACCTTAGTCGCTTCTACTAGTAGTCCCTTAGTTAAATTCTCTGATGACCTCAGACAGCTTGGATATCACTAAGGAAAACTAAACGTATTTATTAAAGTATGAACTATGACATATATTTATAGTTAAGCATAATTAATTAATATAATATTTATTAGTTTATTATTCCTGTTTGCGTTTATATTTAATTTTAGCAAATACCGTCGTGTTTTATTCTATTTATTATCCCCATTTACGTTAGATCATATAAATTCAAAACAAATAATACATTCAAACAACATCTCATATATTAACCTAACTCCAAGATAAATTGCTTAAAGCACTTGTGTCACGGACATCAGACAACGGACGAATCACAAACATAATACTTAAATACATATTAATAACACCCAGACATAGAACAAATACGAACATTCTTTATATAAATATTTGTCCGGGGCAGGGATCGGATCTAGATCGAACCATTAGCTTACAAGGCACACTATCAAATGTCTCGGTCTCTTCATACAAGACATAATGAATATTTATATGATATTTTGTGTAATTCGTTATAGAAACTAAATTTTCTCACACCAAAACTCGTTCTCATTCCCAAATAGGAAGTACACACAGTGAGTGATATCATTGCCAAACAAATTGCCCCGTCTATCATTTCTGGAGATTCGGCCTTAGAACAGACGCCGAAATCAATCCTAATCTGTTGAGAGGTCGAGTGTCGAATTATTGTTAATACAGCTCAATGCCGGCAAGGGTTGGGGCCGAGATAAAGCGTGCAAACAAACTGACTCACCCGACCTCATCTCATTATACCGGGAACTCATGTATCCTTGACGCAAATATTGTTTGACGAACTACAATATGTTATCAATCGGTGTGCGCAATAAACTTTTACAACTTTGACTTACACTTTACTACCAAATTAGTTTGCTATTGGATTTTCTAGATTAGTGATCAATATATCAGCTATAGAAAGTCCACTGTTGGATACAAACCTCTCCAAGGTAGGGGAAGTTTTATTATAATTGCCGTGCTGGGCAGGCGTGGCGATAATAGCAGAGCGCAACTTTTCGACGAGGATACTGCTGCCCATCCTTACCGTGTAGTACTCGTATTGAAGCTACGCTGTGTTGGTTTGGTTTTAGTATCTTAGTCGTCTCTTACGTCACTTGGCATAGAAAGAATTCTACTCCGCTGGTAACCCACGGTGGGATTAGTAATCCTTCCTAACGAAGTTTATGAATGTCGGTTGCATTTTCAGATATGGATGAAATTCGGCACAGAGATTGTTAATAGTCTAGAGTAACACATAGGCATCCCTATAATAGTATGTAAGTAAAACATATTTTTCTTAGTTTAAATTTTTCCGCACAGTCGCGCGTCTAATGTCATACAATTTTATCTGTGGTAAAATAATTATAACCTAAAAACGTCACATTGTCATAATCTGAGAAATTACTTGTTCAAATAAAATACCACTGAAATAGTTGTGATTTGGAACTGACATTGTAAATAATAACATTAAATGTCGTTTCTTTTCTTACAGGTATGTAAGGTTATTAACACTTGTTTCATTGTTTGTTAGGTAGCGTACATTTAAAATAACGAAATAAATATTTTCTTACAGAGAAACGCAATTGTGTTTGATTGACTGTGTCGACAAATTTCACATTGGATAATATAATATTATATGTATATGAGAATATGTTCTTTATGAATATGTCCAAAAAATAAAAAGGGACACTTTTTTTCTGTCGAAAAAGGAGAGAAGCGGCAAGGAATTTTTCTCGGTATAACAAGTGCTGCTTAAGGAAACGGGATACAGACAGGGACAAAGTCGCAAGTGGAAAGCTAGTCAATAATACTTTTATCTAAAACTAGGGCCGCCGTTTAGAAGGAAAAATATTATGAAAATTATTTACACTTTTTTGAAAATTACTGCATTGAAGTGAATGAAACGACACACAAAAAATGTGAAAGTAGTGTTATTGTCAATAATAGATTCCATCATTATCATCATCAAAACATAACGATCTCTTACTATTTTAGAGACATTTTAACCCCCAAACATAAAAAAAAACTTATTATATTTTTATGTATCTATAACAAACTTTTATTACTTCCATTATATCATCATACCAGCCATTGTAAGTCTGCTGGACATAGGTCTTCCCAAGAAAGGGAGAATATTGCCCATTTCCACGCTGGGCAATCGCAAATCGCAGCTTTCGCGACGGGGATGATGATGCCCATCCGTACCCTGTGCATTTGAGCTGCATTGTTTCGGACGGATTTACCGCCATCTGTCGGGTCTGGTACCTTAGTCGCCTTTTACGGCACCTGGTACAGAGGGAGGTACTATTCTACTCTACTGGTACCCAAAATTGTATATGTTATTAAGAATCAGTATAATATATTTCGTGACACAAAACTACAGCAGTTTCAAAACGTAGGATATTTTGGTAATCGAACAGCGGTAAAGATAGACAAACAACGGAACACTTGCCAGTTGTAAGTCGCTTCTTTGTTTTATAGTTCTTCATGATATTCAGGTGTCTGATCATAATATTGTAGATCCATCCGTCTAGGTTAGCTAGCTTATACATTTAAACGAAACTGTTGCCCGTGCCCCATGACCGTGAAAACGGTTCCTGTAGTTTTTTATTATTATCCAAAACCAAAAGTAACGTCTAATTTTACAATTTATTAAGTAGTTAACCGTCCTGACCGCTAAACCGGAAAAATCATGTCAGTCCATTCTATGAACAACATTTACAAATTTGTCCCACGGGCAATTCTTCCCGTGTTAAAAAGTAGCTATTCCTGACTGTATATATATGTACAGTATAGACTGTATGTCTATTTCTTGTATATCCGTAAATCGGTATCAGCGTGATTGAATACACATCCATCCAGACATATATTAGCTTTTCGACTGGGACTTTATCTGTATATTTTTAACTTGTCATCGCTTCCAGTTTCCGGGGTCAAAGGGGTATTTTATCTTTCTTATTATTACATCCCAAAGAAGGTTATCTTTTTACTTAATTACACAAGAATTACGAATAAAACGAGAAAGCCTTCATCGTTCATTGGAAATTCAATCGTCAATCAGACATGGGAAATCCACTGTTGGACATAGACCTCCCCAGTAAGGGGGAATTTCGATCATAACTGTGTTAGCAATCGCAGAGCGTAGCCGTGCGTTTGTGCCGCTATCTATCGGATTCGGTACTTGAACCCCTCTTACTAAAGGTACCAGTACCTTAGTCCTCTCTGAGGTACTATTTTACTCTGCCGTACGGTACCACAAACGGAAATTTGTCCTTTTGTCTATTTGTCCGTTTGTAAACCTTTACAAACATACAGATAGACTCACAGACAAATTAACACTAATTATAATACTAGCGGAGCCGATATATGTTGTCTTGATGAATTACCTACCTAAAACCGACAGCAGTGCCATCTGCTGCACTGATGTGTGAATCTAAAACATTCAGGGTGCCAACTGAATGGTTTAGATTTTATACAAATATAATAGAATTATATACATAACGATTATAAAAACACTTAATCGGCAATTACCGTAAGTAAAACTTGTCTCACATATCTTCAACAAGAAACACTCCCGGGGCCAATTTAGGTAACCTAAATAAATGCTAACTCCCAGCCACTATACTAGCACGTCATAATAATGAAAAGAAAAGGCTTGCTCTATTCCACAATAGCACCCTTGGCGCTTTGGATATCTTCAGAAATAACTAAAACAGGATCAACACCACCGTAAGATCTAACACGAAAATGACAGTACATTGGTTATGCCCTACATAATAAATTTACTGACCTAGTTTTGTTGTTATGTTTGTAACGCAACACTGCATTTGTTTATTGTAAACAAACCGAAACGGATGTGTGCTAAATACACTAATTTGATTTGCTTTATTGAAGTTATCCGGTTTGTATTATATTTATTATTGTGTTACTCTTTTAAACATATTGTCTGTAAACTTAGTGCTTCGTGTCAAGGTAAAGGAGATTGTCAATTTCGTTTTTTCGGAAAATCAAATACAGGATTACTCAGACGTCAATTCCATCGCCCCCGTGGGTGTCGAGGCCGCACATTATTGAGCGACCACATGCCCGATTTCACCTGCTTACCCCGCAGTTCATGGGATCTGCGTAGAAACGATGGCGATCCCTGAGATCTCTTCTTAGGCTTTCTTAGGCTGACCTCAGCTCGAGTGGCCGTGGTGGGGGACAGTTAAGTTGTTTGCAGAAGTGGACAGAATTAGTTGTACCAAAAGTATGTGTGTGATGTGTTTGTCATAGAGAAGTGGTAGATCGAAATAATTTTGTCATAAAAAAAGTATGTATATATTATTTGTTTTAGGTCTAGGAATAACTTCTTTCTTTTTGGTCTCTATTTCATTTCTAAGAATATAAATTATAATTTTTTACTTATAATTTTATTTTATTAAGCCGTAAAGTTTTCTCTTCATGAACATAATGTCTATAAAATGTTAATACGTGTGTATTATCCCAAAATAACGTTTTAAAGTATTTATTATTTGCTAAAATGAAGAATAAAAAAGAAATCGAGCTAGTCCCATATATGTGATACTTACTACACCCTGATCGGAGGTTATACGATACTATTACTGAGAAACTATATAAAGTATATTCAACTTCACTCTATTAAATCCGTTTATTTGGAAAAACAATCGAAATAAAACTAAAACCTACGTACTGACGTACTTACATGCACCTTAACTTCGTTTTTTATGACTACTTAAATAAATTAATATAACAAAAAAATAATCTGCAAAATCTATTCGAACGATTCTCCGCAACAAAACACTATTCTAGTTTATCACTAGTTTTGAAAAATAAAAATATACTTTCTTCTAATGAAGTTAACAATATGGTCTAAATTTTGTTCGAATGTTTGTTCTAATTAATTAAAATAGTATGTAACTGGTAGTTGTAATAATTGGTGTATCAAAAATTAACAATAACGTCCAAAGTATATTAAATGAAAAAACAAACGGTTATGAAGTGAATATGGGTCATTACCTTCGAATACCGCGTTAATTAGGAAAATAACACTCACGACATCTAGTAACAAACCTTTGAACCAAGTGCATTGTTTAGCGGTAAATGAAGACAGCGGTGTATCGTAACGCGTATCTTACTCCGTCCAGTAGATGGCGCTTGATTTTAGATAAACTAAAGCGGAAATAAGCGGATCAGATGAGGTCATATCAACCAAAGATCTATATTATTTTATTTTCAGTATAGTAAGTATTTTTTAATTTATTTATTTAACATTATTGCACAAAATGTTACAAAATTTACAAATGGCGGACTTAATGCCAGATGGCATTATCTCCTAGTCAACCATTACACAAAACAGAATATATATATATATAGGTGCAGGCAATATATATACAAAAAAGATAAATTTGGCATACATATTTGTACAAATAAACGCAATAAATGCATATGGTAATAGAAATATATATAATAACGTACATCAGAAATAGAGTTATAAAGTTATTCTCTAACTTCAGCATCATCAGTAAATAAAGTACGGAGACAGCGTTTCAGGATAAATTTGTTTGGGGATTGCTTAATATTCAACGGAAACTCGTTCCAGAGTCGTATAGCTGTCACTGTAAATGAGTTTGTCAAAAAAGTATTATATTTAGGTTACGTACATTTAGTACATGGAAGTACAAATTAAGGATTTTGGACTGTATCGACATAACGCTTTCACTCATTAAGGTATGAAAGAAACCTTTGCAAGAACTATTAGCGCCTAGTATTTGAGTTAATATCAGACAAATAAGAGTCTTGGTCCCAAAAAAACGCAACCACATAAGAGAATGGATTAGCGAAGAGTGGGACCATCACCATTGGTTGATTCCCGCAACCGTCGTTGGTATAATTCTGAGACGATAACCACAACAAATTAGCATATATCACATAGTATAAAACAAATTTGCTTTCTGCTGTCTGTCTTTCCACATATAAGCTTAGGTCCAAAACCTACGGATTTTGATGCAGTTTTTTTTAACAAATATAGCGATTCAAGAGGAAGTTTTATATGTATAAAATATACATACATAATATAGTAGAGAAAATAGTGATCGTTTTAGAACCATCAAGTTTTTTATTACTTTGCAAACGTTGGCCAAACTCGATGAGATAGATCGAAATAGTGTGCTACAGTACTGTACACGATAAGGTCTATTAAAAAATCCGCGGATAACCCAAAAGAACCTTATTTATCCCCAATACACCCGCGCCAGGTCGGGGTGGGTAAGGTATATAATGCGAAAGTTAGTCTGTTTGTTGTTACCTTCTCAAGGCTAAACGGATATTAAATTTGATATATATATATACAGTTTGAAACATAGTTCAGAATATAGTTCACACTCAACCTCAGAAAAACAAGGAGAGAGATAATAAAAAGTGAAGTACTGGAGTCCAGGTAAAAACTAGTTGCTATATTTGTTAGAAAATATAAGTAACTATAATTAAAATTAGACAAAATCTGTAGTGTTGTGTTTATGTATTTAAAATGGAAAAGTTTTTGCTTATATAAAGAAGAACCTTGTGTTTAGTTAGTTGTTGTGAAGGGTAATTAATGCTATACAAATTAACATTTTTCGAAATGTTTTCCTTATTCTAAGACTAGTCAGACGAGTGACCTGGCCCGGTTTTGGTGATTCTTTTCAATTATTAATAAACTATTACACATATTTCATAATATCCAGAAGCTATAATTCAAGATTACGCTCAGTTATAGTGTATATTGCATTTTCACTTCACATAGTGTAAAAAAATACACTTTCAACATCATCATATCAGCTGTAGAATTATCTTTTCCCAACGCAACTTTCTGGGGGATTTTTCACCTTAAATGTTTTGCGTGGTTGTTTGGCAAACTCAAACCATAACGACAGGGATGTTGCTACCCGTGCCTGCCCAGATAATAAGTTTACATATGTAATTTTAATAAATTAGAAAATTAAAAAGATCTGTCTCCCCAAGAAAGAAAGCTTTTGCCCATAATTGCCGCGCTGCGCAAGCGCCCCATCTAATGATTAAACATGATTTTTTCCATTACGTTGTTAACATTAGTTATAATTTTTTACAAGTCTAATACCCGATCGGAATTAAGTCCTGTAGGTGATTTAAAAGGAATTTTAAAATTCAATCAAATCAGTAACTACTTGCATATAATTGTCTATAGACATTTTTGTGCTTGATCAAGTATGTTATAATAACAGATAATATTTAATATAGATAATGCAAAATAATTATGTTGAAGATCTACGGGTAGTTCTTCTTCAAAATTTATTTAATTATTTTTTAAGATTAATAAGCAGTCACTAAAACTTATCAACGACATAAAAAGGCGTTTAACTTTTTTTTAACGTGTAAATGTTTTTTAGACGTTTCGGTTATCTTGCGTCACTTGTTTTTAAAATTGACGTCAATCTGAATAGCCAAACATAATCCACGTTTTGTGAGTTTTTAAAAGCTAGTTTTATTATGAGTACTAAACCCGTAAATGGTAAAAAATATTCATCATACCAGCCATTGGAAGTCCACAGCTGGACATAGGTCTCCCTAAGAACAAGGAATTTGGCCGATAATTGCCGCGCTGAGCACGCGTGTTAGCAATTGCAGAGCGCAGCTTTCGCGATGGGGTTGCTATGCATTTGAGCTAAACTGTCGTATGGATATACAGCCATCTTTATTTATTTATTTATTTTTTATTTAACTTTATTGCACAAAATGTTACAAAATGTAAAAATCCCAGACGGCATTATCTCCCAGTCAACCATTACACAAAACAGAAAAAAATATATATATAGTGGTGCAGGCAATATATATACAAGATAAATAAACGTGGCATACATATTTGTATAAATAAACGCAATAAATGCATATGATAATATATATATATACATACATAAAATAACGTTCCATCTTCATCGGATCTTGGACTTTAATCGCCTCTTACGACACCTGGTATAGGGAGAGGTACTATTCTACTCTGCCGGTACCTCACTGCATATAAAAAAACATACAATGTAAAAAAAATATTGTTTAATAATTATTTTCCATCTATATACATTTTATCTTTATCACACTTACAAATTCGAGAACCATAACTAATATTTCAATAAAGAATATATTGATTTTAACTTTAAGAGTTAGTACTACAATATGATGTTAAAATAATTTTGCAAGAAATTAAATCCAATTACTGGGACTTCAATTTTCCTTTACCAATAGGTTTTTCCATATATTGAGATAAAATTTCTTTGAGCTGTTGCAAAAGAACATGAGAAATCCATGCCAAGACGACGACAGCTATGATGGTAGCACCGATGACGTCTAGTAGCAGGCTTTCAAACCAAGTGTTTTGCTTGGTGGGCAGTGAAGGAGGCGCGGTACGGTGACGAGCTACGTACTCCGTCCAATAGACGGCGCTCTGCAGGGCAGATATCGGCCTGTCGTGCCAGAGTCGAGACACACGTTGGGCGTTCTGTTGCATCCTAATATAATAAAATTAACAATTTATTAACAAAATAAAAAATAAGGTTTAAATTATTACAGTGATTAGTTTACCCCAATTAAATGGTAATAAGTAAGTAGAAACTTGTCCGCAGCTATACAAATGATCCTAATCGAGGTCTCAACACAGTTTAATTGTCTAACAAGTAACCATTATAACTTAACTATTTATATTTGTAGTATCCTTCAAACGTATAAATGTCAAGCGGAATAAATATTTCTGGTTATAAGAAACAAATGGAATTTCTATATAAAAAGAAAAAAAATAAATTATCGTCTCACACTTTAAGCATTGCAAAAGAGAACAATAGTTCTCATAATATACGATAAATCACTCGCAAATATTATTATAACTGACAATTTGCACGTTATTACATAATCCTTGTATTAGTTATTAAGGGTGTCATCCAACTGCATACTTACTCAGGAGTTATGACCTCTCTAATAGTTCTAGCCAAAATATCCGAGTTGAGATCAGACAAGTAAAGAGTCTTGGTCATGCCGGCAGCATTCAAAGCGGCTACATTGGAGAACTGGTCAGCGAAGAATGGAATTGTCAACATCGGTTTCCCGCAGTGGACAGCCTCTGACAAACTCAGCATGCCACCGTGGGAAATGAAACCCACAACCTTGGGGTGACCTGAAAATTGAATTTTTCTAATACATGTGATGGTAAAATATATGTATATATAAATATATAGATTAAACTAAGTCGACAAACAAGCGTACATTCCACATGATAATAAGCGTCATTGCAGCCTATAAACTCTCACATAGCACAAGGATGGTGCGCACTAGCGCATTGCTATCCTTGTGACTTGAAGATATCATGTCAATGTGAACATTGCTATTTGGCGGTAGTAATAGGTGAGAGTGAGGTTACCAATGCGGACGGCCTTCGTATGAAGTTTACCTCATGCGAAACTTAAAACAAATAGATAAATAAATAAACTACCTTTAAAAATTTTAAATAGTAGTTTGTATTTGTATAAACTTTGAATGTAATATTTATTTATATCGAATCAATGGCCTGAAAGAGAGCTAGAAACTTATTTTTCAAGTTTCTAGCTCTAAAAATAGCGCTACTTTCATACAACTTTTCATCCCCCCTTTCGACCCCTTACAACCCTTATTTCGAATTAAAATATAGCCTTTGTCCTTTACACTATCTAATTACTATCCCTAAGGTTATCTTTATCTTTACAATTTCATTGTGGCCGCATAAGTTCGTATGCATTTCTGTAGCATAATGTAAAAGTTCTTTGAAATCCATAACTTTTGTTTTTTTAGTTTTTGAAAGCCCCGATGAAGCAGTTGGTAGTGATCTTTTTACATGCACTGTTTCTTCTGTGTCTAAGTGTTCAAAAGATGTATTCAAGTATTACATTTGTGATTCCTTTGTTGCTTGATGTCCGTAACACAAATGTTTTAAGCGTCAGGTAAATTTATGAGATGTCTTGTTTTGATATAATTACTATTATATATTTTTCCGTGGATGACGGGTAGTTTTAATAGTACCTTCCTCTACCCCAGGTGCTGTAGGCGGCAACTGACGTACTGGAACCGACAGATGGCGGTAAAATCATTCGACACTTAATTCGTAATTTATATTGCCAAGCTACGCTCTTCGCCTGCCAAACGTGGAAATAATTGTCTACCATCCCCTCTTCTCTTAAATATATAATATGACTATTTTAACGACTAATACTTCTTTTTTGATAATAATGTAAAATATCGGCAAAGATGTTCCACGTGCCGAGAAATTCCTATAAACTCGTTTACTTATTTATTATTCGTATATACCGGTTGTCTCCGTACCGCGGATCTATTTTCCTGGATTTAATAAGTGCAAACATAGTTTCATATCAAATAGGTGTTTAATACGTAGATATAATAACTAACCATTTATTGGCCCGATGGCGCAATGGTAGTAATTCTATCTTGTGCGCCAAAGGTCGTGAATTCGATCCCCACCCAGGACAAATATTTATATGACGTTATTTGTGTTTGTTCTATGTCTGGGTGTTCAATTGATTTATTTAAATATTATATTTTTGATTCCTCTATTGTCTGATGTCCGTAACATAGGAGCTTCAAGCGACTTATATTTCGGAGTCAGGTCATTGTATGAGAAGTAGTGTAATTTTTTTATTTATTATTAATATATGTATTTTTTTTTCTATTTTATTCATTATTTATTTTAAAACCACTTACAAAACATAACTACCAATACACATTCAAAAGATAAAATTGATTACATTTTTGCCTTAATTAACAGCTGCCACATGTATAATTTTGAGTTATCACCATATACGTGTTGCCTATGGTTTCCGTAAAATGCCTGAAATAAGGCGCAAAATGTAGTGGTTCTATCTTATTATCATCAACACCATCAACAACATCGTCATCATCATCATGCCATCGATTCGTTGAACTGTGTGCCCTGCCAACTGACACTTCAGCTTGGCGTTTCGGTGATCTATGTCGAAGACTTTCGTTCTCCTGCGGATCTTCTCATTTCTGATTCGATCTCGTAGGAAAACTCCGAGCATATCTCTTTTCATCGCTGGCTGAGCGACCTTAAACTTCTGTATGAGGCCTTCGTAGTCATAGTTAGTGACCACGTTTCTGTATCGTGAGTCATCACTAATTGAAGACTCGTCTACAAACACTGCGGTAATAGAGAAGAGAATACAAAGTGCAATTTCCCGAATGCAGGCCAGCCGAGTTGGATTCGGCGACTAACCTAGCCGGACGATTTGTCCTTTACATATATATATTAGTCAACAAATTAGAGTTAGAGATCACTAAAGGAATTTGGGTGGGTACTACACGGGTAATCGATATAATTTTTTTTTCCATGTACATTTTGAGGTCCACGGGTTAAGAAGCTCTACAGAGGCTGTCAGGCATTGTGCCAAGATTCCATATTGAACCTGTTATGACAACATTGTCGTCGGCAAACCGTAGGTGGGTGATGTAGTCGCTGTTGACATTAAGGCCAAATCCGTCTCACCCAGAAGCTAAAAGACATCTTCCAACGCAGTAGTGAACAATTTCGGAGTTATGACATCTCAGTTAGATCGGTTTCGAGTTCTGATCCTGAAGACGGGCTAACAAGAACACCACGATATACCGATGGTATATCGTGCATAACCTACCGTAGCGTAGATATGTGGTCCATGGTACGGTAGCCTCTTCGAAAACTGGCTTGTTCGGGAGTCGTTAAACTTGCGAGCGACACGATTCATAATGACTCTTGAAAACAACTTGTAAACGTGACTTAGAAGCGTGGTGGATCTGTAATTATTTAGAAGGGAGTTATCACCCTTCTTAAAGAATAGTATCACCACGCCCCTGTTCCATGCCTAGAGCGTAGTACCCTCAAGAATGATGGCGTTGAAGAGCTTCCGAAGGACTTTTAGCACAGGTTTTCCACCCTCTTTCTGAAGTTCAACCGTAAGTATATCATCGCCTGCTGGTTATTGTTTTTAAGCTGTTTAAGAGTCATACTAATCTCGTACAAAGTAACGTCCGGGATGTCTTTGGAATAAAATCGAGCCAACCTGACCCTAGGGTCTTTAGGACAAGTATTTATAAATTAATAAATATAAATAAATTCTCACAACATCTCATACATTGACCTGATTCCGTGATAAGTCGCTTAAAGCACTTGTGTTACGAACATCAACAACAGAGTAATAACAAATATACTACTTAGTTACATATATTTGACACCCAGATAGAACTATGAATGTTTGTTCTAAATTTGTTATCTGTAACTGAAGTACTTTAAGCGACTTATCTCAGAGTCAATTCAGGGAAAGAGATCTTGTGTGAATTTATTGTCCTTTATTGATTTAAAAAGCAAGCGATCGAAAACATGCCGATTGTCATTTATACAATAACTCCAGTGCAAAAGTGCTCCAGCAGTAATTAGACTCTTAAAAATGTTAATGTTGTAATATGCACTTCTACCCAACAAAGCCATCGTTGGTGTCAAAATTTCGTACTCGACAATAATCTTGAGTTTTTTTTACGTACAAACCTATTGCTGGACTACTCATACATTAATTCCAGCGCCTCCGGGAGAGAAGGCGAGGCAGCTCATTTATGAACGACCCTGTGCCCGTATGCACCTGCAGGCCCCGCAGTGACGACCGCACCTTTAACTACAGTTACGGGGGTTACGATGGCGATCACCCGATGGCGCCTCTGAGGGTTGACCTGGGCTCGGGTGGCCATCATCGGGTATGAAGTTAAGTTAGCTTAGCAAAAGAGGTCAAAACCGAATGCCGGGTTCACCCTTTTCTCTCCTTTCCTTTTTTTCTCTCTTTTCGCTCTTTTTTCCTTTTTTCTCTTTTACCGCACTCTTCGCTCTTTTCATTCTTCTCTAATTTCAGTTTTCTTTCTTTTCCCTCTTTTCTCTCTGTTTTCACTTGTTTTAATGCACTACGAAAGATATGAATGTGAAGAGTAACTGATTGTGACCTGCCACAATTAGAGACGCGTTTAGAGATGTTACGATATCGGGCGGGTTCAAAGTTTTAGCCCTCAAGTTTTAAATTGACTACAAAATTTTGATAGTTGTCTAGGTTGATCTGGTTCTTTGTATATAACATTGGCCGTAGTTTGTCTGTCAATATCTATCAATCCATAATCTAAAAGATATAGAAGCGAAAGTGTTTGCCTGTCTGTTTGTCTCGCTTTCACTGAGTAAACGGTGGACTGGATTTGTAGGTATTTTAAATTTAGATACCATGTGAATTGTCTGAACCATAGAATTACTTTTGATTGCGGAACATCATCCGCGAAATACAATACAAAGTGAAGCACGCTAGTATTGTTCTGTATGTATTATTCAGTCATTTTTAGCAGACATATATTAAGACAATATCTATGTTCTTTTTACCACCTCAATGTAGGTGGACTCAATGACCCCATATAAGTGATGAGAACATGACAAAAAACTCTTTGAATACAATTCGATAGTAGCAATTGATATTCAAAGTTGGGTGAAATTTGCTAAAGGACTACAGATTATTTTTAAAATGTGTTATAAAAATCAGGACTATAATGAAAACTGGTTGTAATGAGAGGTCAAATATTCAAAACAACAAAAGCTACAATTAATAGAAGCGCTTTTTCTAATAGACTAGTTGGACGAGTGATCTAACCTTGTTTAGTGGCACTGGTTGCTACCTGCCTATTACAAGGTAACCTAGAATTGATTACTACATCAAGGAACTGCAATGATTATAGTCAATTATATATATTTTTTTATAATTTTTCCTAACAATTACTCTTTTAACTGCTTTAAAACGCGGATTATAGAACTTTTTAACCATTTTTTGTTCCATTTTCATCTTTAATCTAGAATACACATTTTATTTTAAAACTTTACGATGACCTAAAACTGTACAAACCTAGACCTGACGTTTATTAACAGACGGACAAACAAATAAAAATATGGATTATCCCGTTGGTGCAGCCGTTTTAAATAAAAGCGTGAGACTTGCAAAAAAGCAAGTAAAAGAGTACCTAACCCTTCTGTACCTAACCCGACCTATTTCTTATCTCATTACATTTTATTTAAATGATTGTATGTAATATTATGTCCATAATTCCCAAGTACGTTATGTACATGATTCAGGGTTATCATATCTTATATATAGCTATAATATAGCGTTAATTATGGGTCACGTTGTCAATATGCAAGGAAAATCAATCTGCAAAAAGTCTGTTGTGTATCACACCGGCTTCACATGCAAATCCAATCAGCATTCAAACAACTGGACAAACTGGACATAAAAAAACATGTTTACAAAAAATCACAAATATCACCGACGAATAATATTAAAATAATAATATTATCGTCCATACTGTTTTAAGATCACTAATATTACTTGCAAAAATATATATTGCAGGTCGCCATTTTTTGTTCGTGATCCCAACCTTAAGAAACGCAACCAACCAGGTTGATGCGCTTAACGCAGGCAGGCTAGCCACGCTAACTTGGCCGCCACGTCTTTTCCTACATCGATTTACAACGCTAACTTACTCAGTGAATTATGAAAAGGCGTACATGAGTAAAAAAATCTATTCGAAATTCCATGTTTTCAGAGACCAGCGTTTATTTCGTTTGTTACGTGGAGCCTTTAAGAGTGTACCTTTAAAGGGCATTTTTTCAGTTTAATCCTATTTTCATTTGTTTGATTTATATGTACGATAAGACTTCACAGACATATCTAAATATTTATTTTATACATATATAGGTCCACCTATAAATATTTACATATATATATATATATATGTAGTAGCTGTTAATGATTTATGCTTTTGTTTAAATATTACAAATGACTCGACTGGAAATTGTTAGCAAACACCATTGCACGCTAAACCACTTACAACCTCGCCAAATAATAAATATTTACTCACACAGAATATCTAATTGCGGGAACCAACTGTTTGTCATCACGTTGTCATGACCTGTTGGGAAGGTGTAATTCTCCCATTTCCAAATCACTTTCTGCGGCACCTGTTTGAACGCTTGGAGGAACTGGTTCATCTTCTGCACCGACATCGACCGAGACTTCAGGTTTGAGCCAAAGCTTACGTAGATAGCACCCTCTTTGGCGTCTGACAAAAAATCTTCTATATCCTAGAAAAAAACAAGCATTATAGTCTTTTATCTGTTTAGCTACTAGAGATGCGCAAACTCGGCCTTCACTCAGGATATTCAAAAATAAAGATACCGAAGTGACGCTGCAGCATTCATATCACGAATTATTTATTATTGTATTTTACATAAGTATTATTAAGTTCTGCAAGTTTAAGTGCTATTTTCAATAGTTATTGTTAGTTTAGGCGCGAGCTATATACAATTATTATTAGTTTCACCATCAGTTTTTCTTGCTGGTTGTTTTCTGGTGACTCGCGTATTGAACCTGCTATGAACTTAGTTATTTTAGACCCATAAGGTTGCATTAAGGTTGTCAAGTTGTTGACGATTCGAAAGTGCTATTATAAGCTTATTTCAATAAAGACATATTTGACTTTGAAGTTAATTTTATTTACGGCTACATTGTCTTTTAATATAGTTAAGACTGTGTCACCGACACACTAGTTAGTGTCCAGCCATCGGAATGTTATAGCCAGATTTATATATAAGAATATATAATGCACACAACCTTTAACCAAAAAACATTAATTCAGTACAAGGGGTACAAGTCGCCTCGTATCCCAGTACAAAAATGCTATACGGAAAAATCTAAGAGGTAGTCACAAAGCGATATTCTATAAAGCGGTATGGTTCCGTGACTATTACAACTGGGTTTGACCATATTATTTACCAAGACCACCCAGGACTCAGCCTTTATCAACTTCGAAATGGCCGAAAATTTTTTTAATTATAAATTTAATAAATAACGACATCTCATACGTTGACCAGACTCCGACATAAGTAGCTTAAAACATTTGTATTACGAATATTAGATATTAGAGGACTTTAAAAATAATAAATGTACTTACCTATATAATGTAATAATAAAAATAAAAATGATATAGGTACATATAAACAGGAGGACAAATACGAAATATTCAACATATAAATATTAGCCCTGGGTGGGGATCGAATAAAATAGGATTATGGTTTATACAGTAAATTATAATGTTGCTTGTAAACTTATTTAATATTCAAAAGCACTGGTTACTGCCGCATTGCAGATAAAAGACATATTTTCCTTGATATTATAAATACATAGTTTCGCGTTAATTACTACGCACATGTTATCATGTGTAGGTATATACGTATAAACCTATACTTTTATCAGGTTATACAATGTTTTTTGTGGCAAATTCAAATGTTGCAAATTTAAATTGAAGGCAATGGTATGGTAAATAGGAAAAAGGAAGTTGCCTTTACTTTGAGGTAAACATAATAACATATAAGATAACATTAGTGATGTTACGGATATCAGATAACAGATGAATTAAGAATATTATAAATATGTTAAACACCCAGACACAGAACAAACACAAATACTCATCACTTAAATGAATAGTGAGGATCGAACCACCGAAGTCGCAGACGTGCCTGTCATAACTCATCAATTCATAGAGCAACCTGTCACAGACTCTCAAAAAAGGGGGATCTTGCCCATAATTGCCACGATGTTCAGGCTTGTGGCAATCGCAGAGAGTAGCTTTGCGACGGGAATGGTGCTGCCCATCACCGCCTGGTTACAATTAAGCTACGCTTTTTCGGAGGATTAATCGCCATCTGTCGGTTCCGACGGCTCAGTAGCCTCTTACGACACCTGGTATAGGGGGAGGTACTATTCTAATCTGCCGGTACCCTACGGCACAGGTCAAGGTCATAACAAACCATAATAAATCAACTTACCTTCGGCACAGGTTTGGGTTCCGTTACATGCGCGCCTCCGATTTCTAACAACTGGGGCGCCAGGAGTCGGGCGCCCATCACCGAGTGGTGTTGGTAAACGAACATCATCTTCATTCGCTCCTTCGCCACGCGCTCGATATCCAGCTGAGCGTTCGGCATGTACTTATCAAACGCCTGATATACAACCCTGTTCGTGTACCAGTTGGCAAAGGTATTGAAAATAAAGTGACCGACAGCGGTCTCTATTTTGGATAGAAGAGACGGGTTCTGCCCCGCCTTTGAAAAATAGAAAGAGTCCCTGGACACATCAAACGGGATACCCAGTCGGGGATATGCCCACGGCAACAGCACGTGAGAAGTGATACCTATAATAGGGGCATCGTAATGTGTCGCAGCGTACGCCAGCCCGCAGTCACTCGTGAACTGCTCCACAAATATCACATCATACTTATTCCCTTCAGCTAAATGCGCCTTTGCGACTGGATTCGTGAACAGGGCTTTGCAATCGTCCGCCGACGTCACTGTGGAGTTCAAGACGTGAGCCCAATAATTTTTCCAATGCAAAAAGGACGACTGCGTGTTCTCGAATACTTTCAACTCTGTCATGTTGGCTTCCACAGTCCACGTGTAGCCCTTCAGGTTCAAGATTCTAAAGTTTGGAATGACTTCATCCCTGGGAAAGTTGTTAATGACGGTAACCGAATGCCCTTTGATAGCTAACTCGCGGAATATATTGTGGAATGCCATATAGTGGGTGCGGAGTGGCAGGGAGATAATGGCGAGGATATTAAATGCCGAGGCATATTGCAGAAGTAGCACAGAAAGAATAATAAGTGTTAGAGTACGCATGGTTACCGAATAATCCGTATTGAAAAATATTAAAAATATTATTGGACTGGGTTGCCGGTATCGTCGCGGCGTCAGCGAAGAGCCGCGCGCGTAGACTGAGTTCGCCTTTTGCACATACCTCGAAGTCTAACTATAAAACCTGTTTAAAGGTTTTGTTCATTTATAATTAAGACAACATCCTTATAAAACATAATAAAACCATTAAAAATAAATATATTGAACGACTTAAGGTCAAGAAAGAGTTGATTTGTGACTAGATGTAAAGCTTAGTACTATTTTTTTTGACAATAAATAAAATATACCACATAATATTATTTCATTTATTCTTGTTAGTTTTATTATTCTATAATATGTGGAAAGAGTTTTCACATACTATTTTCTGTGGCAAAAGACAATAAACCTTTTTATTTCATGACAAAACAATTTATGGACCGCAAAATGTACTTGACATGCCTAATTACTAATTTTAATAATTAGTTAACTATGAATCATGGAGCACTTTCGTCACTCAATAATATCCATAATAAAAATTGAAGACCCGTTCATAATTAAAATGTTTGTTAAATATTCTAATATTATAAAAAGAAAAGATTGTATTTTTGTTTGTAACGAATTGGTCACAAACTATGTACATGACTTGAAAACTATTTCAGTAATAAAAAGCCACATTATTTTGGAGTAATATAAGGTACTTTCAAAAAATAAAGATCCCTACCTATGTTGGTAAGATTTGTACTCGATACTCAAATTCTACTTAACGGGTTCCAAAAATTCATTCAACAAGCTATATTTTATCCCCGTGCCTTAAAGAAGAAACAACGAAAAGAAAGGGTGACACCGGAGCGCGCTATTAATACAATATTATATTTAAATCTTTTATTAAAAATCGCCCGCTCTATATTTTGCCCCTCGAATGATTATTATCTAACCGTAATAATATATCAATATGTATTTATTATTAAAAAAAACTTTTTATAACCATTTTAATCATTTAACAATTTTAGTTTTCTCGTTTATTATATGTTAAGTAACAAGCATTGGAAGGTTGAAACATCTTTGTAAGATATCGCTAGACCTCCGAGAACTCATTACGGCTAGGGTCGATAGGTACCTACAATAAACTATGAGAATATCTTCCTCTTATCAATACCCAGCAGATAAATTAGCAAATAAATTAAGTATATGGTATTAATTTATATTTGGTAAATGAGGTCACATCTTTGTGCTCAACTTGTCTTTTATGGTCTTTTACTTTGGTTGCATAAAATAGCGACAATCAGTTTCAAAGACGCACGCTGGACCTACATGTATGTATACATGTATATTATTGTACTAAATTATCCTTTATTATTTTCTTAACACGACTACAGATCAGCCTATACTAATAAGTTAAAGTTATTTTTTTTTTTTAGTTAGTTAAACCTATTTTGAACTCAATGTCAAAGAACAGAGATCTTTAACATATGAGAAATGTAAATATGTGTAAGTACTATACAGAACTCTTAAATAAATACATTATGTATATACATAGAGCCTTAATGGTTCATGAAGATTTAATGAGATTTCAGTTTCTTTTTACATAAATATTTTCCCAAGAACTTGCCTAATATCTCTTAATCAATTTTACTATGATACACGCTAACCATACAATCAGTAATGCTATTAAAAATAGTACACTAGCGACATCTAGTAGTAGGCTCTCGAACCAAGTGTTGTACTTCGCGGGCAATGAAGGCGGAGCGGAGCCATGTCGTGCTACGTACTCCGTCCAGTAGATGGCACTCTGCAGCGCAGACATAGGTCGGTCGTGCCACAGGCGAGACACACGTTGAGCGTTTTGCTGCATCCTGAAAAATAACCATAATTTTTAATTATTACTACAACACAAAATTGCACCAATTATCTAGTAGACTTTATTTTGTTTCGACGAATAGAATAGCATTATACTGAAGCGCCATTATCTGTCAAATGTCTGCTTTTGACAGATAATGACGACCTTTATGTTTTATCACAGATAGATATACCGAACGTAGTCCCTGATATCATGAAGAGTTTCGTTAACCGTTAAGGCTATTTGGAATTACTGAAAACATATACCTATGGGTACAGTCGTCATTGATGAGTTTCAATTTTCTTTTCTAAACAAGCCAAGTAAGTTTTGAGACCCTACGTACTAAAATCATGTGTATGTGAGCTTCTCTTTTGAGCCCACAAATCCTTAGTGGTTTAAATTTGCATAGATCAAGAACGCACGTAACCAATCGTACTTACTCGGCTGACGTCATCTCCTTAATAGCATCAGCCAGGTTATCCGATGTGACATCAGCCAAAAGCAGGGTCTTCCCCAGACCCACGGATCTGATGGCCGCGGCATTGGAGAACTGGTCTCCAAAGAATGGCAAAGCCACCATAGGCTTACCGCAATGTGCTGCTTCTGAGAGGCTCAACATGCCTCCGTGGGATATAAAACCCACGACTTTAGGGTGACCTAGAAATTTAAAAAGTACGAAAGCCGTCGTTATTTTTGTGGACGTATAAATAATTCACACAATATCTTACACATTGTCCTGACAACGTGATAAGTCGTTTCAATCACTAGTATTAGGGACATCACAAAACACAGGAATCGCAACTAATAAAATATTGAATACATTTACTATTTACGTACACTCAGAACAAAAACAAATATAATCATATAAGTATTTGTTCTGAGTGGGGATCGAACCCACGACTTTTGGCGCACAAGATAGGATTACTACCATCAGCGCCATCAGGCCAGGTTTATTATGAGAAATGAACGCGTAAATGTACCAATCTACAATATTCCTACGCCATACCTTTGTGTAACACAGACAACAGCAGCAAAGCAGTATAATGTAAGCAAAAGAAGTTGCTATTTATAAGGAGGCATTAAAAAAATAAAGCATCAAATTCTTTTGGGTACTCTTAATATTTTTTAAATTTAGGGGATTTCATTTGAGCTTCATGAATAACATGAATACGTAGAAAGCTAAGAAGTGAAAGACTATTACTCGTAGAATAGCGACGACTAGAATAATGGGACGAACATAGAAATAAAGTCTCAACCTTTCTTATTAATCAATGAGGAAGTGGTTAAAATATAATGTTATCATCCACTAAAAAATACTCTATATTCCACTCTCCTCTTCAAAGTCCGGAAAGCTTTGTACAACATTTCTTATTTTAAATCAATATATTTGGCAAAGAAGAACCAGAATTTGGAAAACATCTACACAACTTGTAATTTAGGAGTTCGCACACCGCTGATAGTAATTGATATTTAGTAGATATAAGATCGCGCAAAAAGAAAATTTACTTTTAAGCAACATGTACCCAATCGTTATTAGATCCCTAATTTATTAAATTTAGTAATGTTTACTTTCCTCACATTACTACATCATATAAATATACAAAAGAGTTTCTTCTATAATATATACCAAATCGTGGGCTGAAAATTAATCCTCTCGATCAGAGTGATACCAATAATTATAAATAAAATAATAATATGAATTAAAAAAAAATTACTACTCATTTGAAAAAGCTGATGTAATAAAGACGATAGTGCAGAAATAATAATATTATTGCAATTTCATGTACAAAATAAACTGCCGACGAAAACTGGGATATCGAATCAATAATATCAGTGGAAGAGGTGAAACTTGGACGTGACTTTTGATAATATTAAGAATTGGCACATAACTGATATTATAAAAATGTAACGAGTACGCGTACAAAATCGCGGATACCAGTTTGTTTATACACAAAAAAATGTTCAGGAAGTCTAGCTGTCTATTGGCTTGCAATTTGTAACAGTGACGTACGCAAATACCATTTAATTACAATTTCCTATCAAGGTTAGACAATCTTAAGCTAATGAATCAATGACTAAACAACATTTTTATTATTTGGTTTCCCTATAGAGTCATAGACTGAAGACAGCATTTGTTTCTAGGTTTTTCTTGTTATCAATATAAATGGCTTCATTTATGAATGCAGAAGTCGTATATGTGATTATCTGTTCTCGTCTGTACTAGTGATTTGATACATTTTTAAGCAGAGTCGGAAAAATATAACTACTTGAAATAAAAATTAAGTACGCATTGTTGTTAAAAGTGTATAGAGATGGGGGGGGGGGAGCAGGAAGGTCGTACCCACTCCAGGATGATCTTGATCTTGTGCACAACTCAGATTGTTGGGCTACCGACTCGAAAAGTTGTACATTGAAAGAACTGCTTTGGTGAATGCGTCATTAATTAATAATTAAATTCATTATTATTAACCATCAAAATCAATCTTCATTGAATCATTTTTAAATACGCTATTGACGTACTGATTGACTCACAATTTATTTGTGAGTGATTACCACCAGGATTGAAAAGTCAAATCTATCAGGTAACTTACATAGAACATCAAGCTGAGGAAACCACTGTTTGAAAAACACGTTGTCATTTCCAGCTGGGAAAGTGGCATTCTCCCATTTCCAGAGCACTTTCTGTGGCAATTTGTCGAACGCTTGAAGGAACTGCTGCAACATGCGCGCCGACATAGTACTGGCCTTCAGATTCGAGCCAAAGCTCACGAAAATCGCACCATCCTTGGCTTCAGACAAGAACTGTTCGATGTCCTGGAATTTAAGGAAGTCTGTGCAGAAGTTTCTATGCACGAAAACAAATAGATACTTGATTAAAATCCTATACATTTCCTGTTTATAACTCGATTACAAATAATAGTAAGTTAAAAATGTTAACTAAGTTAAATAATAATTCGCCGCATATCACGTAATAAAACTATATAGCGACTTTTAAACGCAGTTTATATCTTTTATATTTTCACACATAAGTAGGCACAAAAAGCAACAGTTAAAACTACAGAAGTTTGTCAAAATTTCACAATAGACATTTATCTTAAAGGCAAGCCATTGAGTTCATCATTAACTAGTTCTTGTGACAGATTAGTGTAGATGGATCTGGTGCCATACGTATGTTATATACTGGCGACCTTTCCAAAAGTGACAATAACTGGATAAAAATAACGTGTAATATATAAAAATGTGAGTAAATATTATAATGGATTCCATACCTCAGGTACAGGCTTTGGTTTAGTAATATGCGCTCCGCCAATTTCCAATAATTGCGGTGCCAACAACCGTGCTCCCGTCACAGAGTAATGTTGGTAAGAAAACATCATCTTCATTCTTTCCTTCGCCACACGCTCAATGTCTAAATGCACATTTGGTAAATTTTTCCTAAATGAATCGTAAATGCTTTTCTGTATGTTCCATCTACCGATCGTGTTGAAAATAAAATATCCTACAGCCGCCTCTACTTTTGATAAAAGAGATGGATTAGGACCTGATTTTGAAAAATACATAGCATCTGCGGCTATATCAAATGGAATACCCAGCCTTGGATAAGCCCAAGGCAACAGGGTATGAGACGTTATTCCGATTATGGGAGCATCAAATAACGTCGCAGCGTATGCCAGACCACAATCACTCATGAATTGCTCAACAAATATTACATCGTATTTATTTCTAACGGACAGGTGCAAGGTAGCATTCTCGTTAGTAAACAAATTTTCGCAATCTACCTTAACAACCTCTGAGGAAAAAGACAAATGTCTCATAAAATTCTTGAAATGATAAGTAAATGAGTGTATATTTTCAAATACTTCTAGCTCGGTAAAATTATGCGGTGTAGTGTCATTTCGCAGTGTCACAAACCGCATGTTCGGAATATTTTCGTCACTTGGGAAATTGTTCATTATTGTAACGGCATGCCCTTTCAACGCTAGTTCTCGGAATAT
>JACJUM010003085.1:4256637-4274710 GCA_020976665.1 Heortia vitessoides | reverse complement strand
CCAAAGTCACTGTTCTACGCGCATAAAGTCGCGGGCAATACTAGCTTATATACTTACATATTAATATACGAGTATAATATGAAGGTACTTCTAATCGCTAATAAACTAAAATCAAGTCGTGATCTCACACAATGGTGCAAAGCTAGGAGCATTCATAGATGAATTATGACTAATTTTTATTTTAACAGTAGTATCTTAATATTCAGTCAATCAACATTATCATCGTCATAATCATCATATCAGCCATTGGAAGGTAACTGTTAGTCATAGACCTCCCCAAGAAAGGGTGAATTTTGTCCATAATTGCTGCGATGGGCAAGCGTTTTGGCAATCGCAGAGCGCAACTTTCACAACGGGATGCTGTGGATGCGATGATAATGTGCCCATCTCCGCCCTGTGCATTTGAGTTAAACTGTTGCGGGAGGATATACCGCCATCCGTCCGTTTTAGCACCTTAGTGGCCTCTTAAGACACCTGGTACAGGGAAAGCTACTATTCTACTCTACCGGTACCTCAAGGCTTTTTCAGTAAATACTCAATACTTTTAATTTCGCAATATCGGACCGTCTAGCAGCATTAGCGCCTTAGCACGGGGAAAGCAGTAATTTATCATACTTAGATTATGTAATGTAATTACCATGGTAGAAAATTAGATAATAAATCGTTCTCGTCTCAGCTCGTCTTCTATACATAGAATAAATAAATAATTTGTACAACATCTCCTGCATTACAAATATGTTACATACCCAAATATGTTTATATGACACCCAGAAACTCGGAGGAGAGGAGAGGTCTTGCTTATCGAACATGAAGCGTTCGCAGTAGTCCATTTATTCTTACCATCGGGCGCCAGGACCAACACCCTGGGCTATTATATATTATTATTATATATTCTTTACTCCGGGAGCCTCTATACAGTAGACAAGCATTATTAAGCCTTTTGCGCTAACCCTTCATGCTAAAATTTAATATAGGTAAAATACACTCATTTGCAAAAAGAACCTGGCGGTTTTGATTTCAATTCTTCTTTAAAAAATACGGTACCAAAACGATTTCAATCATTTTGGCATGTTACTGAACGGTTTTAAAAATGCCGTGTTGTTTAAAACAGTACGTTCTAAATCCAAATTTTCGTTTGATGCTCATTTTTACAGAAAACCACTTTTTATCCAACATTTTTGGTGCGAAGTTCTAAAAGATAATATCGGTTTTCATAACTTTCGGTTAATTTTTATGAACTTATTTCATATTCTTAATTGTCTAAGCTTCATTTAGCTGTCTCAATAATGTTAGAGAAAGTGGTAAAAGCTACCAAAATAATACCGCTCGAAGAGGGTTGCAGCCAATGCTTCGAGGCTCAGTGTGAGTCGCTCGACGGTTCAAAGGACCTGGCAGCGGTATCAAGGCACCGGTTTCGTCGAGAGAAGACCTGGTTCGGAAAGAAAACCATGTACCCAACCACGGGATGATCGTTTTCTTGTGAGTCGTGCATTGAGAAATCGCAAGTCTTCGTATGTGGACCTTAAGAACAACCTCGAAGAAGTAAGAAATGTGCATATTAGTCTATGGATGGTCCGGAGGAGGCTTCTCGCGGCCGATATACGCAGTCATCGCCCGGCCCGCGGCCCTAAGTTAATCAGTGAGCACAGAGTTGCCAGGCTTAAGTTTGCTCGAAATTGTGAGTCTTGGGCTCAAGAAGACTGAATAAGGTATTGTTCTCCGATGAAGCCAGGATATCTTTGTTCGGTAAAGATCGACGTCAGCGAGTGCTACGAAGACGAGGAGAACGCTTTGCAGAGGCTTGTTTTGAAGAAATCACACCTTATGGTGGGGGCTCTGTTATGTTTTGGGCAGGGATACATTCAATGGATCGTACAGAATTAGTCTTCATTGAAAACGGCTCACTGACTGGACATCGATACATAACGGAAGTTCTAATTCCTTATGTACAACCCGCATTGACCGCTTTAGGCGAATACTCAATTTTTATGGACGACAACGCTCGCGCCCACCGGTCTGGCGATGTGGAAGCGTATGTGCAAGAGGTCGGCATTTGTCGTGGATTGGCCAGCTCATGGTCTTGACCTCAATCCTATAGAGTATGTCTGGGACTTTCTGAAACGACGCGTGCGAAAAGAACTGAAGAATGTGATTACCGCGGAGTGGGAACGTATTTCGCAAGCAAGTATCCGTCATATCCTCGCTAGCATACCCAGACGAATTCAAGCTGTGATTTCAGCTAGAGGGGGTCACACTCGATACTAAACATTTATCTGCTTTTTTATCTGCTTTTACTTTATAAAAAACAAACGAAAATCTTTAACTTTTACCTCACGAGCATATCCACTACCAACGAGAACACACTACTAGTGAACTTTAGCATTTAAACCCATAAATTTAATTAAATTTTTATGATAATATTAACGAAAACGATTATTTGCCTTTTAATTTACAAAATTGTGAAAGTAAAACTACCTATAATTATCAAACAAACCAATAGTAACATTTGAAATGGTACATTGCTTAGGTGCCCGTTTTTTTTGCAAATGAGTGTAAAAACTAGTAAAGATTAAACGATAACCTGACACACATCTGTAAACTATCTGATCTTTATCAAAAGCAATAAAATATGTTCTCTGCCCTCATGTAATCATGTACATTGGGCAACAGATCGATCTATCCAAATCTGTCAAATGTTCAGTCAATTTTGAACTCCATGTACCGCTTCTATAGATTAACATTGATTGCGAAGTTTTGAAAAATTTGGGTAGGTTGATGATTTGGGTAGGTTTGTGTACACACAGCAACAGATCCATTCGACATAAAACTGTCAAAATTCCGTAATCGCCAATCGCAACTTTACAAACAAGAAATAAAAATAACAGTTCTGTAACTTTCAAAATTAAGTGATGCATAAAAATCTCAAATTTCCTACACGGACCCTACATGAGAAAGCATATGTCTGAAAGAAATTGATTTTTGTTTAAAGGGTATATACCTTTATTCTACATTAATAATCCGGCAATAAAAACCATAAACAAACAATAAAAAAAGACTTCAAATTGTCATTCACAACATTTATTTAAGACTTATTTGCTTGGAAATCGAGTAAGAAATAAACAGGGCCATACGCCACTACTGTGCATTGCTGTACTTTTAAATGTTATGCTAAGATATCAAGCCAAACAAATTGAATTAATTAATTGTTTCAAATCGACATACTACAAATAAGATATCAGTACACCTGACTGTGATCATATATGTTTAAAGGATAATAAATAATCTTACAATTTAATTATAACAACATTAAGAATACTTAGACTAGCATATTAAAACAGTCTCTTCTGAACAATGTACAGACAAACAGCCAGGAAAAATAAAAAAGCGAAGAACATTATTACTTTGTCTGTGAACTCTCTCCGTCCATACTTTGTCAGTAATTTACTTGATTGTGATATTGTGCTTGCAGTGTTTTCAAGCTCTGATTGAGTACCCTGAAACAAATAAATTCAAATAAACTGAATGTGTTTTTTTTAATATGTTTTACAAATGTTATGAATTAAGAGATGTTTGTGAAAGTGAAGTTAACAAATAAACTATTATTTTAACAATTTAATGCATAGTTGTAGAAATATTACAATCATTTACATAGTACCTTTTATATATGTAAGATACCATAAAAATTGCAAAAATCACATTGATTGATATATATTTTTAGACTATTTTTATATGATGCATTTAAAGAGATTATATTACCATAATCATGTACAAAACAACAACAATCATTGTTTGATTTATAAAAACATACATAATATATATGCAATCCTAGAGTTTGATATTTAGTCCTGTATTATTGTACTGTAGTATTTGTATAATTTTATGTTAAATGATTAATATTTTATGACTGAAGGTTTCATTATAACACAATCCTGTAAAAAGCTTTATTTTTTTTTAACAAGGGCAGCTTTTATATTTCAGGTACTTTTAGTTTATTTCACATTAATTTCACAAAAAATGTTTACAGTTTTTGCATGTTAATATTATTGTACCAATACTAAAGGTATTGGTCCAATAATCCATTTATCTAGGTAGGATACAAGTTATATAACATTGTGAAGTTATTGATGCTCTGGTGCTGTTGGTATCACAATCGCATGATGAAAATTCTGCATAATTGGAAATGGTAATTCCCATTAACAAAGAGTATTTTTCCCTAGTTACACAAAATCAATGCATGACAAAACTGTTTCATTACATAACAAATGTTTTATAGTATTTATTTTCTTTTTTAACATACATGCATGTCTCATTACATGTTTATGTTTTACAACATATTAAGCCCTAAAATGAATACATTATTCACTTCTAGTATCTCAGTTCTAAAATACTTGTATTCCATAAACATCTTATTGATAATTATTCATTAACAACTCTTAGAGTTATATTTTAGTACAGTGACAGTAACAGCAGGAGGACTAGTAATTAAATAGGACCACTTACATGAACAGTTGAACTAGAAGAGACTAAGTTGTCCAAAGTGTCTTGACTTCTCTGTGTCGTGTCTGCTAATTGTCTGCTTATAGACAATAGTTGTTCAGTGACACCTGAAAGTAAATAACATGTTTATGGAAATGATTTAATACTTGAACATTAATTAGCTTTTGCTCCATAAGGCAGGTGCTAACAATTTAAGTTGTTAATCATCATAAATATGTAATTATAATATATTATTTATTGTACACATACATTTACTAAGGACATTATGTTTTGAAATCATACAATTGAGAGACTGAGCAATCTCTTTTAGGCAACCTTTGGATGGACATTTAAGAGATAAAGATAATGGGCAGTTAGGTGGGTACATGTATACACCAAAGTTACATATAATAAATATATTCACATACCAATATGTAGGCTATATACAAATGTGTGTATATACCCTACATATTGGTATATGTATACAATATACATACATATTTAAATTATACTGCAGATTGTAGTGTAAAAAAATTTGCCTTAGTGTATGGTCACTTGGAGACTGTTACAGACTGAGCCTGCCTGGTTAGGAGAGGGTGTGAGTTTGTTAGCAGAATAGTTTGGATAGTAAAAGATTGACTATAGAAGTTCATTCATCAATGTACAGGCTCTTTGAATATAGAATTCAAGTATTTTTACCTCAAACAAAATACAATTCAAACTACCTTCTTATTTTTCAGGTACTTAGAACATATGAAATTTTAAGGTTCATCATAAAATTTTAAATTCTTTATGTATCCTAAATTTTGAGACAATGTATAAAATATTAAGAGACTGCACCTGTTGACATTTTAAGCAACCCATCTCGATCCACCTTTTTCTTTCTATGCTTAACACCAGACTCCTCTGTCTCAACAGGCTTCAACAACTCATCCCTTTGAGCTTTCTCAATAGCAAACATTGTAGTAATGTTGGCATCTTTGAATTCTTTTAGCAGTCTGCAAAGATTTTACTACATATATATTTGATATATTTTACAGAAATCAATATCTATATTATGTAAAGAAAGGTTCACAGGTTGTTTAAGAAATCTACTAAGAAATTGGGTTCCTTAAAGAATTTGTTTATCATTATTAGAAATATTAAAATTTGTAATAATGTAATTTGTAAGTATAAATCAAAATATAATAGAGCAAAATTAAATTAAAAGTATAATTGCAATCCTGCAACACAATTGACATGCACAACAGAAGTTCCTTATATATCATTTAGAAATTTTACACTTTTTTTAAGCCAACATTTTAGAATTTTAATGATATTAAAACTATTTTCAGTCCAATTGTAAAAACATTGAAATTAAATCTTTGTTTGACAGAGCTTACCCTGCAAGCATATGCCTTTGTGATTCTAATTCTAGGGCATATTTCTGATCTCCACTATCTTTTCCATATAGCTCTAAACTCTCTAACTCATCCCTTAGCACGTTTATCATTGTTCGTCCTTTTTCATTTAATTCATTTAAAGTTTCCATAGAGTCTCTACATTCTAAAATATCCTGGAATTTAAAACTATTGTTAAAACCAATATATTTATGTGATGGCTCAATTTAAAACAACACTATTTATTTAAAATTATTAACAAGAAATACCTGTATGACGGCTTTAATTTGGAAATGGAATCTGGCACACTTTTTCACATAGTTTTGATAAACCACATCTGGGTTTCCAAGTTTTATAAACAATTTTTGATACGTTTCCGTACTATTTATGTCCATTTTAACATTCATGGTATTTTTTAAAGCAAATATATTCAGAAACGTATTTATACTTCTTTATAACACAGTTTTCCAATTTTCCAAAAAATAAGTGTTGACGACAAACCTGACGTTATCAACCTGTCAACGTCACTGTCAATACAAAAAAACGTTCAGTAACAAAATAATGCTCTTAAATATAAATATCCTATTTCAGACATATTGTATATCCATTTGATAACCTTTATATACCTTTTGAATGATCTGTGAAATTTAAACTAAATAACTGACAGTATTATTGAATAACTATTCATGTATGTTTTATTGAAATTTGGGAAATGAGTTGCTGCTGTTTTCAACTAGGAGTGCTAAATAGTAGAATCTGTATGATTCTAACACCTGCTTGGACAAACACTGATATATATTGTCGGAACCCGTGAAGGTTGACTATATAGTGAGCTTGTTTAATCAGGGGCCGGTAATCCGGCCCCTGACTAATCCGTCGCACCCTGTAATCCGACATGGTCTATAAGTATGATTTGTACTTCAGATTACATATATGTATATATAATATGTATAAAAAATTATCATTGGATCTGCAATTTGTCGGATTACAGGGTACTCTTTTGTGAAAAATTCCGGACTATAGGGGGTCTTACGCAGTACTCTATAATCCGAAACATTCGATAGTTCGACACTGCCCTGAAAAATGTTTGTCGGACTACCGGCAGTCCACTGTAGTTTGTTTTAAGCACTACGTAATTTTTTCTACCAATAAATATAAATATATTTACCGCATGAACTTTCTATATCCAAATCGTCGTCGAATAAATTATCATTTAAATATAGCGCGTGGTATCCAGTAGTTATACTTAAGAGTTTTCTACATATTGGACACATTGAATTCATTTGCAAAGTTTTACGTAAACAATTTGTACAAAAAATATGACCACAGGTGGTTGACGACACAGCTTCGTCATAGAGTTCGTTGAAACATATGGGGCACTTAATTTTTAAATATTTTTGCCACTTCTTTCTTATCTGTAATTATTATTTATACAATCACGTAATAAAATAATTTAGACATATAAATTTAAAACGATGGGATATGGAAAGATAACCTACCTTTTTTATCTTCTTTTTTTTTGTTTTGCGAGGCTTTTTAACATTGCCCTTTTTTATTGCATCCCCAGTCTTCATAGATGTATTCTGAATATATTATTTAAAAAAAAATGATTTACTACAATCTTCAATTCCACGAATAATTTTACACTCGAAAGAGCAAGTTTGAAAGCTATTTAATAAAAGCATAGATTACGTCATACAACTTTATTTTTCTAAAGAGTTTTCAGCAGAAAGATCCACATGAAAAATATCAAATATGAATAATTAACGTTACGAACTTTTTTGAGCTAATGCAATAAAACATACTTTCTGGTGATATTTACTAATTATAATGTGATTATAGACACAATTTTACCGTGGGATACCAGCAAAAAAAAAATAGTGCAAAGGTAACTCAGAACGATTGAGGAATTGGAAGATGGCGGAATATAAGCAACGTATTTTAATTATATCAGGGTAGAGCTGGGCAAAAAAATCCTATGTCCAGCATTTGGCTGTATATGACAAACTTAATATTTACTATGATTAAAAAACTTTGTTGGTCAATGCATTTTAATTTCAATAAATATCATTAGGTACAAATTCAATCAAAACACATTAAGTGAATGCAAAAATTATGAAAATCCCTCATGGACAAAAGTAAATTTGGTTTTAGTAGTTTTTGTTAAATATTTGCATTCGCTTCTTAATATTTTTACTAGTTTCTTTGGTCCGCAGCAAAACAAATTCAGGTGTTCTCTGAAATGATAAAATGGTTTTATTAGATTGATCTTTTGCTTATTGTACGGTTAACATACACAAATTAACTCTATTTTCTACTGAGGTAATCAAGCATTATTATAATGAGGATTTGCTTCGATCCATACTTACATTGATTTTCTTCCTCAACATTCATTAATATCTCTTTATATTCGACCATGGATTGAGTCCCAACCCAAAATTGATTCGGGGACGCAACGCAACCTATACTGCTCCATTACTCCTGCGCTCAATGACTTATGTAACATACCACTTTCAACCATATTTATATATGTAATATAATATATCACATCACATCCTTCTCTCATAACGCTGTTCCTAGACCGGTCTTTTTCATTTATTGAAATACAAAACATAATTTGTCAATAATACTCAGATATTTATAACTATTGTACCATATTTCATGCCGTATAGTGTGTCTGATATATCTTCTAGAATTTTCTTAATATTGTAATATTAATGGAAATCAAGAACACAAAGCTGTGAGCTACCGGCAGAGTAGAATCGTACTTTGCAAAGCGGTTTACTAAGTGTCGTAAGAGTTGACAGAAGTACCAGAACCGACATCTATCGGTCTCGGTACCTCTGTCACCTCTTTTTGGATGGATATATCGCAATCTTGCGGAATATCCATCCAAAATAGTGTAGCTCAAATGTATAGGTTAGGGATAAACACCAGCATTCCAATCACGAAATCTGCGCTCTGCGATAGCCAACACGCTTGGCCAGCACAGCAATTATGGGCAAAATTCCTCTTACTTTGGGGAGGTATATGTCCAGCAGTTGACTCCCAAAGGCTAATATTATTGATTGATAGAAAAACACAAAACAAAGCACGTGTATTTATAAAAAAAAACCTGATATCTGATGTGCCGGATGGTAGTTGGTAGTAATCTTAATAGCAATAATATTCTATGTCATTTTTACGTTAAACTCTTCATTCATTCAATGTACGGATTCAAAAATCTTCTAAAAATCACTACATAGTAACAAATTACCTAGGGTACAGGTGAACCCAGTATCCAAACACTTGATCCCAATGCGGTCGCCCTCTTCTCATTCTACATGCCAGAAGTGGATACTCCTTAGCAATACTATAGTCAATTACTTCACTTGCATTGTCTTCTACTCCTACGTACGCAGCCCTCCGCCGATTCGGAGTCAAAAGTGTAGCCTTTTCATCTTCCGTAAACTTTTTGGTAACATGCCCTATATCTCCTTTCTCATTGACTATCACAATATGGTTCTTTTGAGGTGTATTCTTTTTAGTATTGGTAACGTATAGTTCTATATGAAGTCTGTCAGGCCGGTTGGCTTCTCTCAGTGTTGCCATTGTCCTGGTTGCTAATTTTGCTAGCCAGGTTATTTCTTGTTCGTGGCGTACTATCCATAACAAGTGTATTCGTCTAGGAAGTGAGCTTCTTGGATTTCTGTAAATGGGAATGAAAATGTTGTAACTAGGAAACTATTTGCTGTTTTCCTGAGGCTTCATTATCATCATGCACACGTACACTGTTGGTAATAGATTTACCCAAGAGATTTCCAATAGGACTAGTTGTATAAGGCTTGCCAGCAGCAGCACCTAAACAGATTGGTTCTCCATCTTCCTCTTAATAGTAAGACATCCTCTTAATAGTAAGTTTTCATGATATTCTAAAAATAAACAAGTTTTTCGTATGCTTGTTTTACGCTGAATAGAAGTGACGGACCCAATGGCGCACATGGTAGTAATCCTATCTTATGTACTAAGGGTCGTGAGTTCGATGCTCCCCATCCAGGACAAACAATTATAAGATTATATTTGTGTTTGTTCTGTGTTCCAAACACTTAATAAAAATATCTTTTTAAGTATTATATTTGTAATTTCTCTGTTGTCTGCTGTCCGTAACACAAGTGCTTCAGGTGACGTACCTCAGAGCCAGGTCAATGTATGAGTCATTGTGTATCAATAAATATATTCTATGACAACACCTGTAGATACATACAATAAGTATAACTATACTAGAGACGGATATACATAGGATCGGATATTACTTAGGAAGGCCCGTGTCTAGCAGTGGACGTCTTATGGCTGATATGGTGATACTAGAGACATCATACAAATTATGGAGAAATTAGTATGATTTTCTTCACTAACATTAGCATGTGTTGAAGTAGAGACACGAACGGCGTGATCCCAACGCCTGCTGCCACACATATCGCAACATCGGAACTGCTCGCCTCTTCCATCGGACTCGAAAATGGGCCATCCACTAAAACACTGAAAAAATGAATGCTTACAATTTTCATAAGAACTCGTATTTCCTTTAAATACGGAAACATATTATTAGCAAGCCAAATGGATTCTGGTTATTGTTGTATCAACTTCTTCAAAACCTGGCATCGAGAAAGGAAAAATAAAATATTTTATCGACACGGATTATCACGGGAATTTAAACTGTCTTTTTTACGAGTCTAACTTTCCTACTTTTCGAATAATTATCTGTCAATGTTATCCAGAATATAATAGTGTTTTCATTCAATTTCCATTCACAAAAGAATACTTAATAACAAAATTAATATTGACCGATGATATTCATTCAATTCATTTTTAAATATTTTAGATGAATATACGAAGAAAATATTATTTTTTGATGATTAAATGCACAAATATCAATTAAAGTAAATAAAAATGTTAAAATATAATAATAATGGTTTCTGTGGCGAGAATTCTCGTTCTTGAATTCCCGGGAAATGTAAAAATTGCTTTATTTGAAATATTTGCTTTCGGGAAAAGTCCTGTCGAAACATCGAGAAAGCTTACAATTCCTAAACTTCAAATGAAAACGCGAGTAGTAGTGCTGCGGCAGTGATTACTTTAGCCGCTATCTCACAGCTCTAGCCGCTAGCTCACACCCGCAATCACTTTACAAAATCATTAAAAAAGTACTAAGGGTAGAGATGATCGAAAATGATAAATCTTATTTTTCTTATTTATTTAAGATTTTATAAATTTATTTATGTTTCTCTTAATTACTTCTGTGCTAGAGTAGAGAAGAGTATGTGATCATTTACCGCACTAACAAATATTTAAGTGACTGTTGTTCGTGTATTAGGGTATTAAAGAAGTTAATAAATATTAAGAAAAGAAGATGAGACTGATTATGACGTATATACGTGTAAACAGGTTGATTTATTGTGATAAGTTGATAATCCAAAGAGTTACTTTATATTTTTGTTTAATCAAATGATACTTGAAATATCCAAGAGTTACTGCCTACTTGTCTTATAAATTAACTTCATTTATTGCATCATAATTAGCTCGAGCATAAAATAGCTCGAGAAATCAAATTCCCTAATCCCATTATTACCCAACATTATATATGTAAATATTAACAACTACTTTAAGCAACCAATTTGAAATTTTAAATGCATTTTTTCCTACAGAAATAATTAAAATTTGCCTTTAGCGTTTAAGTTCGATAAGTAATTTGTTAAATAAATAAATCAACTAAAATAATGAGCAGTGTTTGTTTATAATTTTACAAGGAAAATTATTCATCTTCATGTATTTAGCTTTACAACTTTTTCCTTCTGTGGTCTAATGATCTACTACTAGGTATCAAGCTGAGTAAATCTTGGCTTCAATATCATCCCTGCATCCAGTTATAAATTCGTAGTTTATATACAACATCTAAGTATTAAGCTCCTTCTACCTCTTCACCTTGATAAAGATTATTTCTAAATCACATTAAGTTAAGAAACGATAAATTTTGTAAATATAATAGAATCGCACGCAAAGCGGAGCAAGTAATTAAAATAATATACAAACTCAGACAGGTATCAAAACAGCCAACTAGGACATTTACGAGCTTAGATTTCAAATTTTTTATTATTACTTGTCTTATTTTTCATTAAATACCTTTGAAGAAATAGAGTAATTTTTAGTATACTGTATTTTATCCCCAATTGTCGTTTTTTCTTAAGATACTAGGAAAAGAAGATATTTTACTTGCTGAAATAATAAATAATTACCTCAATTTCTCTGGTCCATGTTCCACAAGCAAACACTCCAAGGCTTCCGTCCAGTCCCCTTTCACTCTGATCCAAACATGAAATTCATTTTGACTAGATGCTGGTACCTGGGTAAAAAAGAGATTATAACATGTGTATCATTAATCAAGAATAGTAGAAGAATTATAGAAATCCTCATACCTGAACCACAGTGAAGGGATGCCACTCCAAAAGTGATATATCTAGGCATTGTAACAGAACGTACTGGCCCATACGACAGTCGAATGGTCCCGCACAGCCCATAGTCAATGCCAGTGAACGGCCCGGGAGGTGGGTCACCTGCAACCAGATAGTGGACCAGAGATTAGCAAGAGGTTGACTGTGGTAGTTCGTACCACTATTCGAGGATCGTTTGGGAGTATTCGCAATAGCAACGACACAACGACATATCGATGTGTACAATCTTGTTTAACCTCTCTTAATTATGTATATATAGTATGCAAACAATGACTGTAAGGTCTTTTACATAACAACGAGTCTCCATGTAAGTGTCTAAACAGCTAGGAACCAATGCGTGAACTTATAGTACAAATTTAGGGACGCTTATTCTGTTAAAACTTATCAAGTACATATGTTAGAGTGATCGATAAGCATTTTATGTATAATAACAAAATGCCTGGACATTATGTATAATAACAAAATTGTCTAGACAATTTGATATATTAATCACTTTATATTACTTGTAAATGAATAAAATTGGTAGTTAATGTGATTATTTCTGGGTCACAAAAGATAATTTTACAAACATAATTTGAAAATCGAATCAACACTACATAGAATAAAATAGAGTCGCTCTCCGCTGTCTGTTCCTTCAAACATAGGGACAGACAGCTTAGATATTTCAACTACGGAACGAATTTTGATGCGGTTATTTAGAAATAGAAAAAGTGATTTAAAAGGAAGGTTTATATATTTAATACATGCATAATGTAGTGAAGAAATATTATTTATTTAAACACTGTTTGATTGAGATAGGGATCTATCTAATCGGGTACAGCCAAATAATGTACTACAGTATTGTACAACATAAGCAAGAGCCAGAGCAAATATTTACATGATGGTGTTTGTGTTTGGTGTATATTTAATTACAAAGTTACCACGACAGCAGTTACATACATGTATTCAAATGTGCATACATTAAAATTAAAGAAAAAAAGAAAAACAACATTTGCCTGAAAGTACAATACATTTTCCTAATTCCCTCTCCGCACTTGTCAATGCAGGTAAGTAATTATGAGTATTAAGAATCCGAGTGAATGTGCGGCGGTGTGCGTGCGTGTGTGTGCGTGCGTGTGTGTGCGCACGTGTGTGTGTGTGTGCGTGTGTGCTGGTGTATGTGTGTGTAATGTAATATTTATGAGAAAACTGTTAACAATTTTTCAGTTGCATAGTCCAGCGATTTTAGACAAGAATTAATATTACGCTTGCATTCATATTTAATTTGATAGTAGATATAATATCCGAATTTGTTATTTTGGCTGTAACTATAATTTAATAAATTTAACAAGTCTGATACAAATTTAAATTGTGATTCATATCTATACAAATATTATAAATCTTAAGAGTTCGTTTGTTTGAACGCGCTAATCTCAGGTCCATTTATCGAGGAAGGCTACTATACCCCAAAATCACCATTCCACGCGGACGAAGTCGTGAACACTGTTAGTCTGAGTATACAACTAATTCCAATAGTAATAAATCACACTAAGAAGTTCAAGGCGAAAAATGACAACCACATTTTATTTCAAATTTAGTTCATTGTCTGAAAATATTCAACGGTCCATAAAATCCCCCTGCATTAAGCGGCAAATGAACCCACACTTCACCACGAAACAGGTCACCTGGAATCGATTCCTTATTGCTGAGCTAAAAATACATGCTACTAACTATTTAAACACAACCATGCCTGTTATTAACACGCTGTAATTTGGCAAAAATATGTCTATATAACAGAATATATATACATATATTTAGACATATGTTTTACAAATTGTACAGCGCTATGTATTTGTAAAGCTAACTTTTTTAGGAAAAGGTACACACAGCTACAACAGATAAAAAACACAAAAAGTATGATTTATTCCAATGCCCAATCTTTACCGTTTTTCTCATTTCACATAGTAATTTACAACCTGATAACACAAACCGGTACAACTTTAAATCCAATAAATAGTACGTAAGCGGATTATACATAATTTAATCGGCCTTAATCATGGCAGTGGCCGCCGCCCTATCTGTTTTTTTTTTTTTGCTTAAGTCGACAGACAACCCTCAGCCCGCGTGATCGTAAGTGTCACTGCAGCCTGTAAACGCTCGTTATATTACAGATATTATTAGCGCGATGCCAAACTTTTGTCCTGAAGATGTCACATTACCACGTAACTACACTGCCTTTCTCACCCTTTAAACCGAAACACAGCAATGCAAATGAGTGAGATACCTATGCAAACGATATTTGTACGAGGTCTACCTAATGTTATTTACCTGTTCTAATATCAGCATTAATAATTATATTTTCGTGTCAGTATTTACAGAAAACCACCTTATCAGAACTGCTAATACTAAATTGAATACTAATAATACTCACATTTAAAATATTGACCCTGAATCGGTTTCTGGAGAATACACGCCAAATGAGATCCAACAGGAAACAACCAAGTGGAAAAGCCATCCACATCCATGTCTGAAAGTAAATAAATATTATTAATAATATTAAATCTAGTTTGACGATACGCTGAAGTTTGATGTAAGACGGTAAATAACTGAGCTTCCGATGAAACTACATTTAACGATTTAATCAAATCAAATTTGAAAAAGTATTATAAGTATAGAAAAATGATAGAATTAGTAAACGGTAATAGTTTATGATAATGCCTATTTAATTTAGATTTTTCCGTATAAACCTCATACTAGACTCTAAACAGGTGTTAATTCCTTTGCCTTAAATAATATCCTGAATATGATTTCACTAGCGGTGCCCGCAACTTTAGGAGGGCATAGTAGCCTTCCTAGATAAATGGACTATCCTATACTGAAATAATTTTTCAAATCAGACCAGCGGTTCAAACAAACAAACAAACTCTTTTCAGCTTTATGATATTAGTATAGATATTCAGTTATAACACTTTTTGGTTGCAGGCGTACCTTCCATCAGCAGTATCTTTAATAGCTTCCTTAAAATTTATTTTTCTTGTAAAATAATCTATATCTATGTATTTATATAACTTAATTTTTTACTATATAAATATGTATCCACATATAGAAACAAGTTGTTCACAAGAATGACTTCATAATTAGATTGGAATATATCTATAATTACATGTACCCTATGCATGGGCTATTAAACATCATAATGATTGTCAATGACATTTCCACCGCGTAAATCCTTCAGCAAGGGCAGCGAAGGCCAGGCCCGGACACAATGGGAGGCGCGACAGAGAAGAGATCGTAAACCCAGTCACTGCATTATAGTAACAACGACATTATTTACATTTAGAGCACTCTAACAACCGGACTTAATTCTCGACGGCAGGCTATTTGGGTAGATATTGAATGCGTCGTTACATAAAATGAGTTATAGATCTGTCTGGAATTTCGTGAACACGTAGTCAGTATCTTTCCGTTTACGACTTTGCTCATCATCATCATATCAGCCACGGAAAATCCACTGTTATAAACAGAACTCCTTTAGATAGGGGGATACAATTGCCACACCGGGTAGACGTGGTGGTAATCGCAGAGCGTAACTTCACGACTTCACGCCACCTGTCGGTTTCTGTAATAAAGTCGTCTCATGCACAGAGGGACGTACTATTATACTCCCCTGGTACCCCAAGAGTACAACCTTGCTTGCAAGTTCTTTACTTTATATCTCATACCTGAGGATCTTTTGTAAAGTATCGTACCAATTCCATAGAGAAAAATGCCAGATCTATTCCAAGAGAACATATTTCCGAGATAAAAATTAGTATATGTGTTATACCAAACCAAACTATCAATAATGCCTGTGCCAAAATGTATCCAGGCCTTACAACAATTCGCGTTTAATAGCCGTAAAGATTCTTCAAATTAAATAGATTGTGAAAGAGTTTAACAAATATCAATTACTATACTACCAATATCCTATATCCTTTGAATACTAAACATGCTTTACAACTACTTGAAGATTAGAATTATCTACACAAGGTATCGCATAATAGCTTCAATTTAGGGAATGCATTACCTTAAACAAGGCACTCTGAACAGGTCTAGGGAATAGCTACATATATGCCTATGAATTGCGTTTAATAGCTCCGGAGAGTGGCTCATTTCAGTTAATATATTCAATTATGTACGTACGAGTGCTCTATTCGGTGTTGAACGTGTTACGAAATGTCTGGAGAACAATTGGGATGATAAATTTATGGTACCATATGGCGATTTTACAATCTCCTAGATATCCGGCGCTGCTTATTGGAAATTTACTATAAGTAGAAATATCATTTTTCTAAATGCAGTAGAAATCTTAATAAAACTACTCTTTCAACGGCTTTAAAACGCGGTTTACTAACTTAACTTTTTCAAATCTTTAAGATGATATTTACTAGATAATATCAACTTGTCTCGAGTGTCTCGGGACTCGAACTCGCATATATGTTATACCGAGGGACTGCAATGCAGTTATGCTACCGAGACCTTTGCGAACTTTTCCTAGTGTCCTTTTTGTGCTGACATGTCAGCGCCATTTCGGATATGTACCTACTCAAATGTAAAACTTTTACAAGTTCGAAGCAATCGATAAAGAAGAAATAAATTACTTTGACAGGTTTTGTGCATAGAAATTTTGTCAATCTTGGGAACGGAGAAGTCGAACAAAATGAAATTTAATAAACCGCGTTTTAAAGCCGTTAAATGAGTAGTTTAATTAATTTAAACTTTAGAAGAATTTTTTATTTGTTGGATTTTTGTTTGTATGTAATTGATATAAGCATATTATAGGGCATTTTGACTATTAGCAGTCCTGACATGGACAGCGGACCCAGGTGCAATTATGTAATGAGCTAACCCATTTCACAGTGGCAGCAGATTTAGTTTAATCTATTCAATTATCCTGATAGCCATGCTGTAGCTGCAGTAACATTAAAATTCAAACCTCAAACATTGAACACTAGAACCCTCCCCAGCTTCTCTCATGTAGCAGGGCATACTTCATTATACACGGATATAACGATATTACTAGCTGTGCCCGCGACTTCGTCTGCGTCGTATAGTTTTTTTGGGTACCATAACTCTTTACCTTATCTTATATACACTTTAAATGTTATGTTTATTTATATAATATAAACAATGGCCTGTAGAATAAGTTTCAAGTTTCTAACTCTAAAAATAGCGATACTTACATACAACTTTTCATCCTGCTTTTCGACCCCTTACAAGCCTTATTTCGAATTAAAAAATGTCTATGTCTTTTCTCAGGGTCTAAAGATTGTCTGTGCCAAATTTCATCAAAATTGGTTGAGAGGTTTAAGCGGAAAGCGTAACAGACAGACAGACAGACAGAGTTACTTTCGCATTTATAGTATTAGTAAGGATGACGGGCCGGGACGATTATTTTTTTTCTGTGTCTCAGTGTTGCTATTATGTATCTAATATTTATGATTCCTCTGTTGTCTAATCCGTCCGTAACACAAGTGCTTAAAGCTTAAGACTTATCTCGTAGTCAGGTCAATTTAAGATGTTGTGTGAATTTATTATTATAAATTATTATTAATTAAAGAAATCTAAATCTACAATGTTCTAGGGGAGAACATTCTTAACAATGGATAAATATATGTTTTTGTTCGTGTAGAAGATATAATAAATTCGTAAGCAACTCACCTTTGATTTTATAGACTCAAATCTGTGAACTACAGTAGTGTTACTGCGGTA
>JACJUM010003085.1:4157792-4256537 GCA_020976665.1 Heortia vitessoides | reverse complement strand
CGTGTAGAATAACCTTGTAATTTTACCCCGTAATAAATTATTTAACTGTATACGCATCAAAAATACAATGTATAGACTTAATATGTATACTATACATATATATATATCTTTTTTATTATTGTGTATAGCATCATCTTATTCTTTTCTGATTTGCCGATGATTATGCCAAAGCCTAAATAAATTATTACGGGGTAAAATTACAAGGTTCTTCTATACGTGATACATTATTCAGTGTGACCCTTGACCAGACTTAATATAACTATCATTATATATTAAGAAATCGGTGAACACAGAAATATGAATCAGCGTGACTCATGCTCATGGGCTCAAAACCAAATAAGGTTTACTGTTGTTTGTGCATGATTTAAAATAAGGTCACCTAGCCACGTCCTCAGCCAGTGAAATTAAAAAAGCAGTATTTTTGTATTCTATATATTTAATTGCATTTAGCGATAAGGCCGCCTCTTGTACCTACTATTCCATGTTTTTGTGACGTTCTTATAATGTTTTTATTGGTGTACAATAAGGATTATATTATTATTATTTTTTAGTTAACAAACTATTAGTAAGCTGTAGTATTAATTTAAATTATTTTAATACTAAAGCTTATTAATCGCTTGTGTACGGCCATACGCCATAATTATTATTATTTTAATTATGTTGATTGACATTATAAAGTTATGTTTTCATTTATTTTTTTTTAATTTCCTCTATTTTCTATAGTAATTAAAAACAATTGTTTTAGTAAAAATTTGCAGATGTTGATGAGTTATACCTCTACAAGAAGTAATATAACCTGGACGTAATATATTTTATATTCTAGCAAATTTATTATTATTAGTATGTCGCTTACAAAACTTACTTGCATGTAGACATTTCTAAAGTAGTTATATCAACCCATGAGACCTTTCATTTACATAGGTTCATATAATCTATATTTATCTAACTACAAACTATTTACCGTTCTTTGCGGTGAAATTCGGTTTGTAAAAATTTTCGATAAAAAATATATTTACTTAGCTTATCCAAGTACTTAATATATGACATAAAGGTTAGTAAACATTTTTTGATACAAAGACAATAGTTTATGAGATCAAAATAATGTATAAAAAGTTAAACCCAGTGCAATTGAAATGTAATATATTCACGAAAATAGTTTTAAATTTTTTTTTATTATTGAATAGACCTTTAATTAGTTATAAACCATAATCTGACAAATTTATCAATATATTAATCCATTCCTATAATTAAACCTCACCTCAAAGGATGCACAATCAAAAGCACCAAGAACATCAGGTATAATTGATGAGTATACCAAAACGCGTTGTAGACACTCTTCCTTACAGCCCTAGAAGAGGTGAACCCCATGCTCAATACGATGACCAGCATCGACACGCCAGTCAAGCCCGCTTGACTCATTAGCAATCGGAAGGGGTTCTAAAATACATTGCCGATTATTAACAACCACATAATTTTATAGATTATTTCACAAAAATTAGTTTTATTAAGTCACTGACCTCATATTTGTAGCTGGCGAAGTTTATTTCAGTTCTTTCTTCGTCATAGCCTCTAGAGAAATTCCATATGTTCACGAAGTGAGAAATGGAATGTATCACTGGAAAAGATAATACGCTTTAGTTTGATATAGTATTAAATAGACATAGTATCGTATGCAAGGTTGACAATGCGCTGGTGACGTCCTTGTGATATTACAAGTGTCTATAGGCCTCGGTGACGCTTACTATCAGTTCAGCATGCTTGTTTGTTGACTTGGTCTAATAAAATTAAAAAGGAGATAAAATATTTGTAATTCCTCGGTTGGCTAATATCCGTAAAACAATTACTTTATGCTATTTATTTCGGAGTAAGATCAATTTATGAGATGTTGTGTAATTTTTTTATTTTAATAAAAATACTAGCTGTAACTTTTCTCTCGCAACTTTATTTGCGTCGATTTCACTTTATATCGTTCCCCATTAGGAAATTAATAGGCTACAGCTTCTCCAGTTAACAATTAGACAAACATTTTCGCGTATTAGCCTGTATTTCATATAAAATTGAATGTCTGAGAATTATTAAGTAACCCATTGTAAGGAAAGTTTCAAAATACATTGTTTAACAGCACAGATCAACTCAAACAAAGTGGAACCACCCCCAGACTCAGCGGGCAATACAAAGCTAGCCCTGAACACGGCCGCGCCATTAGCCCCGTCTCGAGAGCTTAATGCCCGGGGAACAAGCACCTTTTAGGTTTAACGGTGATTTAGTGGTAAACCTAGGGGTTTGTAGTTCGCGCCTGTGCTGCAAGGGAATTACTTATGTAAGCTAGGTAGTTAGATATAAGTAAGTTCCCTCAACTTTTATCATTAATAAATTCGTAAAATTGATCAACCGAAAAACTATTAAAACATAAATCATTATTATCATCATTATAGCAGCAGCAAAATGTCCACTGCTGAACAAAGGCCTTCCCTATAATGGGGGGATTAACCCATAATTACTGAGCTGGGCAAGCGTGGTGGCAATCGCAGAACGCAGCTTTGGGACAGGAATGATGCTGCCCATTCCTGCCCAGTTGCATTTGAGGTACACGACTTCGGGTGGATATACCGCCATTTGTCGGTTCCGGTACAGGGGAAGGTATTTTTTTTCCTTAGTTGATCTGGAGTAGCTTAAATACTTGTTACGGACATCAGACAACAAAGGTATAAACAAGTAAGTATAATATTTCAATGCATATAAATAACATCCAGACACAGAACAAATAAAAATATTTATCTTATGAATATTTGTCCAAGGTGGGGTTTGAACCCTTTGGCATACAAGAGAGGTTCAGGTTTTGCGTTTACTTTTTGCTGTAACATTTTCGACGCAGCTTAGCGTAGACAAGTCTAAGTAGCTTAGTCATTTATTTATGACTTTTAAAAAATATATATCTAAAAATATGATTTCGGACAGTAGGTGTACTTATGTCGGAAATCTTTCAGTTAGACCTTTAAGGTTTGATTTTATAAAACTAACAAATGGCTTTAAAAACAGTAGATTTAAGTTTTGGGACAAGATTAAGACTTACATCTTTATCGTTAGATATTATAAGTAGCTAAAGTGTATGTAAAATCTAAAAAAAAAGTTATGGACGAGGGAAAATTTTATAATATTTTCTCATATTCACACGTCAACTGCTCATAATAAAACTAGTTTTTCAACGGCTTTATAACGCGTTTTTTTAACTTTTTTACATTTTCAGTATGATGATTCATATTTTCATGAGTAGGTTACACAGGGAAGGAGTAGGTTACGTCGAACTAAAAATATACCGCGTTGAAAAGCAGTTAAACCTATATAGTTTTATTAAGGAAAAACTTTGTCTAAAATACTTGACACGAAATCCAATTCCAACTTTACATTCTAAGCTTCACGTGAACGAAACGTGACGTAAGCAACTAAACTAAAAGTTCAGAAGTAAAAGAAAGTTGTGCAATACGCTCTATTGCTCAATTCAACATCAGTGGGCACATTACAATAACTATACGACAATCGAAACTGTTATTTTGTCAAAACGCCTACGCGCCTACAACAGAACTACGGTATTATGTGTGATACCACCTGAATAAGCGCGATAAGCAACACGATTTACTGCCCATTTGTCGATATGTGTAGCTACCGATATGTAGTCTCACTACACCGATTTATCGACTCCCAACAGAAACATTTATTATGCATTCAGATCTGTGGTGAACCGATGTCAATAATTTTAATTGCCATTTTAACTTTTTGGTTAATAATAAACAGTGAATTTTGGAGTCATCACTATTAATGTCGCCGTAGGACGTCCACTATTGTACGTAGGAGTTTCAAGAAATTTCCAGGAGGACAGTGAATTTGCTGTTCTATTTAGTTAAGTCTATCCACCTCTTTCCAGCAGTAGAGATCTGTTCGTCTGATACAATCATCTCTGAATGTGTTCCTCTATCTATCATTAAACTACGAAACCAGGTTTATTTATTATTAGTATAGGCATGTGAAATCCAAATTTAATCACAAAAGGTTACTCTGTTTATTATGAAAAAATAATAGTTGACGGTCGTAAAATAAAAATAAGGAAAAGCTTCGATTATTTACAAAAGCGCGCTCTATAATTAAAAACTTACCAGCAAATAGCACTAGTGTCAAAGCGACAGTCATGTGGAAGCTCTTCGCCCTTTCGAGCCAGAAGAAGAAGGCCCCCGGGCATAATCCCGAGAGCATCCAGTACAGCACTTGGTTGAGTTTCTTGCATAGCGGCAACAGCACAAGGGCCGAACAAAGGTTTAGTACTGTAGCTGTTCCTCTAGATATGCACAGTCCTAACTGCAAAGAGAAGTCTCATTAAATGACTGATGATAATTATTAATATTTAACACAAACATGTAATTTCAATTGTTGATGAGGTGTGGCCCGGGATTTCGCCTGCGTGCACAATGCAACTGATCAAAGTATAGGTATAGACAAATTTTGAACTGGTGTATGTCGCCTTGTGTATATATCTTCAGAAATTATCGTCTACGTGTTAACACTAGGTAGACCTCATACAAAGGTTGGAATTACATCACCTATTTCTACAGCCAAATAGCAATGTTCGCATTTCTGCGTTCCGGTGTGAAGGGTGAGAGAGGCAGTGAAATGAATGGGTAATCAGGCATAATGAGGCAGTGAAATGTGTGGGTAATCAGGTATAATATTTCAAGTCACAAGGTTGACTGCGTGCTAATGATATTAGCGTGTATAGGCTGTAGTGACGCTTACTATCACGCGGACTGTATGCTTGTTTGTCGACCTGGTCTAATGTTATGTTAAAAAAATTAAGTTTCTTTAAAATATACTCTTTACGTAGTTGGCGGGAAAAATTAACAAAAATCAATAGATTCTCACAAACAAACAATGTTGTTTGTATTAGTTGTTGTTGATGGGCCCAATAGCGCATTCAGTAATATTCCTGTTTTGGTGTATATTTGTAGTATGTTTGTAGTTGTAGTATGTAGTGTATATTTACATAAAATATTTATATAATGAAGAGGGTCCCCTCTTGCACAAGATGGTTTTTAATTTAATTTATAATATTATTAAAAATATTTATAATAGTACAGTCTTGTATATTATTATGGTCGGATAAGTCAGATAGTGGCAGGTGACATATAGACTGTAGGTGGCCCTGAAGCCTTTGGTGCTAACGACTACATGTAGAAAAGTTTAAGTTCACTCATAATTTTAGAAATATTATGCATGAAATATTGAAAACTGACGATATAGAAGAAATAGTTGAAATATCATGCAATTTCCGAGCTTAAAGCATCATATATTAATTCTGGCCACAAAGACTTTGGGCTCAATTTTGGCTACTAAATACTTACCCCTAAAATCTTCCTTATGTATAAAAACTGGCGTCCATTTAAATAAAATATAAATGAATTGTAAAATATAGATACAACTAATGAGATCCAAATTATCTGAAACAAAAGAGAAATAGCAAAGATTTATTAATTCATTGTAAACTATTACTTCAGCTATTTCTAGAAACAAGATTATCGTAAATTGTAGATTTCAAAGACTTACAGCAACTGTACTTCATAAATACCGTACCTACTGTTTCAGACATAAATAACGTATACAATGATGTAATGTAGAGACTTTAGAAATCTCTGTTTAACATTTAAAAGTTTAGTTTATAAAATTCGCTATTCTTAACGCACCGATCAAGACTGGCCTCTATAATAAAAAAAGAAGAGTTATTAATATGCGGAACATGACACATTCAGAAAAAGAACAGTTTACAGAATGCCACTGCAAGAGTTCCCTGTTGTGCACATGTCAGCCAATGCTTTCTGCGGACTAGGAAATACACACGTTTTCATTGAATGAAAAGGAAACAAAACACGAGCGAGCCGCGGGAGTTGCGACATCATGCGTCGGAAGTATACCAGGATGTATAGGTATAGCCACTTCAGACTCTATTCACGGGGTGCGTGTTCCCTTCGGTGTACGTTACATGGCATGGCATGTATGGCGCGCTTTGACAGCGGGCAGCCATTGAGCGCGTGAATGCGCCGATGAGGCTGATGACAAGCGGGTGTGGGCCCGCATTAATTAAACAACCAAACGCTATCATTGGGAACTTATTTGCATGTGCCTGATTTGACAGATTATAAAGTAACATGATACTATACATTTTTTACATTGTTCTAAAAAAAATCTATTCTAGATTCTGAAATAATCCGTACATACCCTACGATTTTAGAAGATATACGATATACATATATCTATATATAATAAATCCAATATAAATAATAAATAGTTATTTTTTTAAATAGACTATTGTATCATTTTATAACAATTTCACACGGGCTAACGTACAACTTGTATGAGTAACCTTAGAAGAATTGAGATTTAGTCATTCTACTGACGTCATAAGCTACTGTTTAACACATTTCGTCTAAGAAGACTGCAAAAACAATTAACCTGGAAACTATACGCCTGGTGACGGTTTCATACCTGTAGCTGTAGAGCCTTTGAAACATTATGAACAAAGTGACGCCGGCTGAGCTATACATATTGCAAAGCGTAGTTTTTATTACTCTTTCAAAAGGCAAAACAAACACCTTCATTGTTTTCATCATCGCTGCATAGACACAGCTTCACACCGAGAGATTTAAAGTGTGATTTAATCGGAATAAGTAAACGATTTCTCCGAAATATTAACAACCGTAATAAGAACACCGAAGGCTATAAATTAAACTGTGTAAACTTACTTGTCATTAACTAAAGCTAACTAGACTAGTTTATTTAAGGTAGATTGCTTGTAAAGATGATTTATCTTTCGTTGATGGTATATCAATCAACACGAGTAGTTTATGCGTGGCAACGTGTACGTCATTATATGCTTAGATGAGGACATTACTGGAATTAATGGGGACTTTGAAGTGCGAAATTTGTATGATCTACATGTACTTATTTCTTCGTTACGAAATATTATTTTAAAATATAAAATGCATATCAAGTTCATACTTGATACATGTTTAAAAAATATATATATTAGTATTATGGCTAAACTCAATTATATCGAACAATAAGTGATATGTATTTTTTGTCATTTGGAATATCCATGAAACACGAAAATTTAAAAAGCGTGACCTAACCGCGTGATGGTATGTATGAATATAATTAAATGAGGATTGAAACACGGTAACCGTGGATTTAAAACAAGTTTTTCGAGGTGCTTTCTTTAATAATTATTTTATAATATGTCAAATAATATTAAACTTTCTACCTTATTTACACCTCATACTACCTCTTAGGTTTAATCATTTTTCCTTCCAAAAATTGTCTGGAAGAAATCGCTATTTGCAATAAGGCCGCCCATTGTACTTTGTGATTGTTTTTCTCATATATTTTTATGTTTAATGTTAAAACAAAGTATTTATTAGTACCATAAAACTAAAAAAGAGAATGTAAATACTTTGCTTAATACTTGCATCTATTCATATACTTGCATCAGCGTCGCTTTTTATCCTTTTTTCATTATTTTATGCATATTAAAAATAAGTAAGAATTGAGCACGAGCATCCACGTAGCAAATATTATTCATTGTTGATATGCTGGACATAGCCTACCGATGATTAATATAATAATTTTGGTTAATCTCAATAATTGCCGCGTTGGGCAAGCGTAGTAGAAATCGCAGAGCGTAGCTTTGGATGCTGCTTGTTACTTGCTGCCCGCAATTGCATTTGAGCTATCAGTTAAGATGGTATACCGCCATCTATCCGTTACGGTGCCTCAGTCGCCGTAACGAAACCTGATACACAGGGATGTTCTATTATATTATGCAGGTACCCTACGGCATATTTTAACTTATAAAATTACACTAACCATCGCCAGCGAATTGGCGCGCTAGACTTCATGAAGACTAGCTTTCTGTCCGCGAGTTTAACCGTGAAGATTTTATGGCATCTCTGAAGAAATCTTGTTATTCAGAAAAAAGTCTATGTGACGCCCTTACAGCTAAACTGCAAAAAGTCCTGCTGATTCCATAGAGAAAGTTAAAAAGCCAGGTCTATCGCCCAGGAAGGTGTATTCGGAAAGTAGCCCATGTGTTACTCCAAACATATTTATAATTTCTGTTCTAAATTTCAGCCAGATTTGTTCAATCGGTCCATCGTCAAAGAGTTACAAATATACATCCACACATCCATACTCACACGTATCCACACTCACATATATGTTTATAAGTATCAGGATAATATACAAAAACTATCAGGGTGTGTCAGATCCGTAGTTAGAATACAGAAAGCCGTAATATAGAATCATTAAATCTGAATCAATAATTTTGCCGGTAACCAGTACCAGGGACAATTAATAAAGATGGAAGATCTTGAGAAATTTTTTTTCATTAAAAATAAGGAATGTTATTATCTTATCGATTACAAGAAAACATAAAAAAAGTTATGTCACTTTTGTTTAATAAAATAATACACATTTGAAACATTAATAGGATAAAATACGTGTAATAAATCGGACAACATGGGGTTAAATATAAACTAAAGATCAGCTGGCTAATTCATAAGTAAAATACGCAAATCCATGCAACTTCTAGAATCTTGCTTCTCAATAGTAATTTTATATAACCACGTACAGATATTATTTGTTTATTATACAATGTGTTTTAAAATTATTGGTGTTTAGTAATACCAAGGAAAATATTATGTGTTTAATAATATAGCGTAATGTAAGCTGTGAACAGCATGCTATCAAAAGTAGAGGCACTGACATCATCGCGGGTTCCGAGAACATCGTTTGCTTCTTTTGAACATTAAACATCACATAATATAGTCACAAAAATAAATATTTTTTAGTAATAGAACCACAATATTTCATAAATTTTAATTCTTAAATGGTGATAGTAACTTACCAAAAAAAATCGCCGCTTAACGAAATCCAAACTTTTGGTTATTATCGTCATATTTTATCAATATTTATATTTCGTATAATATTCGTTTTAATTCAGAAATCATTTTTCCCGCTATATCTTTTATAATTTTAATAACAACTTTAAACTTTTCACTTTACGACTACGACCGATAGTTTTACAGCCATCGTCGGCTCACTGCGCACGGCAAGGAATTCAGCATGCGACTGCCGGCCGTGAGTTATAACGGGTGCGGGGGCAAGTCGGCTATGTTCAGATTGTTTATGGAGTTGTATCTAACCGTCCACCTGGCAGAATCTCAGCGATTCTCTTAATTCTGCACCTATCTCTTAATTACATCTCTCGCAAATGTTTTCATATATTCTAATTTCGTACATTGCAATAGAATTTTTGGCATAGTTTCATTGTGATATTCAGTAAGCACCATATTTTACGAGTCTAGGAAATTATTTTTGGCTTGATAATCATACTAGAGGATACTAGTTATACTTATATAAAAGGATACAGAGGAGGACTACTTATACTTAGTTAAATAACTTATGGAATAAAATAAACTTCTAGTACATACCAATATGAAAATAGTATTCATATATATATTATTGTTTCGATTTCGAGGACGTACATGTGGCTTAACAAAATGTTCAATTGTAAAAAAATTACAAAAATCTATCTTTACTTCTACAATACACTACATTTTTATATACATAGGACGGTTTCATATTTAATAGCCGATGATGTGTTTAATTTCTAATCTAGCTCTAACATCATATCTTCATGGTTCAAACACAAATCTAGTAGAAAACAAATCGAAAAGTTTCGCAATAGCGTTCAAGAGTTTCACTACCCACTCCCAATCTCCATCATTAGGTATTTAGCATCAAGAGTAATATATGTAGGTATATAATATAATATATATGAGTAATATGAATTAAAAATGTCTAAACAAATTATAAAAGGAAAAACTTGTGACTTCTACTGAAAAATTCCAATGTAATCTTTGTGGTTCCAATATCAGTTCACCTCTATGATTCTAAATGAATGCATCTTCAGATCTGTCAAAAACTCTTTAACTTAATTAATTAAATGTTTAATGTCAACCTTTAAAATACAATTGAGTTGTTGTTCACGAATATTTAAGATATTTATACAACAGATTAGGTTAAACACATTTCCATTGATCAATCTATACGACAGTCCAGTCATTTTTGCGACACGCCACGTCGCAAAAATTACTGGACTGTCTGAGCTCCTGGATGGTAGACGATTCACAATTGGTCTCGATAGGATTGTGCCAGTTCGGGGAAGACAACTATATGGTCCCTAACATCTGTAATGATGAAGATATAATTCGGTTAAAAGTCCGCCCTCTATCCAGTGGTGTTAGTCAAATCGTCTGTTTAACTTGTAGGGACTTCCTACATGCATTTGCCGAAAACATTTGACTTGACCACTGAAGTATGTCGGACAAGAAGCACTTAGGGAGATTTCCGAACGTTGTCCAGACCAGTCGCAGGCTGCAATTGATCTTTTTCTTAAAGTTGAACTTATTTAACTAGGACTATCTATCTCATAAGTATACTGTAATCGACAACTTCAAGAAACGTAATTTGTTATTGTGTGGGTACAACATTGGAATAACAAATCACTTTGTACACACAGCAGCAGATTCACCTACCGAAATTTGTCTCAAAAAGAGAGACACTGAGTTCAAAATTGACAATAAAAAATTTACAGATTTGGGTAGGTTGATCTGTTTCCCACCGTACTTATCCATGTATATTTTGACCTCCAGCTCCTAGATACTCGATTGAATATCGTGCCTGAGCAGGATATATTTTTAAGTTAAGTAAAGGAAAGTGGCATATTTGCCATTTCTAGAAACATAAAGGAATACCCATTCCTATTTACAGTAAGCAGTTCCGAAAGTTGGAGTTAGACAGTGAGTCACTGTTTAAATTCTCTTTTGAAGGTTAAAGCCTTCGGTTATTATTATTTGTTCCCCTCGATTTGTATAAAAATACACTACATACATAGTATATTTTTATACAAGTTACTCTACCATTTAAATGTACTGATCGTCAATTTAGAACCACTGCGGAGTTATAAGTACAGCATATGCCTCGACAGAATAAAAGACTTTCTCAGACTAAAAATGTCAAACATAGTGACCTATCACATATGTTTGTCTACTGTGTTGTAACCTGCTCCTAGTTTTAGCGTTATAGCTTTGAGCACAACGCTTTTGAAGGGCTTATGAAAGATTCGAAATAAAGGTGTCATCATTTCAGCTTATAGAAACTTTGACTTTTTTCTGACTGTTTCATCACCCGATGCCTTATTATTTTTAAGCTTTTGCGGAGCCATCCTGATCTGACTTAGCGTGATGTCCCAATTATCTGCAGAGAGGTACTCAAGATTTTAGATGTCACCTGAGTCTAGCGACGATTCTTGGTCCAAAATTTGACATGGCATTCATTATATTTTTTCGCAGTTCAGCATTTCATTTCAGTTAAACCATAAAAATTTTAGAGATCTTTTTTCACAACTTACAATTTATAATGCGTTTCGCTTAGAGATCGAATTTGTATCATTAAATAGTAATTAAAAAAAAACAAGAAAAAGACGTTGACGTGACGTTTGTTTATGTTGTCTTTGCTTACTGTACTAATGTGTTGTTTGGGTGGGAAAGTAAACAAAAATGCTGTGTTATCTAAATTAAAGTTTAGCATTACATTTACGTCTAATTTTAATATAATCTGATCTAAATAAAGCAATAACATATTCGACTTGTGATATAAATTATGGAGCCGTCTTCTCCATGGAAAAGACCAAACGAAGTTATGCAATTACACAAATTGAAAAAACGAAAGAAAGCTTTACAGGTATGTGAATAAAGCAATATTATTGTTCCATCACAACATAAATGAATACGGGGCTTTAACTGTATATGCATTAAACAGTTGTTTAAGTTAATTAATCACATAACTCATAACATTAACCTCATAACACTATAAAGCATGGATTTTATCACGAATGAAAATAAACATAGTACTGTACTTATTTCAGGAACGTATGAAACATCCCTCTCCTTCGACCAGTGATGAAGCGACAGCAACTAGCCAACAACCCATAGATTTAAACTTCTCTAGATTTCTTAATGGAGAAGGTTGTGATAAAAGAAAAAATCCATTTTCAAAGTAAGTTGTAGGCAATGGTTAGAACTTAATAATCTAGCCATACAGTGAATTATATATATTGATGTATTACTTATTATTAACTAAACTATTGCAGAAATAATACTCAACAAAGTAAAAGGGCCAAAGTGGAAATTGATTCTCCAGTAGATGAATCTAGTGACAATACTCTCTTTGAACTGTTAAAGCTTCCAGCCAAAGTAACTTCAAAGCCCCCACAAGCAGTAGACACAGAGAAATTATCCACATTTTCAAATTTACTTCAGAAATTTACAGCTGAGCATTCAGTGGAGCCGGTAAGACCAACTAAATATAATTATCAACTTTTAGATGGTATAAATTTTTATCTCGATAAATTTCTGCTTCTATTAATCAGAATGATGGTTTTAATTTCAGGAAATCAAAGAAAAGAAATATAAACATCTTCCCATTGATTGGGCATTAAAAACCAGGGTAAGACTGATGTCCCCTAAGCCTTTTGCTTGGACTTCAAAATTGAAAGCAAGTGAAGAAGCATCTGGCATTACAGGGTGTGTATAATATTTATATACATACATACATATCATATGTGCATTAAAAATAAAAAAATGTCCGATGCAAATATACAATAAAGAACAAATATCATGAACATATATGAACATATATTTTTTTCATCAATAAACTCTTCAAATAAATCAGATGTAGATAGAATACAAAGAATACTATTGCAACTTATGTAGTCCTCTTTTTCTGAGTTGTTAAATAAATTTTTGTTTATTAAAACTTTTATGATATTGATTACATTAATTTAAAAAGGCTTGTTTAAATAAAAATAACTTAATGTTGTAATAGTTTTGTCCGCTGCCTCGACACAACATCCTCATCCTCGCTAGACACATCGCCCCGTGCCCTGTTTCACCAGACCTGCCTCTACTGGCAGCACCCGCATCTTCCCTGGTTGGAACTATACCCTCGCTCATCCGGGAAAGTGGCCGCTACTAGCTTCATGGCAACCAATGAAGAGGTCAAACAAGCTTTACACAGGGAGTGGACAGAGAGCTTCAGGTCTCTATTTCAGGTATTATTTTATTATAACTTAAATTACCTTGTTGAGGTATTTTCATTTATCAATTCATATTAGTATGTATAATCATAGTAGTAGTAATAGAAAGTTTACTAGTTATCAGACCTTGCCTCATACATATAGTAGATCAGAATGATAATATTTTATTTCTGCCACTTCAACCAGGAACCTGGAACAAATCCTCCAAAATTAAACAACTTAGTGCTGGCTAAGCCACATACAAAGAGCTCCATTGGAAATCTCTTGGGGAAGCCTATGTCCAACATCTTATGTCTTGTGAATGATATGGTGATGAATATTCATTCTATTTTTGTTATCAAACTGTTTGACCATGCCTAATGTTGTACTATTCGAAAGTCAAATTTAACCCCACCGGAGGGATGGGCGAAGGTACGGCGTGCCTCGATAGGTAACTCGCGGGATCAGAGCGGGGCCGACGGCGTCCACTCGATCGCTATCTTAGATCGGACCGGATCGCTCGAGTGGTCATTATTCGAAGAACATTTAAAAGAAAAGAATCTGTCCTCGCGCTCGACGGGCAGTTTCTACACGTGTTCACCCTTGAACGCAGACCAGCGATTGAGGGGGATATTTGCAGAAAATCTGCACCTGTAACCTTGAGTTTGAGAGGTAATGCTATATAAAGTGGGTCATCGAGAACGTGTCGCGGTCTGTGATTATGGGCAGTCTTCTTTCCGATTCTGAATAGTAAGTAAAAACAAGACAAGCTCTGACCCTGAATACTTCAACATATGGCGGCGGCAGCAGCTACATCAATCAGATGCATACGGCCAATGCGTTTCACTCACAACGAGGTTGTTGCCCCCAGCTGCTGCGCGCACTGCACTGTCCGTATTTCTACGTATGCGCGAACACGTTCACGGCGCTGTTCCGCGCGGCCGGTGTGTGCGGCGTACCTGAACCGTGCGCGCTCATCGCGCCCACGTCGCGCGGGTTTCGGCACACATTGCGGCAGGAGGGTAAGTCTACGTTATTATATACCCCTTAACTAGTCGTACTTTTTCGAGTCGATTTCCTCCTCCATTGTGTTATAGGATCATTTCATAGGATCGTGACGTATCGCTCACCCGTTATGTTGTTTTGTTTTCGCTAATTATTATACCTGACTAGAAGCGCCCCGCAGTTTATCCCGCGTTAAGTTGTACAACAAACCTAGTATAATTTATGCTTCGCTGTTATTGGCCCTAACTTGACGTTATATAGCCTACCAGCTGTGCCCGCGACTTCGTCCGTGTGGTCTAGTTTTTTAGGTACCATACCTGTTTATCTTATCTTATATAAACTATAAATGTCATGTTTATTTATATCAAATCAATGGCCTAAAAACGTTTTAAGTTTCTAGCTCTAAAAATAGCGATACTTCCATACAACTTTTCATCCCCCCTTTCGAACCCTTACAACCCTTATTTAGAATTAAAAAATAAATTATGTCCTTTCTCAAGGTCTAAAGATTGTCTGTGCCAAATTTCATCAAAATCGGTTGAGAGGTTTAAGCGGAAAAGCGTAACTGACAGACAGACAGACAGAGTTACTTTCGCATTTATAATATTAGTAGGGATATTCCTTTTCTCGTTAAATGGGCTGTGTAATGTTGATTTTTTTCTGACCTAATAATTAAGGCCCAGGCCTGTCAGTCAGCTTCTCCTTTTATATATGTAGATTTTGATGTAAACTGAACAAGCAATCTACGGTTCACAAAAATGTCTTAAAATAGCGTCTACCTCTAGATGTGGAGTTCACAATGCCGCTACGCACAGACGGTAAAAAAAGACTGAGCAACGGCGATGAAGACAAACCGAAGAACTCTTCATTCGACAGCTGCTACGACACTATGGACGAGGCAACCAAAGAGCCCCGGGAGAAGGACTCGGGTGATGAAGAGGACCCGGACCAGTTCCTCTCGCAGCTGGGTCTGGAGACCGAAGTTATTAAAAAAATAAATCATAACCAGGTGAATACCCAATATTTATGCGTTTTAATACATGGTGTGTTTTTAATTTAAATAGTACTTAAGAACAAAATATTTCATTTTTAGGGATAGATCAGCACCTAGGATAAGATTGTTTGGTGTCATTGTTTTCGCGCCATTATTCTATTGAGTAATTATTGGGAAATAATAAAGAAATATAAATTCAGTATGTTTTTACCATTTTACTTTTTTTTAAATTAATTTTCTTTCCATTCATTCTTTATTTTTTCACGACTTTTACTGGTAAAGAGCAATCGATCAAAATCTACGATTAAAAATCCTTTGAAGAATCAGGTCAGACTACGACGCAGAAGCATAGGCACATTTAAACCATTAATAATAAAGATTATGAGGTAAGAGAGACAGTGAAATGCTGGGTAAATGTGACATTGTATATGCACGCTAGTAATATATTTGTGAGTCTCTATAGACTGCGGTCCCGTTTATCATCAAGCGGACCAAGCTTGTTTGCTGAATTCATAATGTCAAAAAAAAAACATTTAAAAATGTGTTAACACCGAGGGTGACAGAGCGGATTATATTTTATTTATTTGTTCCCAAAAACAATATACAATTCTAACTAATAAACTTTAATTATAAAGTACTATACTTTATAATATTAAACTGCCATATACATTTTAAAGTCATAAACGGGACGAGATAAATGTACAGCTTTTGGTTGGACGAACACACACGTAGACAAGCGCAACGGGAATTATTTCGTGATACAGGTCTAAATAAAAGCGTAAATAGCAAACTTGCTAACATCGCGGTACCGCCACCAGACACGCATGGTGCAATCGGCGGAGAGCAGCGTGGACAGCGCGGCCGAGTCGCTGGTGGTGGTGCGCGGTGCGGACGCGCAGGCGCTGTTCAACTTCCTGCTCAACTGCAAGTCCGTGGTCAGCCCCACCGGGCCCTTCGCCGGCGTGCCGCCCACGCTGCTTGCGCCCACCGCCTTCCACGGTGGCACGCTGCAGTCGCTGAAGGTCAGCCAGCACGTTTTATTTGGCTGCGTGGCGTACAGGCAAAGCAGATTTCCTTCCCTTTGTACCAGTTGTCGTTAGGTACCAGAACCGACAGATGGCGGTATATCCATCCGAAACAATGCAGCTAATCTGCACGGGCGGGAATGGGCAGCAGCGTCCCAGTCGCGAAGCTACTGCGATTGCCATCTGGCTGGCTCGCTAATTGTTTATTTACTATAGGTACACTGACAGATTATTGTCATACATACTAATATTCATAATTAAATATAATATTAACTAGGGGGTAACCAGAACGGATGTGTGTACACGACATGTTTTATTTATTTTTATCAAACAAGACGTAAATAATTATAAAGAATACAAGCAAAAAAAATGTATAATGAATTATTTCTATGCTCTTAAGCCGATTTGATATTTTATGTGAAAGCTGAGGAGGACTCGACCGCCAGAATTATTGAAATATCCCTTTTAAAAGTAAGGAATCTATCTATTATTAAAACATCTGTCTTTGCCACTGCGTTTTAATTCATTGTAGGAACTACACATGGGGTAATGGTTGACATTTCCTCTTTCGGAGGCCTATGTCCAATAGTAGACGCTCTATGGCTGCTACGATGGTAATGATATACCAAGGAAGAACCTAAGTCAGAATCTTGATACATAAAAGCGAATGTTTACTCAATCGCTCGTCAGGAAACCGAACAAGTGCTGTCCAAATTGACTTCAAACTCAATATACTCTTCATTAAAAATCAATTAGGCACCGTTTATTTATATTTAGAAACCCTCATTAAGTCAGAACATTAGTTTATGCAGATCATCGACAGTTTCACAGGTAGCGAATCTTTGAAATGATTAGACAAATTTTGAATAATCGATATTACGAGGAATACTAAAAATAACCTAAATGGTTATTTTTAGTATTCCCGCGGGACTATCAGAAACTATTGAACAGAATTTTACGTTATATGTACCACCAAATCTCAGAAAATATTTTATACATGTTTGTTTAGAATAGATTGAAGGTTCTAAATATTGATTTTTATTATAATCGATATCTTATGAAGCGGGACTAAAAATACAATAATGAATCTAAAAGAACGATATGTCGGGCGCGGCAGGTCCGCGAGAACATCGTGCAGTCGGACAGCAAGAAGTACCACTCGCTGGAGGTGCGCGGGCCGCTGCTGCCGGGCGCGGCGCACGCGCTGCTGGGCGTGCTGGCCGCCAGCGCGCCCGCGCCCTACAGCGGCACCTTCGCGCACCTGCCGCCCACGCTGGCCTTCTCCGCCGCCGGCGCCGTGGCCGCCGGTACGACACTCGACGTATACGTTTATGAGGACGACTTAAATTATAATTCAGACAATAAAAAAATGGTAATTTAAAAAAAACCCATCAAAAATCTATTGCGATTCGAGGAGGAAAGTTTCAATAAAACTTCCTCGCGCATTCGTTCAAACCGGTCGCCGGTTTCAAACGAACGCAGTCCATAGACAAATATACTTGCTTTTGTCTAGATAGTTCTTTTTTATATAGAAATCTTATTAACAGTATTACGTACGTGATTAGAGAACAAATAAGGGTTATTTTAGCCGCTTAGAAAGTAACTCGATTGCGATAATTCCAGATGAGAGCGCGAAGCAGAGCGAACCGACCGATTTCAGCAAAGCATTCAACAAAGAGAACCTGTCGGACTGCGGCATGAGCGAGCGGATGCTGCAGCTGTTCTGTGCGCCCGACACTCCCGTGCGCGCGCTCGACAGCGTCAAGTACTGCCCCGACGACGACACTTACTCCTGGTGACCGCCAGGAGGAAAGGGGGGGCGTTTGTTGTGTGAAAGCGTGTTATTGTTGTGATTATGAACGAATTAAAAGTATTTTTGTACAGACCGTGTTTTTAATACAAAAAGGTAAAAATAAGCAGACTTAAATCAATGATACTCATACTTCAAACTTCATAAAGTGCATGAACTAAAAGAATATTAATATAATTGTTCCATGTTCAGTGCTCCTAATGATTGTGATCCTAATGCTATTAATATTAAATTAATTATATAAACTAAGTTCGTTAAGTTTGAAGTCGGCGTTAGCAGTTATCAATAGCAGTAGGATCAATGGTTTTCCAGTTATCTCTAAATATTTTAAACATCAGGATATCAGGGCTACTTGATACTTGGTGATTAATTGTCGCTGTCTTGATCTTTCTTCTTTTTCAGACAACTTTTTGTCCACACCCGCTAAACATCCTGGACGCCCTGATTCTTTTAGTTTTGGCAAAAATATTTTATCTTCCTCTATCTTTATGAAGATACAACGTGCAAAGCATCAGCGTGTGCTATGTCAAACAAATTATTAAAAACTAAATTGATCAAAAAGTCCTCCTTTCGGCGGTTATAAAAACCGTGATTTTTTCAAAAATTTTTGCAACACTAAGCGTGGTGAAGATCCACAAGTTTTTTTACACAGGTAAAGCTCTAGTTAGGATTCTAGCCTTTTTCAAGAATATGATACACTCTCGAATGACGAGATATGCACTTTCACTAACAGTCCATTTAACCTCGCGAATATAACGGAACTTAGCGCCTGTTATTAGAAAATTTACATCACCAACTAAGAAAATACTTTTGTTATTACTTCTTAGTTTCACTGTCATCTTTAAGGATAAAACTATCGGTGTTCGCTACGATAACGCATGGGAAAAAATGTCAAAGTACCGCGAGTGCGCACCGCTACCCCCGCGCAACTTGTATGAACTTGTTTCGATGTAAAAATTTATTTTCTAGTGTTTTAGGTGCAGATGAAAAAAAGTAAGGCCTATGCGTATATTATATATATATAAAATAACTTATTCAGAATTTTTCTAGTGATATTGTGTTTAATGTTTATGCGGCGGAAAGTAGTTCCCTTATTTTAATGTTTTGTTCATACTGCAACAGATAAATATATAAAAATCTGTCAACATTTTGCGTCTACGTTCATCTTTAAGAGTTTAAAATTCATTGATATTTCTTTGCTTTCTTTGTAAATAGAATGTATTAATTAATTCAAATTCATAAAATGAATAAATGCCTAGAAAGCTTTGTTATAAATTATATTTTTTTTAAATATTTTAATTGATCTGTTAGACTAAATAAAACGGGATAAGCTAAAAAGTGCAATTACTTAAAACTTTGCAACGCTGTGGGCACGGGTTACTGTTGGCGTAGGAAGTTAAAATTTTGTATTAAGATAAGTCAAGGTAGGCTGAAAAAAAGTAGAGGGTATGCATTTGGATTTTCGAAATAAAAAAAATTTCACCCATATAAGGGACACCCTAATATATACATTACCCCCGACATTAATACTTCAGAATGGCGAGTGTACTTTCTGGATGTTATCAAAATTTACAATTATAGATGATTGCGCAAAGCAGTAAGTATAAGACTAAAGGCAATGACATACATCTGTCGTTCCCACTGCAGCAACATTACCCCATCACAACGCTTGGTTTTCAATGGTTATTTTAAAATGAACTATGAAGGAATTCGCTGGCTTCTACTACTAGTACTAAATATCATCCATAGGACATCCAATCAAGTGATTTGCAATAGGATTGGTTGTATGCATTACCAAGACCCTGCAGTTTTAGTCAGATCATCTGTTTACCATGTGTAAATGTACATTAAAAAACAGGAATATATGTAATTATTACAGACGGGCCCAATGGCTAGATGATATTGATCTTAATCCTGTGCACCAATGATCTTGTTTGTATTTTAAATCGAATTGCAGTAGTTACAGTATAAGGGTTGAAGTAGGAATGAAAACACAGTAATCACTTAATTGTATGATTTATTCAATTTTCATTTTTGGTAAATTAAAAATAAAGATTTCATAAGTCCACAATCACTTACACAATAAACAAGATTCATACAGATCAGGATGAAATAAATAATATTGTGAGAGTTCTGTTTTAAAACATCTTATTATGTTACCTAACATAATTAATTAATGCATTAATCACTATAATTATCACTTCAAACCCAAGGTGAACAGGAATCTTGGAAAGCTTACATCTAAAATATTTATCTATGTGACCATTTTATCCACTCACTGCAACAAATACAAATTATACATTACACTCAAACGCATTTATACAAAACTAATTCGATTAATATGATTTAGCAAATAATATAATTAATTAATTACCTGTAGGCGTCAATTTGAAATTAAAACGATGTATAAATTACGCGAGCTTATGATTTCTGTAAAAAAAAATAATTAAAAGATTACTATTTTGTCGGCCTTCAACAAAAAATCTACTATTGAAGTTACCTAAAGGAGGGCATTGACAGTCAGTTATTGCGCCAGTTTAAACGTAATCCGTAAACCGGGGGTATCACTCGAAATTGTTCAGGCCAAATAGATTTCACCACTCACTGGCGTCACTCCGGATCTTCAGTTTTTAGTCAATAATTACGGGCGCAGCAAGCGAACTGACGCTATTGGAATGACGATCACACACTCACGGGTAGTTTGGCGCGACGCCGGTTTGGATTTATATGGAAAAATTCCTGGCGCGTCGTCAGTTCAAACTAGTGTGATGATCCGACACTCACGATCAAATTTTGGATGGATATCAGTTCGACTGACCGTCAATGCACACCTTAAGATATTAATATTTTTATATAAATTGATTTGGAAGTGACATATAGACATCAATGAATCAGATATCTACTTTTTTAACAAAGTCTAAGATACTGAAATGTTAAAACATAGCAGTTATCCATAAAATGAATTAGTAAAAGTGTCTATTAATTAAATCCATAGCTATGACTTTTAATTTATTTCACGGATTGTATACTCACATTAGAGGATCCGGTGGAAGTGGGCTGGCCCGGCACGGAGTATTGCGGGCGGAAATTAGAGAAATTGGCGGCGGCCGCAGCGGCCGGCGAGAACCCAGGCAGCGAGCCGCCCGAGCTGAATCCGCCTGGGAACTGCGCCATTTGAGCTGCAATACAGAACCAAGCATTGAAAACGTGACGACTCGAATAAACTTTGTAGTAAAAAAATAATAGTATAAGGCTATTGAACACTGAAATTGTGCAACTTCTTATTTATCTTTTTATTATTATATGCTATACATTAGTAAATTTTTGATATAATTTATTTAAATTTCAGGGTATTTGCGGAATCGTCCCGGCTAAAATTAAATATCAGTTTGTCATCGCGATACGGTCCGACGGACCGAGTCCTACGCGTGCAAGGACAATAGGCGCGCACTCACCGGCGGGCACCGGGTTGCCGGCCGTGGCAGCGAGGCGGCTCAGGATAGACCGCTCGGACATCTGCAGGCGCTGAGCCACGGGCGGGATGCGCGCCAGCGTGGCCGGCAGCCGCGACACATCCGACTTCATGTCTGACAGCAGCTCCTCCAGCTGGTTCAGGACCTAAGGGAACGACGTATCGGTCAGTACTGAGCAGGTTCCGAAGACTGTCGAAATGTACGCTCGACGGATCCCAGAGAGCCGCGTACCTTATGCAGCACAGCGTTGGCCGGCTTGTTCCCGGCTAACGACTCCTTGCTGAGGTGCTGGTGCGACTCGGCCAGGCACTCCACCTCGGCGAAACGCGCGTTCAGCGACATGGCGGGGTGGTTGGGGTCCTGCGTCAGGTTGAGGTACGCGGCGCGCCGGAGCTGCTCCTCGATCACCAGCGCCTGTTCCAGCAGCTGCGGGAGGAAGCGAAACGGTCGAGATATGCTCTGGGAAACTACAACTAGACATCGGTGGCGAGTCGTTTTCGTTTTAAAAAGATGCCTCCATTAAGAGGTTTTTTTTATTCAGGTGCCCCACGCCAAATACTAGACTAACTTTTCGTTCTAACCATGTAAAACTTAAAAGATATTCTTTACTAATATTTTTTTATTAACGATTAGAGTCGTAATTTTCCAAATAAATTAAGTAAGCGACGTTCATATAGCGTTCATACCTTGAAGCGCCTCGCCAAGAACTTGTTCTTGATCTCCAGGAAGTTGCCCTTTCCGACGTCCATCTTGAAGGGCTCGTTGATGATGGCGAACCGCAGGTCGTTCTGGATGTCCTGCCAGCGGCCGTAGCCGTGCGTGACGATGCCGGCCAGCAGCCAGTAGTCGTGCCGGCGGTGCCAGATCTCGTACTCGCGGCCGGGCGCGGCGGCGCGCTCCTCGTTGAGCCACAGCGTGTGCAGCTCGGTGAAGCCGCCGTCCGCGATGTTGAACATGAACTTTCGCCGCTCCACCTTCAGATCCTCCTCCTCCTTCACCAAGACGACGTCGTCATCGTCCTCGTCCTGAAACGAAACGATCGTCCCGTGTGAGAAGTTACGCCGAAAAAAAAAAACGCCCGAATAAGGAGGGGCCGCACGTGTACTGCTCTACGAACGAAGTGTGTGATGTGTATCTGGTTATAGAGTGCCAGTAACAGGGCGACGGAGAAAGGCATTTAAAGAAATTATGTTATCGTACGGATAAACAAAACTGTACCCTAAGAATTGTGCCATAACATTTTCCGAATCCATACCAGTTTTTTTTTCAAATAATACATAAAAAAATACCTTCTTTTCTTCTTTTGGTTTTTCAGACGCCTCAGAGTCAGCTTTCTCACTCTTCACGTCTTCCTTCTTATCCGGATCCTCCTTGATCTCCTCCTTGACTTTATCAGTTTCTTTGTCTTCTGACTTCTTATCTTCAGGTTTCTCCTCGTCTTTAGGCGACTCCTCATCCACCGACATGCGGCGTTCCGGCTCCTCTTTCTCCTTCTCTTTTTCTTCCTTAGGTGCATCCTTCTCTTCGGGTTTCTCCTCTTTCACATCACTAATGTCCATTGGCTCCTCTTTGACGTCTTTAATATCTTGTTTCTCATCTTTGATCTCCTCTTTATCGTCCTTGTCTGAACCGCTGGGCGTTGGCGCTTGTCCTGCAACTTGAGTCACTTGAGTGGGTGCAGGAGAAGGCGCGGCTGAAGTTATTGGCGTAGCGGTCGAAGGCGCCGGACTCGGTGCGGCACTCTCTCCCGTCCCACCAGCCACTTTCACCGGCTCCACTGGCTTCCGGACTAACTCTGGCATGCTATAGTAACCATTAATGTGTTCGAATTCCTGCACCTTCTTCCTAATCAAACTCATCACGCCGATTCTCGTGAGCACGTGCTGCCTGGACAAACCTTCTCTGGGTACACCGTCAGCAAAGGTCTCGGCATTATCTGCACCAGGTTCGCAGAGATGCCTCATGAATAACGACACGTACGCTTTGAAGTTGCGTTCGGTCTTCCCTCTCAGGTCTCTCACTAGCCATTGCGAATTGAACGCGTCCTGCGGAGGCATTCCGTATCGCATAATCGCGTTGAGAAATGATTTCCTTTGTCTCGCGTTGAATCCGAGAACTTCCATGTTGCCCCCCACTCTCGCGAGCAGCGGCGGTAGTGGCCTATCCCGCTCCTCGCGCCTTTCCAAACGTCTCTTGCTGCGACGACTGTTTATGTCACCGTTGTCATTCTTCTCGTCAAAGTCGTCGTCTTCTTTGTCATCCTCGCTGCCTTGAGAGAATTCGGAATTATAATCAGAGCCATTCTCCTGCCATGTGGTGTCTTCTCTGTTTTCTGTTTGTGCTACACTACCGTCGTTGTAATTAACTTGTTTGCGTACGCGTTTACCTTTACCCAGCGTTCTGGCCTGGTCTTCCTGGTGTTGCTCGTAGTGATGCCTGAGCAGTTTGATCCAGTACGCCGGGTCTGTGTTTTCAGCCTCTTGTTTGATAATTTCCGTGTCAACTTCTTCCTCGCCATCTCCCTCCTTTGTCGAGTAATTGGCGACTTTGAATGAGCTGAGATATTCGTTAGCCCAGGACTCCTTCTGTTCGATACCCTCCTTGGAACGATCGAGTAGATCGGATACGGCCTTGTCGTCATAATGGATAGCCTCCTCTTTTCCTTCTTCCTCTTTAAACAACTCCTCTGTTCCGAACCTAAGAATGTCATCTAATTCTTGCTTCGTAAAGTTCGCTCCTTTGCCGCCCATACCTGGCCGTACTACCAAGTGAGTCAACATCATCTTTCTCTTAGCTACTTGTGTGACTCTCTCTTCTACACTGTTACGTGTGACAAATCGATAGATCATCACTTTGTTTGCCTGACCAATACGATGTGCACGAGAGAAAGCCTGAATATCATTGTGTGGATTCCAATCTGAATCGTAGATAATGACAGTATCGGCGGTTGCCAAGTTAATACCTAAGCCTCCAGCCCTCGTGGACAGTAGGAACACGAATTGTTGGGCACCGGGCGCGTTGAACCTATCGATGGCTTCTTGACGAATAGTGCCAGTGATACCGCCATCAATTCTTTCGTATTTGTAACCCTCGCCCTCTAGGAAGTCTTCAAGAATGTCCAACATTTTTGTCATCTGCGAGAAAATGAGTACTCTGTGGCCCTGCTCTTTGAGTTGCTTCAACATTTTAGACAAGAGAACCAGCTTTCCTGCCGCTTTGATCAACGCCTGCGTGTCGTAGTTTCCGTGAGGTCCCAATGGTGCTTCTTCGGCAGCAACAGGGAACAGATAAGGGTGGTTACAGCACTTCTTCAAGTCCATCATGACGTTGAGGAGTGATACGGTCTGCCCGCCACTCTTGGGGTTCAAAGCCTCGTAATTCCTCGTCAAAATATATTTGTAGTATTTCTTCTGCATAGGAGACAACTCCACGCGCACAATAAACTCTGATTTAGTCGGCATGTTCTTTAATACGTCGGCCTTAAGACGCCGCAGCATGTGAGGCCCCAACATTTCGTGGAGCCTTTTTACTTGTTCTTCTTTAGAAACGTCTGCAAATTCGTTTTGGAAAGCCGCGAGGTCATTGAACTTGTCCTTGTTCAAGAAGTTTAGAAGATGGAACAGCTCCTCGAGATTATTTTGGAGAGGCGTACCGGTAAGGAGTAGTTTATAGTTGATGTGGTAGCCGGCTAGCAGCCTAAAGAATTTAGACTGGTTACTCTTCAGCCTATGAGCTTCGTCGACCACCAAGCAGGCCCACTCGATGGAGCCCAGGCAAGTGGAGTCTATGGAGATCAGCTCATACGAGGTGAGGAGCACATTAAATTTGACCTGCGATTTGATCTTGGACGGTCTCCCGCCGCGGTTGGCTCCATCGTCGAAGGTCAATTCGTTCTCCCTGATAACCGCCCTCGAGTCTTTGTCACCGACGTAGGTGATGCAGTATAAGTCGGGAGCCCACAGTTCAAATTCTCTCTCCCAGTTGATAATAGTAGACAGCGGTACAGAGACTAGGAACGGGCCTTTGCAGTGGCCTTCTTTGAACAGCGAGTACAGGAATGTGACGGTTTGTATAGTTTTTCCGAGACCCATCTCGTCAGCCAGGATGGTGTCGATGCCCTGACCCCAGGAGTATCGCAACCAGTTGAGACCCTCCAACTGGTAGGGATGCAGTTGCATTCCGGTCTCATATACGAACGGGGGTTGATCCTCGTACTTCTTATTGAGATTAGTGGTAGGGCGGTCCGGCGGAGGGTTATATTTTCTCGGTTTGGACTGGAGGCCGCTACTGCTTTCATCGTCGTCGATGACATCTCTGTTCTTACTCTTGCGCCCGACTTTCTTGCCTTTACTTCCTTTGGTTTTCCCCTCAGAAGTGATGTACGCGCGCATATCCTAAGATGACAAAGATTATAGTTATTCACTATTTATATATATATATATATGAATATATAATAAATTATCAAAACAAAAAAGGCCACTTATAGCTAAACTACTGAATATAAACGGAATTATACAAATCTCCATATAATATACATGAGTTATATTTACGATATTAAAATGTTTGATTGATTATGTGATTAAATTGAAAAGATACAGGGATATAAGGTTATTATTAATATAATGCGACTAATATACTAGTATGTAAACAATCGCTTATTTTCAAGGGGAGGCAATGACAACAATCAAACAATAAATAAACGAAATAAAAATTAAACGAGCGTATAAAAAGCACCGAGTGAGACCGGCAGAATAGAATAGTACTGCCTCCTAGAGGTCGTTCAAGGCGACTAAGGTACCGAACCGACAGGTGGCGGATCTGGGCAGGAATAAGCAGCAGTATTCCGGCATACATTACATTTTGCAATGCTATCTTAGCTCTGCAATTGCCACCACGCATGCCCAGCGCGGTAATTATAAACAAATTCGCCCTTTCTCCATATATCCAGTAGTGAACGTTTTAAGGCTGCTATGATAATGTAGATGGTGGTAAAAAGCACATCACCAATAACATGTTAAAGAAGTCCTTAGCAACGGATGTACCTGATAGTAATCCATGGCAGTCTTGAGGCCGGCGATGTCCTCGTGCTCGGACTCCCAGGTGGCCTGGTCGTAGGACAGGTCGCGCCACTTCACCAGGAAGTACGTGGTGCCGTCGCGCGACGTGCGGTGGTTGATGACTCGGTGCACTACCAGCCACTCAGGTTTTACGCCGTATCTGGGCCACACGATAGCTTATTTGTGAAACTTGTGTATAATTTGATTATTGTTAATTCGAGTTCCGTGCATCGGGTAAAGAATAGTACTTCTTTACCCGATGCACGGAATTTATATTGTCCCTTATTTATATAGTCATTGTTACAACAGGGTGATCAGATCCGAGTGGATTAACTACTTAACAATAACGAGACCATGTATAATCAGCATTAGTCTACCAATAAGAATGTACCAATGAACACAGAAACCAACAGTTTTCTTACTTCACTTGCGGTTTAAATTATAGATTAGTGTTTTCAGTAAATTCACTGAAATATTGATAAAGATTGTCCAACATATTCGAAAAATATCGTGACTGGAAGCTTTCCCTACAAAAATAGGATTGAACATAGACCTTATTTTTAAAAATAATAAATGTGAAAGTTTGGACAGATATTTGTTAATTTTAATTAATTACGCCACAATGGCTGAACGAACTCGGATGAAACAGGCAGTTTATCGTCAGAATTAGCATGTAGACAAGAAAATCAGACAACCAACAAGATTTTTATATGAGTATTTTCAGGGTGAACCTTCCTTTAAATATGAAGTAAGTCACCTATAATATTTCTCCTCGAGCATTTTCTCGTCAGTATCTTGCTCCTGCTTGTCTTTCAGCCGCTTGACGCGGCCGTCGCGCTCATCCAAAGGCTCCTCTAACTTCGGTGGCTCCTCGGGGTCGGACTTGCGCATGTAGTACCGGTACATCAGCGGGTGGAATACATCCAGCTAAATCAAACAAACAGGTTCAAAATGTTTACGTTCTAGTGAATGTTACTTTAAGATCAATAAGCAGCTTTGGTAGAGGTCTCGAAGAGGTAGGGTTGAACTTGTTTCGGTGGAGGACTCGTGGCGGTATTTAGAGCGTTACATTACCCACATATAAACGTAGGATTGGCGAGGAGATCCCACACACGCTGCAGTATTCGTTGTGGTATTTGCTATACAAGATTTTATTTCTGGCACTTTACAGTCAATCAAAATGTTTTACTACACATATTATTATTATTAGGAAAATCTTCCAATTTAAAGATTTTCTTGCTCCTCATCGAAATAAAATTAAATATAATAATAAACATTTACAATTCTAAATAGTAGCTTAAAAAATGTAACGCAACGTGGTAACATCACGCACCTGTAGCTCGGATATCCAGCTGCAGTGCCAGTAGGACCGCTCGTGCCACTTGACGAAGAACTCGCGCGAGCGCGGCGCCTTCGACTTGGCCGTCTGCTCCTTCCATCGCCAAGTCAGGATCTTCGCGACTTTGCCGTCTAGAGGTGGACACTGTAGTAGAAAAACACATTATTTTACTTTTAAATAATTGTTAATTTTTAAGATGCACTTGAGACTTGAGAGAAAATCTGTCTAGACTAAATGAATTGGTCATTTCAAAAACCTCATAAGTCATAAAAGTGTTTCATACACTTTTGATTTTGATTTTGATTTAGTATTTGAGTGGTAAATAATTAAAATAACGTATAACATATACAGTTATATATATATTATAAAAATAATAAAAATATCCTGAAAAACAGTTTTTGACTTATGTTGTTTTAGCAAGAAATAGATTTAGTGGTATAAAAATTAACCAATACAATCGTAGTAATAATATGTTTATTGCTTATAATTAAGAATTGCACTTAACATAATCTTATGATCATTTTACGTAAATGAATTTGTCATGTTTTAATATCTGCAACATATGCAGTTGGCTAGCTGACTTTTTTCCAAAAGATTCAGTTGACAAACATGTTTTTTTGTACAAATTTGACCACCATTACTTAAATTCTAAACATCTTTACTTTTCGCTCTATGAAAGAAAATGTTCGATATCAAACTCCTTGGATGAAATGCGATCATGCTATCGAACATTTTTTATGATTCCAAAATCACGGTCATATGGTAAAAAGGAAAAGGAAAAATACTGATGTTTTCAAACCTTTTAGTCAGTCAAAGTAAACATAAATCTCAACAAATTATTATTTGCATTTTGACCAGGGAAGCCGTCGGAAAAAAGATATAAATAATTTATATTTGGCCCTATTATTAATTATTTTTTATATTATATGTATATAAACATTGAACAAACCTCATTTTTTTTTACTTGACATTCAATCGTGCATCAAGATGATATCAATGTCTTTTCCTGCATTATGTGTAATTTTTCTAGGAAGGCAGAGGGTGTGTTCGTGTATTTTTTGGCATATTTCAGGAGGCACTGTATTTGCTTTCGGGTGACATCCTGTCTTATCTATAGGACTCTTCCCTTCATTAAACAAATCACAAAGTCTGCGAAGTCAGGCATCATTAGTTCCATATAGGCTGATAAATGCCTTCTTGCAGACTTTAACTTTATCAGTTTGTTTTAAAACATAGAATTGAATATAATTTTGCCTTTTTTAGCCTTTTCTTTTCAGAACGCCTCTGTTATATATCTAACTTATTATTAAAATTTAAATATAGTTGAACCAATCAAAATATAATAATAATATTCTTTATTGTAAACACCATAAGCAACACATTCAAATAACATAGAAAAACATACAACAGTACAGTACAATATAGCAAATTTTTAATGTCAAACTCAAAGTCATAAACTACTCCTTCATCCTTATGTCGTGCATGTAAAAACCTCTTAAGTCACTGACTAATGTTTTTTGCAATGAACGTATTTCACGTGGCATAACTAAAAGAGGAAAAATAAATGTCGGAAAAAGAATGTTCTGAGCACAAATCTTGGGAACTTACCCTCGGCATATTCAGGTCGATCAATCGGTCTCATTCATAAGCTCACTCATTAAATTGTCTACAAAAGTCACTTGTAGAAACAAATAATTCTTTTGCTTGACGTCAGATCGAACTAGTGACTGTATCAGATAAGAAATCACAAATATAATACTCAAACAAATATTTATCACCCAGACAAAGAAGAATATATATCACTACCGTCCGCGCCATCGGGCTCCGTCGACTTGGCTCGGTTTTGTGCATTCCCAACAGATTTGACGCGAGAGATTAAAACTACTTAGACAATTGGAGTCGGGCTTACACTGCAGCGCGGGCATTTCCACTCGCCATCCGGCACCTCCTCGAGCGGTGGGTTGAGGCAGAAGCGGTGGTAGGCGGACGGGCAGGAGTCGCAACACAGCAGCTCGCCGCCGTCCTTGCAGATCCTAACGGCACACGCGCGGTCAAGCGGTCAATCGGTCGCCCAGTAAAGGCCATCGTCCCCACTAACAACTATTTTAAATCTCTTATTTGCGAATATGTTACTGATCCCATCCCATTTGCATTATTTCAAATAATCTCATAAAAGCAGATTTACCCGAACTCGACGATTTATTACAGATTTAATTCCATACAGAATGGTCGATCGATCTGACATTTAATAGAGAAGTTTCACGTCGGCTATTTTATTTATAGAAAACATGTGAGCAATGTGTTCGCAAATATATAATAAATGGTATTCTCACAGATGCGGATATATCTAAAATTATAGCAGTCAGTGCAGGAGGCAGAAACGGATTTCTACCAGATATGATATATACAAATAAGAATTTTAAGAAACGGATAGTAGTAGTAAAGTTCTCGCCTAAATTCCGTGTTCTAATTCGGCAATGATAAAATAGTTAAAAGACAACGTCCGCGAGTGGCGGCGTGCGGCCGTGGCGGATACCTGCAGAACTCTTGGTGTTCGTCGTCGTCGTCCTGGTCATTGTTGCCCTCGGCCTCGCAGTGCGGACACGACCAGCGGCCCTCGGGCGTCTCCTCCAGCTCTGGTTCGAGACACACGAGATGGTACGCACGCGGGCACGTGTCGCAAAGGATTATTTCGCCGCCTTGTTGGCAAACCTAGAATTAACATGTTGTTCATTATTAACAATAACGGGTAAATTAGAATAAAACACAAGAAAAACAACACAGTTTAATATTTGGTATAGATTGACTAGTCTGAACCTGCCAGCTGTGTCCAATGAATATATTATAATCATGCAAAACAAAATGTTATTACTGTTCTATAGCTAAAAGAGGAAGAATTATCCTATATATAACATTTAACAGAAATATTTATGACAAAGATTTGATTATTACATTGTGCATGAGCGTGTATAGAAATTAGCACTACAATCTCAGCACTTAACAACTTAAAAGTACAAATAAAGTACACAAAGTTATTTTCTTATATTTATGCGTTCCCTATTAATAATCACTCTTTAAAAAGATTATCGTATTCAGTAGTCCGGTAATCGATATAAAAGATAATTACAAAATACATAGCGTTAAAAAGTCGTTGAAAAGAGATTTTATTAGACTAAAATATACGCATTGATATTAAATCAATTACCTCGCAATAATCCTGATGCTCCTGCTCCCCCTCCGCGCCATCGGGGAATTTGTTAGTAGTCTTCATTTTCTTCTTCTTCTTGCTCTTGTTACCAATCTTGGTCTTTGCTTTCTTTTTAGGCTGTTGCTATGGAAAAAAAACACATTTAATCATTTTGGTTTCATTTATTACACAAACAGTAACAGCTATGTAGGTGTTAGGTTGCATAATCAGAAACAGTTTTACATGATCAGAGCAATACGCTCTGATCATGTAAAAATAAGTGCATGATAAGAGCAATGAACACATCTGTGTGTCTGTACAGCATAAAATACATTGTACGCTCAAGTAAATTCAAGAAGTTTAATTATTTAACATTATTTTCTGAACCCTTATTGATACTACAGTACTATAGAGTACATACTACAGTATTTAACAAAATATTGTGTTTTCTTAGTAATTTATAAAATACTTTCTAGGTTAAGATGTTTTCTTAAGATAGAAAGTATTTGACAAAACATTAAACAATAATCGAGTGAATCTGTATTCAAGAGAGCCTTACGCATCCTCTTTTCTCACTCATCCATTTAAGTACATTCACAACATGTTTGTATTGTATATAAGTTTTGTTTATATAATTAAAAGTATTTCTTTTTTTTGGTTAGGACCGCTTTGGTCTTATTCTGTTTTGCTTGATGGATGACTGGTAGATGTCACTAGGCATTAAGTCTGCCATATGTACATCAATTTATGTATGTGCAAAAAGTTAAATAAAATAAAAAACACTTAAAAGCTAAACTTGAAAAGCTAAATGTCAAATACCAATCAAGGGATCCATCCCTTGCTTGGGATTTTCTGTTTTAATCTCCAGATTAAAACAGAAAAACCTAGTGAAATGATACACCCTCAACACCTTAATCATTCCCCTGTTAAATTAACATTTAAAATACATATTACTTATATTAGATTTACGTCATAGTTTAATTTGAAAATGATTACAAATATAAGATTAAATATAGTGCTTTTATAATACATACATTAAAAAAATATAAAATATATTCGTAAAGTCAAATACCCTACCCTGTTCAGGTATGGAACAATATGTTCCATACCTGAACATTACAAATGTTGGTGTGGTGTGCGGTTCGGCTTAACTGTTAAGCTTACCTGTGCGTTAGGGTCCTCCTCTTTGGGTGGTGGCGCGTCTTCGGCGGCGACGGCTGCGGCCGGTTTGGAGTCGTTTGCTTCCGCAAGCATTTGTTCGAACTCAGCGTCCGAGTCTGAGTTCGCGCCGGCGCTGCCTTCCTGGTCTTCCTCCTGCCAGATGGGATAGATGACATTTGCACACCACAACACTTGTACTTCAGCAATTCGCTAAGCTGTAGAGATTCTAATTATAATTGTACAAACATGCGATGAAATTGATAGCTAACAATTCCGGTTTCAATCTAATTTATCTTAGTCGGAACTCAAACGCGTCTTCACTGCCATATTGCAAAAATAATCAAAAATACTATACATATATATACACTCAATTGCAATTTGAAATTGTGAGTCATGAACTCAAGAAGACTGGAATAGGGTATTGGTCTCCGATGAAGCCAGGATATCTCTGTTCGGTGAAGATCGACGTCGGCGAGTGCTACGAAGACAAGGAGAACGCTTTGCAGAGGCTTGTTTTGAAGAAATTACACCTTATGGTGGGGGCTCTGTTATGTTTTGAGCGGATCGTACAGAGTTAGTCGTCATTAAAAACGGCTCACTGACTAGACATCGATACATAACGGAAGTTCTAATACCTCATGTACATCCCGCATTGACCGCTTTAGGCGAATACTCAATTTTTATGGACGACAACGCTCGCGCCCACCGGTCTGGCGATGTGGAAGCGTATGTGCAAGAGTTCGGCATTTGTCGTTTGGATTGGCTAGCTCAAAGTCCTGACCTCAATCCTATAGAATATGTCTGGGACTTTCTGAAACGACGCGTGAGATCAGTACAACCGACTCCGCAGACCATCAGAGAGCTTAAGAATGTGATTACCGCGGAATGGGAACGTACTTCGCAAGCAAGTATCCGTGATATCCTCGCTAGCATACCCAGACGAATTCAAGCTGTGATTTCAGCTAGAGGGGGTCACACTTGGTACTAAACATTTATCTGCTTTTTTATCTGCTTTTACTTTATTAAAGAAAAAACAAACGAAATTCTTTGTTAACTTTTACTTCACGAGCATATGCACTACTAGCGAGCATACACTACTACTGTAAGTACTTTAGCATTAAAACCCTTAAATTTTATCAAAATTTTATGATAATACGAACGGATACGATTAATTATTTGCTTATTAATTTACAAAATTGTGAAAGTAAAACTACCTATAATTATCAAACAAACCAGTAGTAACATTTGAAATGGTTCATTGCTTAGGTGCCCGTTTTTTTGCAAATGAGTGTATATATATATATATATATATATATATAAAAGGTAAAGCTGACTGACTGATTGTCATATAGATCAGCGAAGGGCATAAAGTCCTAAACTATATAAGATTATAAGATAAGGGTTTGAATCTAAAAATATTACACACAATTTTATTCCTTTAGAACCCCTTTTGAACAAGGGTTCAAAAGTTAGTATGAAACTTTATTGAAGTTGTTTGTATGAAATTTAGTATGAAGGTTCTTTATTGAAAGACATGGTTATACAGGTAAAATATTTTAAAAATCATCCCTTAACAGGGTAAAAGGTGGGGTTCTCTAATTTTCTAAGCTATTAAATTATGCACTAATATAAAAGGAGAAGCTGACTTATTGAATGACTGACTGACACATGTCAAGGACAAGGCCTAAACTCAGAGAAGTTCAGTATTACATAGTACACTTATCGAGAGAGCTATATAACATCATGCTGGGACCCATAACAACGATGTACAAAAAATACATATTTTGTTTAAAGACTTAACGCGGTTGAAACCCCGGGGAACCTCTTGTAATTATAAAAAAATAAAGAAGAAATATACCCATCCCTGCATACAATTCATCGGATGACCGAGGCACCTCGCGGCCTCTCGCGCAAGTACAAAGAGCGCTTATACTCACGCTGCTGGTCCGCTTGCGCTTGCTAAACTTGATCTTGAGCGTGGGCACCTTGGGCTTGCGGCCGGGCTTGCCGCGCGGCGTACCGGCGCTGCCGTGCTTGGGCTTGCGGCCGCGTTTGCGCGGCGCCGGCGTGCCCTCGTCGCTCGCCTCCTCTTCCTCCTCCTCCTCAGCCTCCTCCCCCGCCTCCTCGTTCTGGGCGGCGCGGGACGCGTTTAGTGTTCGATATTCGAAAAACGTACGATGTTGAAATCGATGTTTTAATCGTAAATACAAAAAATACCGTTGTTCGATATTAATCGAAGACCCAAAATCGATGTTCGATATTTATCGAAAACCCAACATCGATGTTGGATACCATCGATGATTTTTGCATTAATAATAATTGATGAAAAAGTAAAACAGAGTCTAAAAGTTCGAGTTCTTTTTAGAAACAGATCAAATTATTGAAAAAGCAATTTGTATAAAAAAGAACGTTTTAATATATTTCTTTGTTGATAAAGAGTAGAGCCAAACTGTAAATTAAAACAGCCGCCGCACGCACTACACGATTGCATCGATGTTGAAAGTAAAGACATCAATGTTTTTGCTTTCAACATCGATGATCATCGAACATCGATGTTCATCGAGTATCCCTACGGTGTTGGACCGTTTGTGCCCCGGAGCCACGCGCCCGGAGCGGAACCCGGGAGTCGAAATTCAGTCCACGAGTACACGAGACCAGAAACGGATCGAAGTAACGATTGGCGTGTAGCTTCTGCGATAATGTTGAATCGCCCGACTTGTGTAGAAGATGCGAGTTCGAAAATTACACACAACACAGCACAACATCTCATCATAATTTGCTTAAAGCACTTAAGCGAAACTTGCGTTACGGACATCAGAATCACTAATACTTAACACCCAGACCATGAACAGACCACAAATATTCATCATATAAATGTTTGTTTTGACCGCGACCTATGATTAATGATAATGACACTATGTTGTGGGCCTAGCCTGGAGAGTCCAAAAAGCTAACGGGGTCTATATTCATTTATATATATGGTAAGCGGTGTTTGAGCGCCAAACCGTTCTGCAAATCTTCAGGTTTTAATATGCAATCGCTATTTAATTTATGATATGTATACCTTAGAATCCTTAGGTGTGCGCGCTGGCCTCGCTTTAGGCGTATAGTCCGAAGCCGTTGACGTGTTTGTATTCTCTTCCGAGCCCATGGTCTGCGAACCGCCTCCGCCCAGGTTCGGATTGGTCTCGCAAAACAGACGCCACTTCGCCGCAACAAGCATCATCAGTTTTGACGCTGGCATCTGCGCAATTTAATCTTTCCTTGACGATTTTTAAACATATTTTCATATTCGCCTGATTAAGGCTTTAGTCGATTAAAGGCATTGCGATTAAACACATTTACTAAAATGAAGCAACTATATATAGCTGAAGTATATACCTCATACAAAAGTCGTCTGCATTGGTACCTTACTCTCACCTATTTCTCAGCCAAATTGCAGTGTTCGCTTGCCGTGTTCCGGTTTAAATGGTGAGGCAGTAAAATTACTCGATAATGTGACATAATATTTTTAAGTGACAAGGATGACTAAGCGGTAGTAATATCCTAATGATATTACCAACGTCTAAAGGCTACAGTGTCGCTTACTATCATGTGGACTGTATACTTATTTGTAGATCTGGTCCAATAAAAAAAAAAATTAACCGCGTGCCTCTTTTACAGGCATTTTTTAAGTGTAAAGCGTTCTGTGTTTCACATTCGCTGCTGTAAAATTAAGTCGTCACTGAAATATAACAAGAGACATGACAAGGCAACAAGCATAATCATAAATAATAAAATTAATCATATTGTGATGTAGATTTATTTATTAATGCGCATACTGTTATGTGAAGGAGTCATTTGCTTTTTTATATATATCTGATCCAAAACATTTTTTTCGCTTTAATGTTGCTAGGCAGTTCCCTCGACATTATCAACTTTTAAAAACACTTTACCTTAGGGTTTTCCTTAACAAGCAATGGGCGAACATGTTGCTGGAATAGCTTGTAAGATGTCAAATTTTCAAGGTCTGCATCAGAGTACTGGATGTCAACATCTGTGAGTCCAAAGGATGAGCACACTTCCTCAACTGTGGGCATACCTATATAGCCAAAAAAAATAATTTATTACACTTTTTTTACATAAATTATAATATTTTAAAAACATGAACACTTTTTTTTTTGTAGCTCAAATGTCTTCATGGCAAAATTTCTATGGAAGAAATAAAATATTGTTTTTATTAATCATAAGTATTTATATTTTTGTTTTTTAATAGTTTCTTTCATTTCCTTGCATACACATACAGCTTTCATCTCAGAAGGTACAAAAATAGTGTTCCTTTTGTTAAAAAAAATATTTACGTAGGTAAATTTATAGTTTAAATAATTAATAAATAGCTACAAAATTACTTTAAATTTATGCAAATAAAAAAACCAGAAATATAACTAAAAACTACAACAAATGCCTTGATGCAGATGCATGGCAAATCATAAAAGATGTCATTACAATAACAAGTTGTGAAAGTGCACTTCTAAGAAAGTGAGGTCAATGCACTCCTGACCTCAAGCTATAATGCTAAGTCATTAACTAGAATTTACCAATGTACATTTTGTTTGCCACAATATTTCTTATTTCCTAAATATACATATATATATAGGAAATATATATATATATATATATATATACTAAGGAAATATATAAATATGTGATGATATATATATAGATGTGTTCATGACAATACAAAAAAAATAAAAAATATTTTAGACTAGCAGTGCCCTGTTTCACCCGTTATAACTGAAACATGGGTAAAACTAGGTGAAACAGATAAAGGGAAGTGCAAAGTTAGTACAAAAGTAATTTGAACCCTCTTTTTACCCACTTAAGAACCTTTTAATTATTTTCATAAAAAATATTTTACAAATTTTTCATGGCATACAATGAAGAAACCTTATACTGAATTTCATTTGAATAACTTCATAGACAGCAGTTTCATACAAACTTTGCACCCCTGTGTTACCCATTCAGGGGGTGAATTTCCAAAAATCCTTTGTTCGTACTACCATTTATTATAAAAGGCCTATTCTAATAGTTTAGGATCTGTGTTGATGACAGTCACTCAGCTTCTACCTTTATATATATAAAAGTATATAAAAAGAAAGATTTGTTGAAAAAATCTTGAAACATTATTTTTAAAGGATTGAATAAAGTATATTAAATAGGTAATTAAATTTAATAAAATATTTTTATACTTTTAAAATTATGAAACAAAAAGAACATATCTATTTTGTTTAAAAAAAAGCTTACCAGAACCTGAATCGGACGCAGCAGGTGTAATGGGTGTATTGTGTTTACTGCCTCTTCCTTTCCTTGACTTCTTGCTAGACACTGCGCTAAGTGCATAGTCACTATCACCCTCGGCTTCAATTTCCAGACCAAATTCATCATCCTGAGTTCAAAATGGAACAAATATCATATTTAATTGCAAAATATAAATCCTTCACAAGCAAATTCCTTTGAATTTATTTTAAATGTTCTAGTCTAACGAATACAATTTTCATAAGGAAACTAAAATGTTGATGTATTGAATCTTCAGATAACTGATGTTTATAAGTTCCAGCAAACTAAATTAAGAAAAAAGATTTATTTTATTTCAAAATACTTGTTTTAAGAAATGGCATGAAAGCTAGTAAGTATTCTTTATTTAGTTGAATTCTCTAGATACTTAACTATCTAAAAGTTGAACTGATTGATATTAATAAATATTCAGATCATTAAATGCACACATAAAATTAATTTGAATCTATAACTATTCTTACATCTTCACTTTCATTCTTCTTCTTCTTCTTTTTTTTTCTGCCTTTCTTTTCCTCTCCACGGGCTTTTCTTTTCTTTCCTTTTTTCTTTTTCCTACCATCTTCTGGTGAGTAGTCTTCATCTTCCTACAAATGTTATTAATGTTTTATTATACAAGTTAGTATTACAATTCTTTTGTAAATTTCTATATATAAGAAGTAATATCACTGCTAAAATTTTAAATTAATGCATATTGACATAAACAGTGAATCAATTTACATTTTATCCATATTTTTAAATTAAAAATCAATATTAAAGATAGTAGAATTTAATAAATAACATATTTGGACAATAATACCTTTGGAGGAGCTTCATCACTTTCACCAGAGTTCTCATTTTGACCCTCGCCTTCCTCCACGTCCTCGTCCCCTGCAAGTTCATATTAAACTGGTCAGACCACTTACACCACGCTTTGCACCTGACCCTTCTAACGACGCCTTCTGAAGCAGCATTTTCAAAGACACGCGCACTCTTAGCTGAAAGGTCACTAATCCCTTTGTTTGGCGGCGTCCATTTTGTTAAGTAGTAATGAGGGGATATTGCATGTTCTTTTCTGTCACAAGCTGCCACTTAAAAATATTTACAAATAACCAACAACAAATACGCCATTGAGGCACTAACAAACATGACCACTAGCGGTACTACGACAATGTTCAGGTAATTTTTCATGTGGGTTTCGAATAGAAGATCCCAATTTTCTAAATTTTTAATTGCATACACCGCAAGTAAACACATGATACCGCTATTCGCGGCTTACCTATGACATGCTAGCTCAATACGAACGTTTACCTGCAAACGAGCCGTCTACTTCGTCATCAGAAGCCATTTAGATCACTTTATAACACAACCTGAAATAAGATAAAAGATTTTGATCCAGAAAAGATAAGGGACGCGCAGTTTTTGCGACAAATGGTAATTAATTCAGAAATTGATGCCGCCGTCACCGAGAACTAGAGGAGTGATTTTCTATCTCATTCTTCCAAAGGAAATTTTAGGGTAGCCATTATAAAAAACTGTATAGCAAAATTAAACTAAACGCGATTCATTCATTTACGCAACCAATTTTTTTTTGGAAAGTTCACAAAATGCAGTTATTCCATACTTTAATTCATTTAATTTAAAATTTCACTTCATATACTTTTATTAAACTAATTTTTCTATTTAAACATTTCAACAATTTTCTGTATTTACAACGAGGTCATTATACTGTGATACTTTAAAAAACATATTGTCAGAAATTATGACGTAATATAAGAAAGTCTGTTAACACTGCTTGCGTTGGTTCAATAAAACCAAATAGGATCGAAAATAATTGAGATATATAGAATAACAGAACGAGAACAGTTCTTTGTATTCAATAAACCATTATTAATTTTAGATATGAATGCTTTGTTGGACTACGGCACATCATCTTCCAGTGAATCGTCGGATCAAGAACCAGATGAAAATGAGAAGTGGGTTACAATTAATGCAAATTATTTATTGTTATCGCGATTTGCTTGAGCCGAAACAAATTGAACTACATATTCGGTTTGTCTCACTAATGTCGTAGTATTATTATTAGTTGTTTGGAGTTTTTGGTTAATTATTTTTTTATATTGTAAGCTTATATTTATGTTCATAAAGTCCAAAATTTTTACATTTATTACTTTTCCAGGACCGATTCATCCATACTCAAATTACCAAAACCTACGCTTGGAGAAAGTTCCCTTCAGACCTCAGTTTTTTCTAACCCATTTGTTGAAGCGGAGTTAGCAAAAGCCGCAATACTAGAAAAACATGTGAAAATGGTACATGTTGACTTTCTATCTCCTTAATATAACTCCTTTTTGAATGTATTCTTTTAAAATAAATATTAGTTTGCTTGTTGAAGTTGTATAAAAGATATAATATGTTATAATGTATCTGGGAAAAAAATATCTCCTATTTGGCATATAATCGTCAAGTACATTGGGAATGACTGTAAGGTTCCAGGCAAAGGCGAGACACTTGTGATCAATGGAAAGAAGATATGCTGGAACTATAGAAAAGGAAGATGCAGATTTGGGCACAACTGCAGATATGCTCATGACTCTGACATCCAGAAGAATGCTGAAGAATTAGATGAAGAAAAACAGGTTAATTATAAATGTTTCTATGCAGCAGCTGAACATGTTTAATTGTTTTTCAGGTCAATATTGGATTGAACTTATGTTAATTAAGTTTCACTCTATAATCTATAAAAAGTACAATAATTACAAAACATTAAACCTTTGCAAATTCCAAACTATAAGAAAGGAAAATTAAATTATTTAATTATTGCTATGAAGAAGTTAATTTTAAGAAATATAATATGTATGTATATTGTTGTAATTTTTTCAGAAATTGAAGTCAGTTGTCTGTGAAGGTAGTGGCACAATGACGACAATGCCTCCCCCTGTAGTTGAAGAGGTTCTGCCAGCAGATGATTCGGTTTGGGAAGGAGGCGCAGACAAGAAAAAATTAAAACGGCCAGGGCTCAGCAGAGGTATTGTGCCAGGAAAGAAAGTTCTTAAAATGTACAAACAACAAAAATTAAGAGATTCCAAAAAATAACTGTAGTCTTTAATATTATTTCCTTCATTTACTACACAAAATATGAAATATAAATGTTTAAACAAAATATGAAATATAAATATGTTTAAACAAAATATGAGCCTTTGTAATTAACAAGGTATGTGAGAGATAACTTATCTGTATTGTCTCTCTCTCTCTCTCTCTATCTTCTTTCAAAAGATTCTTATATTATATATTTGAATGTTTGTGAGGTGTAGGGGTGATATTTACTATTTCATCATTCATTGGTTCATCATCCATGACTATCACTAGAGGGCACTTCTGAAGCCTGACCTCGACTCAAATGGCTGTCTTTGGGAACAGTTAATGGTTGTTTTTTGCAAAGCTACTAAGGAAGAAGACGAGAAGTAGAATTACCAGGATTTTATTAGGGGTAGATCAATACAGAGGTGTGTAGAAGTAGAGCTGGAAGTACATATGCTCACCAAATTAAAGACATTCCTTAAAAAAGCTCTGGAGGGTTCTACATTCATCTAGCACAATGAAGCTAAATGAAAAACTATTAAGATCTCAGCTTCTGTGAGGTAATTTGACTGATCAGCACAGAATAGTTGTGCACAGCTCCATTTACTGTCATCATCCTTGACGTAAGATATATGGAATGCACTTATAAAGACGTCAAGTGGGCTTGATCATTGGAAGATAGAAAACTTCTCTATCCTATTAACCCGTAAAAGTTCTAAAACCAAATTTTTTTCTCTTGCCCATAATTGCCGCGCTGGGCAACCGTGTTGGCATTCGCAGATTGCAGCTTTCGCGACAAAGGTGCTGCTGCCCCTCCCCGCCCTGTGTACATGAGTTATACTGTATCGAATGGATATACCGCCATCTATCGGTTCTGGTAACTTTGTTGCCTTTTACGACACCTGGTACAAGGGTAGGTACTATTCTACTCTCGGTACCTCAGGGCTTATGAGTATTAATATGATTATTGAAATTTTACATGACCAACGGCCCTGACAACCTTTTGATGTTATAAAAAATTTAAACAATTAGTTCAGTGAGTGTGCTACTTTAACCCTTAAATGGATTTTTGTTTCATGTTTAAAAAATATATATTTGTGTAATAGACATGTATTACTGTCTAGGAAAAATGTGTAAAAAAATCTAGACATGAATTTATTATACTTTTTTTGCAATAATGTGAATGTTGTTTATAAATTACATTGCACATCCATTGAGATTTTGAAGTATGGGTAAAATAAGAGTGGATATTGTTTTTGAAATGTATTTATTTATTCTTCATTATGATATTTATAAAAACAATTGCTTTTTTTCGTATCACATAAAGATACACAACATTTTTGGCACATTTTGAATGTAAAGCCTGAACATTTTGGGATTTGGCACCTCTGCTGCTTATCCAGCCAAACTGCCCAATGACATGTCTGATCCTATCTAACGTCTTTCAAAGGAATTGCTTGAGCTGGTCCTCGGAACTTCTTCATTACAAGTTCTCTTTGTATTATGCTCCCACTAGGTCGACCACGTTTAGCGCCATTTGCAGGTATACCCAATTTGCAGAAGGTTTCAGCGAGTTCTAGTCTGAATGTACCCAAATTGAGAAGATGATAATTTCCTTTTATATTATTTACCTTCTTGAACATAACCCATGAATTTATAACTGCGAGGTCCAGGAAATGATAAAATAAGCGCATGGTCCACTTGCGGCTCTTTATTGTGATGTGATAACGACCTATAATTGAATCTAATAAGTCCACGCCTCCCATGTGGGCATTGTACTCCTTGATGACTTTGGGGCATGGAATAGCAACACTCCCTTTCTTCGATTTATCAAAGCGTGTGACTGTGGTTGCTGGTTCTGCTCCTACGTAAGTGGAAAGAAGGTTAACGTGCTTGTTATCTTTCCACGCAACAGGACTTACGTCAATATCATCCACAGTCGCCACGTTTTCCTCATAGAATCCTCTGGGTACGTTCTTTTTCATTATAGTGTTTTTTTCAGGCAATTAGCAGTTTCTCAATCGGTTTAATCTTAAATACTTTGTAATTTCGCTTTCAATTAATCGCGGCATGCTGAAAAGCAAAATAAAAATCCTTCACCAAACATGCATTTATTTAGCAGGCAATGCGCATTGTAGTTTTCCTACAACATACCCGATTTCAATTCGACAGTAGTATCAAGTGATTTTCAATGTTTTACAACATGAACATATAATTGAAGATATAATCAAGCAAATAAAAATATGTTATATACTTACATTATATTTTATCAAGGTCCGAACACAGCTACAAAACTTAGTTTCGCGCCACTAGAAAAGTTTCCTTCAAAGTGACATTTGACATTAACTTATTTTCAATGCATCGACATATTGGATAGTGCCAACATTAAAAAAAGTACAAAATTCGTTCAGAAATAAGGACAAGTTGTCAAAATTAACAAAAAATTCAAAGAAACTCAAATTTATATGTGATGTTTAGTAACTATATATGTTGTTTAAAAACAACATTATCCATTTTAATTAATTTAATATTACTCTGCCAGCACCAGACAGGTCACCAGAAAGGATCCTGCAAGAAAACTGATGATATATATTTTATACTATAAAATAATAACACCTAATGGTAGGTATTATTGGAAACCATATCAGCGCTACCGGCTGAGTAGAATAGTACCTCTCCCTGTGTTAGGTGTCATAAGAGGCGACTGAGCTACCAGAACCGACAGATGGCGGTATATCCACCCGAAGCAGTATAGCTAAAATGCATCAGGGCGGGGAAAGGAATTGTCGTCACGTAGCTTCGCTCTGCCAGTATGGACGTTTTACGGCTGCTATGATGATGAGTGCGGATAGTCATAATTTTAATTTCTTTAAATTTTTATCTTAGTTTCTTGCGAAGTCATTTACTAGCCACGCAGTTCTTATTTTTCTGTTAACAGAGGAATTGAGAGAAATATTAAGAGCGCATTTTGCGAAAGGTTGATGTACCTTACGATACCCGTACGATTTGCGATTGAAACCTAATTTTGAGCCCTGGGTTCAACTTCACTTTTCCTTGGACTCTAATCGTCAAGTCAGTCAAAAGCATACGGTCTGTATAATAGTAAATGTTACCGCAGCTTAGAAAATGTTATGTCGCAGTAATTTTACTGTCTTACTCAACCTTCAAACCAGAACACAGCAATGCTAACACTGATTTAATCGGACAAGGAGATTAAAACAAATTTTAATTACGCATTATCTTTATTTCAAGACCTAATGCTCAATGTATAGACATTCAATTCTGATACTTTACATTAAAAAGCAATATTTACCGAGGAACTTAATAAATTTTTCCACGCCATATTAACAGCACACATGTTATTTGTACTGCTCCTAGTTTTAAGTACGTTATACAAATCTTCATAATTAATTTATCAAGCATATTATTTATATCATGCACACAAATACTCGATAATCGTCTTGATTTTGTAAGTAGATATTGTAGATGTATAGCATAGATAGAGCTGATCGAGACGGAGATCGCAATAGTTATAATATGCCATGATCTATGCCATCATGGACTTCTGCCAAACATTTGAATAGCCTCATAGCTATTTTGTCATATAAATATGTTCCATAAGAGATTTATACTGATGATGGCATGAATACTTCATATATAAATTGGACAAATGTTCACTGCATCAATATCAAGACACTAAAATAATTTAGATATTAAAAAAAAACATCCATCATGAAAACAGGGTGCCATCATTATTTATAGCTACTACAGAACATCGATTTAAGTGTCAAACAGACCTCTAAAATTCCCACGACATTGAGGGGCCACATTATGCTACCTTTCATGATGAATTAATTTGGACCCCTAAAAAAGGTATTACAACACCAACGACACGACATCAAGATTTAAAATTCATCTTAAATCTAAAAATTAAATACAGTATGTCAATAATTAAAATTTCCTACAATGCATGAATGCGATCTAATCTGCGCATGTGCAATATTTGATTAGAGTAAGTACACAATTAGGAATTAATTAAATCATAGCTCCTTAAGATTTTTTGTTCACAATAAAACAAATTCGAAATTAAAATGAAAAACAAAATAAAAGTTCATGTAGACCTAGGTATTGATAGTACGCTTATGAAGACAATCTATAGTTATATACTGCAAAAATACTTTACCTTTATTGCGATTATAATTAAGTAATATTAATAACAACAGACATGCGAGCAAATATGGATGTATGTGTTCAGAATACATTCGATAATTCATTGTTATATTATTTAAGTTACATAGGTAACAAGTGAAGGCACAAACAATACAAATTTATTTTTAACACATTACGTTTTACATTATTTAATTAAAAGTGCACAGACAATTTCATGAAGTTTATCCATTGTAAAATATGTTTGTTTTACACAAGAATACTACAAAAATAGATTTCTTTTGGCATACTGTACAATATGAATAAATACAATCTAATTGTATGCTTTAGCAATATGTAATCTAATCTATTTTGAAAGTATGGTTTTAAATAAAGTGCGTTATTGCATTATTAGATGTCTCTTAAATACTTTCATCCATTTCAACTTATAAATTATATCAATTCGGTGTATATCGAAACATTACAAAGTGGAATTCATAAAATTTACATCTAGTACATACGATGAGTCTTATTTAAATTTTAAGTGCAACCTTAGGGATCTTTGATGACCCTAGATCCATTCTGTGGTTATTTTTTAAGTTCTGCAATTCAGTATCATGAGCACTGCCATTTGAGTAATGCTTACTCTGGTGTCTATTCGATGTATGATGTCCATTCACTTTTGATATCCCTCGGTCCGCGTCACCGATGCATCCATTCATGTTTTCATGTCCATGACCATTCATGTCAGTTTTATGGATATGGCCATTAACTTTGCCATTAGTAAGACCATGTGAAAACTTAGCATGTCCTGATAAACGAAAAAAAATCTTTAACCCACTTGACACCTCACTTTAAGTAACACTGGCGTATTGTGTTAGTAAAAATATTAAAGACTAATTGTTAATGTCCACGAAATATCTTGAACCATAATGTTACGAGTCCGAATTATTCGAGGATGAGGTTAAAATATCTGAATATTTATGTCCCAGAACAACAGCTTTCGTATCTGGAAAATTATGGGTTCCTTTATTATTTTTAAGACGCCGAGGATGGGAAAGCCAGGCTTCTTTTTCTAGCAGTCACTCTACAGTGCAGAACAATTATTTCAATGCGCTAACGACATCGACAACTAGACAGGTAGAAAGTCTACTATAGATGAAAAATCTAAACTAAGGGTGTCAAACTAACATCTAAGACACAAATACGCCAGTGTTAATAAGGTTTACTTAGTACATGCACAGAAAATAACAGATGAAAAGACATAACAACAAAAACACATTTTATTATCTAACATCAATTAAATTAACTAGACGTAGGGATATTAACTTACCATTACAATCATTGCCTGTGTAATATTTTTTTGAAGTTTTCCAATCTTCTTTGAGAGACAAATTATACATGGAGTATGCATGATCTCCAGTGACCTCTTTCTCTATGGTCAGGAACTTCGGCAGAGACGCGAGTAGCGAATCTTGATCATAAGCAGCACTGTAGGTCTCGAGCAACACCAAACCTCGGCACCTGGAACGTTAAAAACCAGATTAATGGCCATCTAGCGAGACTTGACGGGATTATTACTTATTATAATTAATAATTTCTACACTCTACTAATTACATTTACCTTGCAAAGTAGCGCTGCTGTATAATTATTCTTCATGAATATATAAATAAGGTATCAAATAATAAAAAATATACATAATATAAACTTTATTTTACAGACTATAATTTATCAAATGAACATAATGAGTTGTTGCATAAATAAATAGATATAGCAAACAAATTCAATTTACAATCACCTGGGATGAGTGGGTTGCCTATAAATGTCCAGCTGGTAGTACTGGTTGTTATAGATGAAGCAACGGCGTTTTTTGAATATAGTGAAGTGAGCGTCGTCGCGTTGTGGGAGCATATTTAAGTAGTCCCGATGCGTCAGCTGTGTCCGCACCTCTACGGACTGGCCATTTGTGGGGTGGAATTTTCTTAACGTGTGAATATAAGACCAGTGGCCCTTCTGACCGCGTTTCCGCAGCCTGACTTGGGCTTTGCGGACATCGCTCTGCAAATAATTATGTACGACTTCGAAGTCTTGGAAGGGAGGGAACTCTGAGTCTGGAACAAGGGGAGTTTTGACGAGGAATTTGCGTTTCTTGGAGTTGACATTGAGCCGGTCGCCCGTGTCGATGCCGATCTTTTGGCAGACGCAGGCTATGAGCCGGTTCATCTTCTTATCAAAGTCAGTGGAGTTATCGATTACATCAAAATAAGGATGTCCTATCCAAGCAGCCGCTGCTTTATAATCTAACTCGCGGGCTAGTTCGACGCCTTCCGAACGGCAAGCATGATCCTGTGGACAAAATACAAATTTTTAAATAGTTTCATATAAAAACTTCCCCATAATCACTTTTATATAGCATTCCTCGGGAGCTTTTGTTTCTCAGATAAGAAGAAACCTGTATGTATCATGAAAACTGATATTATGACGATCTCTTTGTCAAAAACTTATTGTTTTGTTTTTAAAATAACCTTTGCGTCCTCTAGCTTTTAAGAAAAAATATGTCCATACCTTTATACCTTTGTGAAATTAATAACTAACAAATTTTACTGCACGATAATTGCATTTATTTCCGTGCCAATATCTGTGCTAATCCCTATCCACATCAATCCATAAAAGCTATCAAATTTACTATGTAAGTAAAACTATTCGTCAATAGTATAGTATGACTAAACGGAAGCCGTATTTTAGTTCATCCACATTATATTTCCAAACAGTTCTTCTTTACTTGTGAAAACAATCTTTTCAATGCTTCCACTACTATAAGAAAACTGCCCCATGCCCGGTAGTTCACACCCATATTCCGCCAATGATTCACAGCTTTTTTTACCTAGCATCGTGATAATTTATCTTTAAACTACAAATTTAGACCATTAATGTCTACATTTTATTGAATTAAGAAAAACAACACGGTCAAATTAATGCAGAAGGAACTAACTACTACTTACAACAAAATAATGTACTTAGCCTATAACTAGGATATACATAGCATATATAGCTCGATGCGAACAAATTAATATTATAGCGGGCCCGATGGCGCAAGATAGTAGTGATCCTTATCAGATCTTATGCGCCAAAAGTCGTGGGTTCGATCCTCACCCAGAACAAACATTTGTATGGTGGTATTTGTGTTGTGTCTAGACACAGAACAAACACAAATATCTGTTAAAAATATGTTTTAATTATTATATTTGTGAGTCACCTATTGTCTGACGTACGTAACACAAGTTAAAGCGACTTAGCTAAGAGTCAGATCAATGTATTAGATTTTGTGTGAATGTATGAAGTATATACCTACATAGGCTATAAAATAAATTAAGTCTTACATCCGAGAAGTAATGTGTAATATAATATAAAGATACTATAATCAGAATGTAGATATGTATGTAGAAATAGTACAAGCAGAAAACAATTCAGATGCTTATCATTTCATTGCTGAATAAGTAAATGATTATCTTATACATGCGACGCATATGCAGCTAGTATGCATTACATAGTTTCATACCCATATGAAAGGACAGCTATATTGCGAGTACATCACGTTCAACACAACGTTTCTGCAGTAGCACGTGTTTATAGGCAGTGCGACTCGGTACATGGAAACAAGATTAAACGGGCCTTTGCATTACAACATATTGCCTTTTATAATAGAATAGAATATGTATCGTCAAACTCTCAGCAAAATCCGACTGTTTATAATAATGAAACGAAACATGTATCTGGATTTATTTATATATTTAACGTTATAAGCATAAAATATACATATAATCTACATACGCCGGCGCAACACTTACAAATTTCGGTAAAATTATTAAAATGAAAATCGCTCGCAAATGGTATTCATACTAATACATATAAAATGTAATGTGTTTGTGTGTGGATCTATTTTTTTGTCCGACTTTCATGGCAAAACGGATCGACGAATCGAAGTGATTTTTTTTAAGTGGATAAAGTTAAAGGGACGGTGTGTGACATAGGGAATAGGGAACTTTTGTCTCTTTCTATCCTTTCTTTCTTCGTGGAAGGTGGAAGTTTGTATGGAACATTCCGTAACATTCCAGGTAGAAACCTAAAAATTGGTATGTAAACATTTGTGCTTAACAAAAAATCGTGCATAATTTTTTTTGGAAATCTGCCCTAAATCCTTAAAATAGGGTATGGAGATTTGTTAACCGTGTTACCAAGTTATAAAATAATTTAATTCGTTTTACGTAATTCATTTCATGAGATTGACCGTAATAGTAGCCTAGTTTATATTAGTTTTTATATTATTATTATAAATAAGCATTAAAGAGGCTTCGTCAGGCGATAATATTGCTATGCATACCACAATTTTCCATCTCGTTCCTAATTACCTATTTCTAAGTAATTGCACACATAATGTGATAAAGTTACTACTCTATACATAAGTAGTACGTGGTGTTTTGTTTGTTTACTTTATTAATCTTGTTTATATGTTACGTTGTACTGATAAAACATCACTAATTAAACTCGTATCTTCAGACAACCTAAGTGGGTGCAGCTAATGGATTACGAGTTTATTTACTTCATCCATATTATGGATATATAGCAATAACTTTAGTATGTTCCGTATTCTTTCTTCTTAATACTAAATGATAGTACAAATTTCAGTGAACCCAAACACGCTAGGGTGTCAGATATAATGAATCGCGTTGCCAACAATGGAAGAGAGCGAATGTTCTCGTGACGTGTGGACAGTCTTGCCAAGCGCTCGGGGACTGGGATTTTACGCCACTTGGACTGTGAATCACATGCATATAATGTACCATATACACTATATATTATGTGATTTAACACATGATGCAATCATTATAGACACAAAGAATAACGTAGTCTCCATTATAAATCACATGATACGTTCTAATTGACAGAACTTATTACAATAACTAACGTATTCAAATTCAAAACGCGATCTTTATAGATAAACAGTTGTATTATCGTTTTAATCTTAGGTTGCACAGTGCAAAGAAAACAAGTAACGAATAATAATAAAAGAAACATTAGCGCGTTGTTTAAAAATGCCAATGTCGATGGTATTTAATGACTGAAAAACAAAGAAGCGGAATTTTGTTTATCTTGGAAATACATCAAAGCCCGATCGCATGCAGTGTTGTACCGCAAATATTATAGAGTCAGAGATTATTTAATATCCGATATCCGAGCCATTTCTTGTCTGTCAAAATTAAAAACGAAATGTGACCTTTCTATGTATTCGAATCAGTTGTTTTTTTTTGCATAGTGTAAGTTATTGATGTTTATTATGTACACTCCCATGTGATTATAAATGTTGTAACAGGTGTCGCAATAAAGGAATGAATTTTAATGGTCGTCTCGGGAGAATGCCGGTGACGTTTTTATTGTAATTTATTACAGACGGACGTACTTATACTAGATTTTCAGCCAGAATCTAGAATGCTTGAGCAATAATCAAAAGGCTGCAGACAATCTACAATCTAACTCTCAACTGAAAGGAACAACTTTAACAGTTTCTAATCGTTTGAATCTAACAATTCTGGTCCCTTTATTTTTTCCATACTACTTTGTTAGACAATCTATAAACGTCGGTGACGCACCAATATAAGTTCTTCTAGTTAAGTCATTTTCAGAATCCAAAATAAGTCGCTTTTGTTACGGACATCAGACAACAAAGACATATATATTTGACACTTAGACCAAACAAACACAAATATTCATCATCGTATTAGTCATTCGAAGTCCTTTGCTAGACATAGCAAAGTACGCTTGTCTCCCCAAGAAAGGGGGAATTCTGCTCATAATTGCCGCGCTGGGAAGCTAGACTTATTTCCCCATTCTGCTGTCCATCCTCGCCCTGTAGTACTTATGGTGCTGTTTCGGATGGTAAACCGGCTTCTGTCGGTTTTAGTACCATAGTCGTCTCTTACGACATCTGGTATAGGGGGAGGTACTATCCTACTCTGCCGGTACCTCACGACCAACAAACAAATTGTCATGGATGGGGATCGAACCCACGACCTTTAGCGCACCAGATAGAACACTACTGAATGCACCATTAGGCACGCCATATGACATAAGGGCCCGTAACGCGGACAATATATTACCTCTGTGGAGTAGAAGTCTTCGGCGCCGTTCGCGGCAGACACCATATGCACGATGTGGTTGTATCGATTATCGCGCAGCTCCACGCTGTTCCAGCTGTTGGTGGCCAGCATAGCCTCCCATTTCTCTTTTGATATAACTGGAAATGCGTCGTATTTTATTGACAAATCACACGCCAGTTAGTACAGTACATCTGAATGTTAACTGTTTATACCTATTGTTCTGTCCTTTCTAGTTATCGTGAGTTATTTAATCTTTCTGTCAGTTTGAATGGCATATGGTGCTGTCACAATATACAATATCAATGATATGGACAGACGACAATCTTCAGAATTTATTTATATACAAGTAATGGCCTACTACATATTTATATTGATAGATATATGTATATCGCAGGCAAGGATGATAATGCATATCAAAGTACATAAATCATAAGTACACACATATTTATCTGTGATCGATGCATCTATTTATCTATAACATCACAGTTGATCCCTAAAACCTTGTGTTTAAATAATAAGAGAAAATCATAATTATTTTTATCTGCTGATAAGGGTTATGTAACGGTAATAGTTTAAGAGGATTTCTTCAAAATACCTCTTACTAATTTATAGGATCATATCTGATGTCACGAAATATAATCCCCGTATATTTCACAGGATTAGTGATATAATGTATAACAATGTTTTGCTACGGATTAACATCAGAGCGGTGATATAACAGCAAATAAATTTAGAATCTCTAGAATAGTCTGATAGCATATTTCTTTTTGATATAATAGATTTTTAATTAATATTAAGAAATACACTGTAGGTAATTATCACAAATTACACAAATACATGATGTTATATTCCGGCTACTAATAGTATAAGGGGGTACTTTTATTTTAGATGGAGGTTATGATATGTAAGCAATAATGCTTGCATTGCCGTGTTATGGACTTTTCTTCAATAAGTATTAATATTACTGTTAGAACTTTATAATATCATTAGATCGTCTCACTAATGATATCCTTGCCGTGTCTCGATCTTTAAAGGTCGACCGGGTTCGGGGTAGTTAATTGTTTTGTTGTTTTTTATATATTATGAAGTCAGACTATAGATGCTAGTGTCATTAGAAGGATATCACTAGCGTGTCGCCAACCTTGTGATATCACATAATTAGTAATTTCACTGCCCCCCTCACCCTTCAAACCGGGACACAGCAATACGAACACTGCGGCTATTTGGCGGTAAATATAGATGAGAGTGAGGTACCAATGCAGACAACCTTAGTAAATAACAGTACAAACAATTTTAACTTACATGCACTAGCGTCCATGGCGCCCCGATCACAGATGATTAAGCAATTCCTCTGGCAAGATCTTCCCAGTTCAAAGAACGTGTTCTCTATCTGTATCATTGTCTTCAGGAGGTTCTCTTGAAACTTAGTCGCTGTAACAAACAAAATTATATTTAAAAATCATGCATTCTCCTTTGGTTTGTTATTCTTTAAAGGAAATGTAGTTTTAGTTCTGCAATGCCTCGTTCATGCAATGTTCAGAGTAAACACTATCGTATCATACTTATTATGTGCATACAGTTAATACGCAACGAGTGTTCAATTGCATCGATTACTGTATTGTAACTATAACACATTGTCCATAATAATTGTAGCTTATTAGGACGCTACGACAACAAGCGTACTGTATGTACCTACAAATGAGTAGCATGAATAAACAATGGGTATTATGTATTAGTGACAGCCATAATATAGCGGTTCCTAAAAGGACGTTCAGGTCATATGATAAAAGCAGAATTTCTGAAACAATAACCTAACCCACAATTTGTTATAGGAGCTCGGGCCAAAAAGACACGTGGCTTTTGTGAACGCTGCCAAGAACGGACATAGCGTTTTCATATAAAACGAATAATATTGCACAATGTTACAAATATTAAATGGATAATTAAACTATTTTAAGCAATAACAAAGAGTATAGTGTATGCCTCCATCTATTATATATTTTTATTGCGACCTCTTTCCTCAGGTTTTCCTTATAGGAATTGTTGGCAGTTTGTTTTTAGCTTTTTATTACAGCCAATAGGAAAATAAGACCAGTTAATAAAAATGCAATAAGTAATTTTAATTATTTAGCCTGACCTATATAAATTTGTACATAAAGATTACTTGATACACTAGTAGGCAGATGTCTGCTTCGCTTTACATTATTAGCCTACTAGTGTATCAAGTAATCGACAATTTATAGATGTTGTTATTATACCAACTATCGTTTAGAGGCAATAGCGGAATGCGTATGTCCTATCGTTTTAGTATCTGAATATTGGACTTCGAACTTCCCTAGTGACCCTAGACACAAATAACTACAATAACAAGTCTGCCAAAATAACTCAGATTATAGCGGCCGCGATTTACTCACGGCGCGCTTGTATACTACTTGTTACATACTTTTATCAATACATATAGATAGCTGATATAAAAAGGAGTAACATAGACTATATAACATCACGCTACGACTAACAGGAGCGGAGCATCAATTAAAAACGGCCGAAAAATATATGTTTTCAGAGATTTTGTCGCGAGCGCTGCGTAAACAGTTAAAGTTACGCAAAAATAATGTAATGTCACAATGTGTATTAAGTTACTAGATTTCGTTTATAATAAGCGCTCAAGTACTTCTTCATTGCTAGCGGCTAACGACGTCTTCATTTGAGGGCCCCATGCGATAAATCAATCTATACAAACCTTCTAGAAAATTTCGTGGTCATTAAATCTAAATGCAAATCGTTTAGTTAAAAATAGATGTGAAATTTTGACTGATACGGTCATCTGTCGGCTTACGTAAAGTATTAAAAATTATATTCCTAAAGGCGGAGGAGAGTGACCCTATCTTTTTAAAATATAGTGTCTGTGTTACAAAGATGTATGAGCTATGTCATGGAATATGGGATTTAGGAGAAATACCTATAAAATGTGAATAACGCGCAGAAAACATTGTAATGTTACATTTTTATTATTTTTTTTGTATTGTCACTTTTTATGTTCACCTTAAACACACAGGATGTTTGATTTTGAGCTCAAGAAACTAGATTGTACAAACGACATAGATAATTTCTGTAAACATTTTTTACCAATCACCGTAAATAATGCATAATTATTACAGGATCCAATCTAACAAGAACGAGAACTTGTAACGGAAGTAATTACGTGCAAATTACGAATAAATTCTATTCATTTGCTGTACGTGTAATCAGACTAATTCTAAATCACGAGATTTCAAAATTGAGGAAGTGAAAAAGTATATTACAAGCGAGAAAATAAAGTATATTTTCTTAGTAAAAAATCATTTGATTTCCAACAATATTTGGCAAACGTTGGACCAATCAACACGTTTGAAATTGTCGAGACGTCAACCGTGCATGTGACGGCCGTGACGCGCAACGGCGGCGGCGAGGGACGCGGGAAATCATTATCACGTACAAACGACTGTTAATGGCTCGGACTTAAAGCCATAGAGATGCTGTGATGCCAACTGAAGCACGACTCACCTTTGTCAATGTGATAGATACTTTTGCAAGTATTTTACAAGTAAACGATCCATGTCTGTTTAATGACTGCACGCTCATATACGTTTAAGAGTCGTGACTCATTTTCTCACCGCAGACAGAAAAATAAATATTTCAAAAACTACTACTATAATATCTTACAAAAGTAGAAAGTTATATTATTACCGAGTAACCAAGGTTATATTAAAAATTGAGATCTCTAAGTAGAGACCTATAATGGAATAATAAAAACAAGATTTGTAATATTGTATGTTAGTAACGAGTAAACTCATAAAGTACTGAACTGATTATATATTACAGAATTTTTTCACTAATGAAAAGCTACATTCTTAACGACTGACATAACATTAGATTTTATTCCCGTTTCCTTATGGGAAAAAGAACTATAGATAATAAAGGAGCTGCGGAGCGATGCTAGTAATCAATATGATATTACAAAACATATCCAATAATAATAAAAAGGGTTGACGCTCTTTTAAGCATCGCAGAATATCGTCGGCTGTTTACAATCAAATAATAAAAATATATGACTATAACATAAACTCTTTGTTTTAAAAGCAGATTCTATCTTATCAAAGTTTATTTCCATAGCTAGACAGATTACAATTGTAACACGATAAAGCTATCCTGGGACCAGTAACACGTATCTCGTTTCATACGTGGTGTTGGTTTCCAGTTAAGGATTATACAACAAAAATTAATGCTAATGGTACAAAATATCGTATGTTTGTAGTTTATATGATTATTACATGATACTAGTAAATACAATTTGCAGCTTGTAAATGTTTTAGAGGTACCGGAACCGAAATATGGCGGTATATATATATTCGAAACAGCGCAGCTCACATACTAAAGGGCGAGGATAGACAGCAGAATCCTCGTCGTGAAGTAGCGCTCTGCAATTGCTACCACGCCTTCCCAGCGCAGAAATTATGAGCAAAAATCCCCCTATCTTGGGGAAGCCTATGTCCAGCTGTGCAATTTAGATAGCGGATATGATGATGTTGAAATGTTTCAGGTTGGCCGCTGCGAAATTAGGTAAGCAGATTTCATAATTACAAAAATATATACAAACAGTTCGGTGCACGATACTTTCATAAATATGATAAAATTTCTAAACGTTATATAAGAAACGTTTTTATTGCTTACTGAATTTACGCGACCAAGCGTTTTAAAATGCCAATGGACGACAGATGTATAAATAAAGTTTGCTGTTTCAATGACTGAAAATACTCAAATTGAGCGGCACATGACAATTAAGAAAAGATCCTTGGCTTGAAAGTGTACAAAAAATAATAATGAATATATTTTTGACGCCGGCCTGGGACCGGGATCGATCCGGCGGCCGAGATGGCTGCTTTACGTTTTATTTTCGGCTGTCTACTTGCCAATGAACCCGATGTAGGTAGAGTAATGTAAAGCAGTTAATCCACGAGAATACAACGATTGTATTCGAGAAACCGATTACGTCATGAACGTAGCCGAAGACACCGGTTATTGAAAGAATTAGATTCATTTTATTGGCGCTTACAAAATTCTGAAGCCGTTGGCGTTCATTAACTTTAATGACTTTATTTTAACCAGGTATCCCACATTTGGTCACGTAACTTTCTAACAACCTTTATATTTCTTTATTTAAACAGATGACATGAAAAGAAACCTTAGAATGAAAAAGTAGGAGGAAATAATGAAGGCAAATTGCACGAAGTCAACTAGGAAGCAATAAGGAAAATTTAATTTGACATTTTCCTGATTTGAATTCGTTTACTGGTTTTCAGAGAAATCCAATCAACACGAGCATCATTTTGTATTATTGGATTGCCAACGAAAACGAAATTAGACAGTTGAGTTGTGTAGGTAATTTAATTTGTATAAGGTCGAGGACATTTCGTCGTACCAAGGACGAAACAATGTTGAAAGTTTTATATCGGTATAGGTATACCTTGTCGTATAATATTGATTTACTATCTACTTTTTTTGTGAGACTTACAAGAATGATTGTTTATCATTTTAAATTTTAATCAATCTTATTGGGTGTTATCACAGTTCACTAGTTCTAACCGGTTCAATTAGCTTGTTAATGTTGCCTACAAGAGGTCTTACACTATCTCGGTAGTTTTATATATATATTTTGACTGTAGGTAAACAGTTCATACATAATTATGAGATTATATTTCATAAGTAAATTGTCAACAATGCAATAAAGTTACGGTAACTATGGTAAATGCAAATAAAGCAGACATCCAAATGAGTTCATTTTATTTTCATATCGCGTGTTTTTCCGTCGTTGAGAATTTATTCTTTCGTGTATTGTACAAATTTACATTAACCTTTATCGGAAACAAATAGATTGTCGACTAAGTTTACCTATTAAAATACAATTACTTTGAGCCTGCGTCGTTCCTTTTGTAGGTCTTCAGTTACAAATGATCGTAGTTCTAACGGCGTTAATTAAATTGAGTTTTCTAAACTATGTTTTCTCGAACATTGCAAATGTTTTGCTAATGACTTATTTATTTTAGTAGTGTTTCCTTTTGGCAAAGCATAGCGGCTCAGACAGTGTATGTTGGCTAACACACCTCCAATGACGTAAATAGTACATTCATACTTATTGTCGAAATGTAGAGCTATACTTAGTAGATAACTGCTTTGTTTTTAGTCTTCGTACGCAAATATATTTTTATATTAATTTTTATGAAGCTACACTTGATTAAAAAAAGAAAACAAATATGATGCACATTCAATATTAGCAAAAAATATTTTTCCATCACCGCCTTTCGTTTTTTCTAACGTTTCAAATAATTTTGATATCATTTTTCGAACTTATTTTGATTTAATAAATAACACCCAATTATTCAAATCGAATTAAAAAATATAAGACCTTTAGAAAGACTTGTCCGTCGATGGGAGGTTATCTTAACAACGATAAATTATTGACAATGAACTTCGTTTCGAAATTAAATTATGAACTCACATTGATTTATTAGGTATAATACAGTACATAAGCGATAATACAGTTAATGTATCAACGATATTGAAATGCAGTATGTATGTATATGCATTATTATGTACCTTTAGATACAGTGAGCAATATATGTATACGCACGTTGATTCACAATGGCATATAAAAAATAACGCGTAGTGTAAATAAAGATAATGAAATCCCTCATTATCAAACCGTCAAAACCGACACAAAACATTAAATGGAACTTGTCTTCTAATTAAAATCTAAATGAAACTGTATAGCCATCTGCCTTTAAATGGAGTCGCCTTATTGTTAATGGAGATGCGAAAACAAAGCTAATTCATTACTGCGAAAAACTAAGGCATAATGAGGATAATTCTATTGTATTACGAGCCTGACTGGATTTGATGCCTATTGCTACAATTAATATTCAAGGTAACAAGTGACGGTAACAATATAACATAGCTTATTCAGGACGTAAGGGTGACAACTCACCACTATCACCCTCACTCGCTTGAGCAACCGCTGTTGCTGTGCATCGTTTGCAATCCTCGGTGCAAATCTCGCCTGACAAACTCAGCGGCGACACGGCTATACAACATCGACACTTATCAGCTGATATCTTAAAGTCAACCATTCAAACATATGCACAATTGTCATATCATACGAGAATTGATTAAAATCTTTTCCAATTATAAATGGAGCGCAAACACCACAGAAGTTACATAAAACGAGTGCGAGGTCACCCCATACAATAGATTGGTTTCTCAACATCCAATATTACAGACTATTCTATTACAAGTCTTTTATTCGATTTAACATTGACATTATTTATTTTTACGTAACACTGATATCGCGATAATGGTCGTGATTGTGAACATTAGTTTTTGTTATAAACAAATTGAAACTAGAAGTCACGTGTAAAAACCGGGTCTAGGTAGTTATCACATGCTATTGTTATATATATCAACAAACCATTATAACATAAAGGGATGTGAACAATAGGCGCATTTTTCCTTGCGGTTACGGATAAGATGAAAACAATATGATGCGTAGGTACGCCAAAAATAGATTAATAAGCTGCAACCCCGCGATTGACGTCACAGCCCGCGTAAGCTTATTAAATACATCTCGATATGAAGACTTGCTAGTATATGTACATGTGTATATACATAGAAGCACTGTTCACGGACGTAAAATTGTAAACACGGTTACTGTGAAATCTGAAATCGCATTGTCTTGTTTTAACACGGCGTCAATTCATTTGCAAAAGAATCGCAACACGTGAAAATTGATATTCCGGATGGGGCAATGCTCTTTTCTCGTGAAGAACAATAATGGTTGTCGCCTAGATGAAAAATGAATGGTGTCAAAAAATAGTAATGTAGTGGTGACGTTATAACGCGAACTACGTCAGCAACATATTCAAAGATGGTTCCCATTCATGTGACTTCTGGAGTACTCATAAATACTACATCACAAATACAGAACACGCGTCACGATTATTAAACACAATTGCTGCCACTTATCCTTCTTTTACCAGAATGTAATGGATGTAAGGAGTTTCAATCAGTTTGCACCAGCATAATCATAACGTAATATAACCGAACCAGTGGAATGGAAGTGGTCCCGGCTGAATGGAAACTGCCTTTTGTTATTTCTGTATTTGTGCAACACTGGGCAGAATCTATGTTAACAAGGAGATAGGTAAAAAGAAATAATTGAAACTTATTGATCTGCTATTGTAATACGTATGCACTCAATATATCATGATATGACCCGAACCGGAGATAGATGATGATAGATGCAAGAATAATTTCCGTCGTGAAAGGGTAAATGGGAAACTTTCGTTGTTTCTAGACCGGTCCGAATGTTTGCAATGATATATATATAATTCAATATTTTGTTCGTTTATATATATATAAACGAACAAAATATTGAATTGGATACGAACTGACATTAGATTTATTAATACTTATAATACCCAATCCTTGATAGTGACCAGACAAAGGTTAATTATAAACATTTAACATTTACAAACCCCACCATTATAAATATGTATACCAAATATTGCAAAGGCTTTTATAATTATACAAAAAATTGGCAAACCCTATGCAGAAAGTATTAGCAAAATCTTGACACTACTATAAAATGACTTCAATTGACTTTTGAAATACGGATTAAGCGAATTTAGTCTAATAAACAATTTCCATGACTATGAATTTTAAATTATGTTAATTGTATACAATAACACATCAGACACGTTTTAATTAGCGCTGACTTCGAATGTCAATGAAAGCAGAAAATGTAGGTGCAAGTATCGAATATCGGAAACAAATTTATTTTGTTAACCCCACGTCGAATCACGTTGCCCGAGGAGAAAGGCGTGGCTTATACGCAGCGTTTATTTTCGCCGTGATCGTGACCGTGAACAGGCGGAGCGAGACGCGTCCGACCACACATCACGTGGATGACATCCGTGGAGGATCGAAGCCCCACAACCTACACACGGCACACCCCCTTTCGGCTTTCTACGATGCAAATAATACCAGATTAGATGAAAAGTAAATATGTTATAATTCACAACGGGCGACACAACACAACCTTTATCGGATCTCAAGGATTTAAACTTTACGATTTTATTGGACATTTTATTACTTTTACCTATACAGTACTTTCTTGATAATAATGGCCACGAAAAGAAAAAATCCGTTTAAAAAACTAAATGCGAGACACGGTGAGTATTCAAACTCATTCGTTTTAGAACGACAATCGACATCTACCGATGACCCTAATATGAGCCGTTGCAGTTTCTGATAATAGCCTAAAATCAGATAAAAGAACACGACAGCAAAAACACTGACGGGACATTTTATATTTCGGCGTGTTGTCAACTGGCCATCAATTTTGTAGACTAAACATGAAAACTGATTAGATTTAGTTGCGGGTAAGGGGCAAAGCTGGGGTTCGCAAAAACACTCCAAGCGAAAATAAACTGCACACGTGACTGCGGCAGACACCAAAATAAACGTCTAACCTAACAGAAACTCACGCCTTTGTTACGCAATCAAATAATGCTGCTTTTAAGTATTGTTTTTGCGGATCTAGATAGACAATTTATATCAGACTTTGATCCTAGCTTGGCACTGAACGGGAAAAGGGAGACGACCCGGCCATCCGTTCGAAATAGCCAACTTTTTGGATTCGAAATGAGGGGAGTATGTACAACAGTATTGGAGACTATGAAGATTATGATGATGGTATATAAAAATGTAATAAATTTAAGTTTGATATTAAGCATCAGGTATTTATAACGCAGTGTATGAGCCCGGAATAGAGTTGCGGCGATAATAATTAGATATGCAATAAAATAGTATTGTATTAATTTAAACTACGATCAAGAGTATGAAAATTTCAAATTAGGTCAATTCAAGATATATTTGCAACCCATTTGGCAAACGATTATCGTCGACCCGCCTCTTAATTATCCTACGTCAGAGCTGACACTTCGAAGCTTGAGCCAACAAGTAATCCACTCACTATCGTAATAGGTTAATTAAAAATACATTATGGATATTTTTCTACAACAACAGCCATCTAAAAATCTAATGTATTTAACTGTGTTATCGCTGGAGCATTACAGCTAAGTCACAAGTGACCTGACCAGACAATTCAGAAAAGGTCAACAACCTTTAAGTAACCATTTTTAAATACTCTAGAGAATGTCACCAAAATAAATGAACTCCAATTCAGATAACAGTGAGTCAATGAAATAGATCTTTTTATTAGTATTAAGTATAAAACTTATATTTTAAAATTAGACAATCTGTAGTATCTACTGTCACAATATACATTCTGGGCAACCAATATACACAACATATCTAAATGACTTTTAATAAATTTGAAGAAATGAGAACTTACATTCAAGTATATATATAATCAAGGTTTCTGAACAGCACTCCTTGGAATCATTATAGCAGGTATTTTTGTTTATTATTTATATTAAGTATAGTTAACAATTGATCTTTTAGAAAAGTATGAAAGATATGCAACTTTATACACTAAATACATGATATTCATATACCATATGTAGCTTGAAATAAAAGATAATATAATTTAAACTCACCTTCATCCGGGCTGAGGTCTGCAAACTTTACACCACCACTGTAAAAGAAACGCTAATATTGCATTACACTCATAACTGACAAAATACTATATAATATTATCCTTTTATTTGGTATGATGTTGTATTTGATTTTTAAATTTAGAGCAGTATGAAAAAAGCTTTTAGAGTGCATATTCAATTTATATCAGATTTTATTGTCACATCAAATATGTAATTGTATACTGTAATTTAATTATCTACTAATAGTAATAAAACTTCACCTCATTATTCAATGACATTGTAGACCTTTAGTTTTGGGTGCACTACCTATAGAAAATTTGTGATTTGCAGCCTAATTAATTGTACTAGCCAGTTTTTACTCATTTAATGTACACAATAATGGACTGAAATAATTCAACTTGCACTCGGATTTGTGAAGGTAACACTTCGTACCTGAGAATGACGGTAGCCGTTTCCGGCACCCGGAACACCTGGAAATAAACACAATGTGGAACGATGTCTTATCGGATCTCCAACAGGAGAAACCATTACCACTGGGAATTCTACAGCTTCTGTTCTTAAGCTTAGTAATTGTTGAATGCAGGCCGAAACACTAAGGTGATAATTTAAATATGGAAAAATCATACTAATCATATAATTCAAAATGGATAGTTTCGAGTGATCCACAGTTGTCAATTCAGTGAATCAAAGTAAATAAAATACAAGAAGCTATTTTTTAATTTAATTATTTACTACTAAACTTAACACTCAGTAAGGGACTTCAATTTACAATTCAATTAAAAAAGATTACGCTCAGTCAGAGGTATTGACTCGGAACAAACTTTTTACAAAAAGATTTTACAAGCTAATAAAACAAAAAGGAAATCTCACCTTCCATCCTAAGTTTTCAAAGAAAGTACTCAGCCGCGATTGTCCAGTAGTTTTTCCACCACAGGGTCCTATTTAAATAAAACAAATATTTCAGCTAAAATATGAAACTGCATATCTAGACCAAATCTTTTAACCACGTGTGCGATTTTATATAGTAAATATTATGTTAAAACACTTTATTGCCATCAAAGATTTTAGATATATAAAATCTATAAGGTATTCCTACATCGCATAATTTAATAGCAATGAATCAAAACAAAATAATTTCTCCATATCAAAATGACACTTACCTCCTGTGAGAACCAGCTTGTACACTATTTTCGGTGTTTGACTCGCCATTTTTGAGAAACGCATAAATGTTGAAATTTAAACTAAATTACACTACCAAGATTACTAAGCTGTTATAAATATCATAAAAATGTAGAATTAATAAAGGTGAAATGAAGAGCCATCACAGTAATGCGCGCATCGCCCGAAAGGCGTGCGTAAAAATGAAAGATGGATTGGACGAGCTAGCAGAAAACAGCATTTTAAGTGGCTGCAAGCCATTCATTCGTAAAAATCAATCAATCTATCCCCTTGCTCAAAGTCATACCTTTTGACCAATAGTATTTTCAATGCGGTTGAAAACACCAATCATAGGACAGTACTGGTTGCTTGGAAGGTAAAATGTTGCCAGTCTGGAAATATATTTTTAAATTAGTAGTTAATATATTCTTCATGTTTATCATAGATAATAAGTGTATTGCTATTTAGCACTAGTAACAATAATAATTAATGCAATTAATTTATTGAAGTGACCGTTTTTAAGTAGGTGGTTGAGCATTAATTAATTTCAGTAGGACACTTGTACATTAATAGACTCACTAGAAGTAGATCAATATTGGTATGGTAATAGTGAAACATCGAATATAATCGATATATCGAATGGATTCGATGTATCAAATGGTAAATATCGATGTTTTCGATGCATCGATGTATATCGAGCATCGCTAGTGTATTACATAAACTAACTATATTTTAATATGTTGTTGTACCGGCAGGGAGGCCTGGTGATAAAATTTACAACTACTTTGAGAATTGCAGCTTTTAGAGAGTTATGATATATCAACTAGGTGCTTGTAAGAAATTTCTTCCAATCCTGCATGTATTTAAAATTTACTTATTGTTTTTACAATTATTATCCTATATGACGTGAACATATCATGGGCCTACGCCAAGTGAGTCGGTTGTTTGTAATTAATGCTGTAGAGTTTGTGTGGTGGATGTGAGAAATCGCCGAACTATAAAACACGTATCAATAATTACTGATTTATGTAATTGAATGCTAATAAATAATATTTGTGTAAGCCTATTTCTTTGAGCGATGTGTGTAGGGATTTTGGGAAGAGTCCTGAAGAGAATGACGGAAATGGTTTTGACGGTTCGTTGATGCCACATTTGGCGGAAGTATTTCATCTGTATGTGGAATATAGTTTTGTATTTCAACTGATAACTGTCTCTTGGAGAGGCCTATGTCCAGAAGTGGACGTCTTATGGCTGATATGAACTGTTTACTAGCAGCGCCCCGTTTCACCTGCGTTAAACTGTAGAGCAAAACTAGTATCATTTATGCTGCGCTGTTATTTGTCTTAGCGTGATGTTATGTACTATGATCTGGATAGTCGATTTATCGAGTAAGGCTATAGAGCCTTACTCGATTTTTTTTTTTCGGACGAACCTAGTGCTGACTACTCAGACGTCAATTCCAGCGCCACCGAAAAAGAGGGCGGGGCCTCTCATAGATGAGAGGACCGATGCCCGTAACAATCCTGCCTGCGTGCCCCGCGGCCGCGACCGCGCGTTTAGCGCGGTCGCGCCCGCAATGGCTCGCAAGATTTGAGCGGGACCGACGGCGAGACCGAGGGCGCCTCTAGAGGCTCGACCTAGGCTCGGTCGCCGTCGTTGGGGTTGAATTTACTATGAATGAATTAAATTAAAACAAGAGAGGACGGACAGGTTGAGCCCGACAGCCCTAGGGCTGTCGATTATCGCTCGTAGGGGCAGGGACTTCACGCGTTCGCCGGCGAACGCGGTGTACTGCTCTGTTATACGAGTGCATGTGGAGTGTCAGTGGTTGAGTTGTGCCAGTGAGAGGGCGAGAAAGGGCTGCGAGTTTCGCGGTTATTTTGTCGGGAAGGTCGTCTAAGACGTGACGCGGTCTACGAGATCGGACGTGGACGTTTTTCCTAGCGACGTATTTCGCGGACTTGGAAATTAAGGGGTTAGTGTGATTTGAGGCCCCGTCGAGGAAGCGGCGCGATGCTTCTTTCATGAATTCGCGAATCGTGGGAAAATCAAGATCGTGATGGAGGCTCACGTTACGGACGTAAACCTTACTCGATAAATCGATCGATCGATCTATTTTATATTAAATATAAAATATTTTAACCAGTAGTTGTAAATTTTATCTGAGCCGGGTGTTTTCCAATTTACCGTCCTTTTTATATCTGTTTTATTTATCGGCATGCTAACATAGTCTTGTGTTGTATCAAGTTTTTCCTTAATCAATTCTGCTTCGTCATTTTTTATGTCTTCGTAGTCTCATAAGATAGTGCCTCAATTTTGTGGGTATTGTTGTCAAAAGAGTCAATTGCTTCACGTTTACTATAATAAATTCTGTTCTGTGGTTTCTAGAAGATAATTTTTGTAATGTTTAATGACTTGGTTTAACCTATAACATTCCTGAGTGTTACAATTTCAAATCATCTCAGCTATGCTGGCTTAATGTCACCTGTTTTTCCTCTCTCTTGAAATTATTGTTATTAGGTCGTATTAATGTTAATGCTGCAGATTAGTTAATGTAATAAAAAGACAAAGAGGATGAGTGTACCTTTATATCTTGTTAAATATTCGTTAAAAAAAGTATACATATTATTATTATACGCATTCCCCTTGCAAGCAGACATTTGGAATTATCCTCGTATAATTCCATTACGTATAGTATTCATTACGATTTCTGTAAGATTGCTTAGTATTTTGTTTTTAGGACCAAAATTTTCTGACTACTGGACACAACAGAAGTTGAAGATTCTGTAATAGAGAATCTCTATTTTTTTATCGTGTATTTTAACCTGCCAAAATAAAAAATGAGCAAAAAACGGCACCCCTTTATTAAAAAAACCTAATATGTTTGCTATATCTATAATATTGAAGACATAGGCTAAGACAAAAGGCTTTTCTATAATAAGTTTTAAGTCCTAACACATCGTCGCAGATGGTTTTCGCCCACCACCGTCGCTGAGGCCGGTAAGCAAGCTGAAGCTAAAAGGTCGTCCAAAACCTTGCTCAGCTCGTCCCTCCTCGTCTTCGCGAGCTGAAATTACATCAGGGATAGGAAAAACAAGATAACGTGGAGTCGGTTTTACAGTGATATATTTCTGTCACTGAATTTTAAAACGCAACGGTTGTTATGTTCAATTTAAAGTAACCATATTAAGACTAACAATATTATTATAAATCACCATTCGGACTAACATACATTATTCAATATATATAAATATAATACTTAGGACATGTGTCTTTAATAGCAACAAAAATTTGGATATCTAATTATTATATTATAGCACCTATAATGGAAGAAATTCATTAGAATTAATGACGATTACGCAACATTAAAATTAGTATTCGCAAACATTATGGATAGTGATGACTACAGCAGACACGTTAGGGATATTCATTTTCGGACAAGCGATATTCGGGAAAGGAACTATCAATCTGAAAGATACCATGGCGTTTATGGATCTTGAGAGACAGGCGGTGATCGGGTCAGGATCTTGGGGAGTTTACATATAAACAACACACACAACTTTGACCGTATAAGTTACGCACCACTTTGCCCTTGGCAATGGGTCGCCGCTGAGGGTTACGATGACGAAGATTATTACCATTACCAAAGATATCATTTGGAAATTGTAAATATCGGTCATACACTTGTTATTGTATATCATCTTTGGAAAACATTAATTACAAGGCAGAATGAGTATTGAAAATGTTTCAACAGCATTAAAATGGAGTTTTAAACAAAGTAATAAGTAGGAGTAAAAGATTAATACATATTACTTAAACGTTTTTATTGCTTCTATACCTAAGTCAGTTATATTTAAAGTAATTTGCCTCTGTTCTGCACTATTAGACTTAAAGGCTGTTAAATTTATGTAAGTAGAAAATTTTCCATCTGCAGGGTTTGTTGTTTCAGATTTTTCTAGTGTAATAATTAAAGCTGGAATATATTGCCAATATTTTCCTAAGCACCGGTTCTGTTTTTCAATATAACTAGATTCTCTGAAGGTGGACTGTTCCTTCTCATCTGAAATAAGGCATTTATATAGTAATACATTTACAATAGGAGTATAAAACTATTTAGTTTTTAAAAAACAACAATACCTTCTACTTCACTAACATCTTGGTCAACCCATCTAGTTCGGATGTTTACAGCCAAAACACAGATTTGAAATTCATTACATAAAAATCTGCAGTAATTAACAAATGAATTTAGAAGAGATAATCCTGTAAGAAAAAAATATGTATGTCTTCTCAATACTTCATGTAAAAAATACACATCTCAAAATAGTTATAGTAAATCACCTATTTTATTTGTATCACCTAAATACTGAAACATTAAACATGGCAGGGAATCTATTATAATTAGAGACAAATCATTAAAAACAAGTGATTTATTTTTTATTTTCTGTAGAAGCTTTATGATTTCATCCATATTCCAGATGCGAATAACTTTTAATCTAAACATTGTTTCTGCCATTTCCTGAAATGCAAGTTTTTATAAAATCAACAACTAGAAAAGTGTATAAAGTCATAAGATGTAATATAACTAATAAGCACATAGTTACAACATATCTTTAAAAATTAATCAAGTGCAAGTTTAGACTTGTGCTCCAAAGGTTTTATACTCTGTAGTCCTATTTTCTTTTCCAATGGAACAAAAGATTCTTTTACAGGTTTAAAAGACTGCTGTGTAAGTATTAGATGTTAATTTTAAATCAATAGTTACAATCATTACTGAATACAATGGTCTTGATAGTCAGATAGATAGTAAAATTTGCCTATAAGGATTCCTTTTTACAAAATTTTCTCAATTTCATATTAAAAAATTGGAATATGTATAAGAAACATTTATTTAATAAAACACTTCTTTTATTTACCTTATGGGACATGCCATGTGCATCTAATATTTTTTGTATCCTAATAGCAGAAAAATCACCTTTAGTATCAATGTACAGAACTGTATTACAAGTATTTGTAACACAGTTTAAAGCCAATTGCATGCACAACTGTGTTTTGCCTGAACCAGCAAGACCACATATTTCTGTTATATATCCGATTGGCAACCCACCATCTATTATTGAATCCAAGCTTAAAATTAAAATAATTTTTAATTTGTACAAATACCAAATAAATAATAAAATGTCTTTCATCTAAATATATAATACATGTTACCATTTTATATTAGTACTTAGGTACTTTTTACTCTTCTTGAGAATTATGTTACCATTAACAAGTGGAGCTGAGTATTTATCAAAAATTTGGTTTTTAATGGCCAACACTTCGGGTAGGCTTAGCTTCGACAAATTTGAAATTTTTTCAGGATCTTCGCGTAAAAAATCTAAAACATTTATAATTTTACTTTGAGCAAGAACTTTTAAAACACTTTCAGTTAAAATGGTATTATCTATCGACTTTAACTTCTGCATTTCTGAAAATATCTACATGAGAAAACTAATATATCACATAATAATAAACGTCTTTTACAAAACAATTAAATAAGCCAAAAATATTATTTTGTGACTTCTAAAGTAAAGAAATTTAAATACAAAACTTTCATCAAGATTGACAGTGTCTATCACTCTCTTAAAGATTGATATTTAGTTTATGGTACATTTTTTTATCAACAAAGGAAAAATAGAATTAGACTTTCGAAATCATATCGGGTACGGTAAGCAACAGATCAACCTATCTAAATCTGTCAAATCTGTACGATGAATTTTTCAAAATTGTGAACTCCATTTCTCACCATTATAGATTAATATCTATTGAGCAGTTTTGACAGATTTGGGTAAGTTGATCTGTTGTTGTGTGTACACACAGCAACAAATCAACCTTCCCAAATCTATTTATCTTTTGCAATCGATATTAGTTTATATCTACAAATAAGATTCAAAATTGTCTGTAAACAATTTACAGATTTGGGTAGGTTATTTTGTTGCCCACCGTACCGAAGTCTAGCTTAAAAGTCATAATCTAATTAATTTGCAATATATAAAATTGATTATTGCAGCCTACTCAGTGTGTACAATACCGTTTATAGCTTTGTTTTAATTCTTTAATCATTACATATTAATAATATATTACATTGAATATAAATATAAAATACTAGCTGGGCCCGTGACTTCATCCGCAGTCTAATATTATTTTTGCGTTACGTCAATCGCTTACGCAGCGCATGCAACGATAATTCATATTTTGATTAATGCTCCGTTCTTATTAGTCGTGGCTTGGAGTTATATAGCTTAGGTCGCTGCATTTTATATCAGCTATATGTCGGTCAAAGTCCCATCAAAATTTTCAGTCGTTTCAGGGCAAAAATAAAAAAATATAAATATACTTACTTATATGTATCGTGCATACATTCATAAGCATTTAGTGAGAAAGTAGTTATTTTAATGTTACATTCAGTCACTCTAATTTTATTTAAATTTATTCATGTGTGTTCAGACATGAATATTTTGTCGCATTTCCAAACACATTAACCATAAGCAATATAGAAAAATAGTCGGACGCCCGCCATTCATGTTTGCTGTCAAAAGCTCTGATGTCTTTAAATTGTGAATATTTTTTGTTGGTTGAGACGTAATTGTCTAGAATTCTGCTAGTAATAAGTTTTACTTTTCAAAATGTCTAATATATCATTAGATAAAGATACTTTTTACCGTCGCATGAAAAGGCTGTATACAGCGTGGAAGGTTGATAATTTGCGGCTAACTTTCAATATTTTATCACATTGCTTTTGAAACTCTAATTTAATCTTATTCTTTGCAGGCTACTACAGCGGATCCTAAAAGTGATGACGCTTTGGCGAAGGTAGATTGCTTAGTATCATGTGTAGGAGTTGATGAAGACACATTGTACAGCAAATCAACAGCGTTACAGGTTCGCACATTTTTTATGCTTTTGTCTTTTACCTTTATTTTTATGACCATGTGTTAAAGATAAAATAAATAGTGTGCCTAATTCATTTACACTAACACTGTTTTTATATTGTTTTGATAAGTGCATGTTTATTAATTTACTTTGAAAACATTACATTTCATGTCTAAAAAGCTAGTTATTACACTAATAATTAGTGACTTTTATTGGAGTCTACTTAGAAAAACTCTTTCAACATTATTTATACATTTATCTTTTCATACCAGGCTAATAACCAAAACAGGTTTTAAGAGATTTCATTGCTATTTGCAGACTTGGTTATTTGGATATGAACTTCCAGACACGATTACAGTGCTCACTGAGCACAGCATGTGTTTTCTTGCTAGTAAGAAAAAGATTGAATTCCTAAGACAAATTGAAAATGGAAAAGAAGATTCAGAACTTCCCACTGTGAAATTACTTATCCGAGACAGAGTAAGTTACTTTATTACCTTAATTAAATTATGCGGAATTACTACATTGATGAGACCCAAAATCTAAAAAGATTTACACTTTTTCTAAGTTATACTATATTAGTTATACTTATACCTGATTGATTTTTTTAGAATGACAAAGATAAAGAAAACTTTAACAAACTTATTCAAGAAATAAAAAAGTCAAAATCTGGAAAGAATCTGGGTGTATTTGCTAAAGACAACTATCCTGGCGAGTTTTGTGAAAGTTGGAAAGCTGCCATGAAGGCTGAGAAGTTTGAAAGTGTAGATATCAGCTCGTCCATAGCTCTCCTAATGGCTCCTAAAGAAGATCCTGAAGTGATTACAGTTAAAAAAGCTTGTTTGGTAACAGTTGATGTATTCACAAAGTATTTGAAAGATCAGATTATGGAAATTATTGATTCAGATAAGGTAAGTAATATTCTTCAATTCAGAAACAGTTAACTCGAATTTCTGCATGTTAACCTCATTAAATTATGTTACAGAAAGTAAAACACTCAAAGCTGGCGGAGGGTGTAGAAGCTGCAATAACAGACAAAAAATATGTCACCGGAGTAGACACAAGCCAAGTTGATATGTGTTATCCCCCTATCATTCAATCGGGTGGCAGCTACAGCCTGAAATTCAGTGCTGTATCAGATAAAAATCACCTCCATTTTGGTGCTATAGTATGCTCCTTAGGAGCACGGTACAAATCATATTGCTCAAACATAGTGAGGACATTGCTGGTCAATCCCACAGATGAGATTCAGAGCAATTACAATTTTCTTTTAAATTTAGAAGAAGAGGTCATGAAGCATCTTGTTGCGGGTGTTAAATTATCTACTGTTTATGAAAAAGGTTTAGAAATGGCTAAGAAAGAAAAGCCAGACTTAGTAGATAATCTTACAAAGACTTTTGGGTTAGTGTCCAATATATATTTTTTTAATAATATTTCGTTTGTTCTTGTAAACATTTAAAAATATATTTATTCTATTACAGTTTTGCAATGGGTATAGAATTTCGAGAAAGTTCAATTGTTATTGGTCCAAAAACTTCAATAGTAGCGAAGAAAGGTATGATCTTTAACATAAACATAGGTTTGGCTAATTTGTCAAATAGTGCAGCCACAGAAAAAGAAGGAAAGGTTAGTAACAATTTAGTAACTTACACATAAAATAATGTTACCCACCCAGGTCTTTATGAAGATATTCCTGATGAGCTCAATATCTGGGTATCTGTGGTAATTGTTTTTGGTTTCCATAACTCAACTGAAATTTTTGATTTGGGTAGAAGCCTGATCTGTAGCAACTTAGATTATTGTGAGCTTGGTAAATTTTGTTGAATTAATTTGCTGATTACTTTTAGACATATGCCCTCTTCATTGGGGATACAGTATTAGTTAATGAGGAGCAACCAGCGTCTCTGCTCACTCAGTCCAAGAAAAAAATCAAGAATATTGGTATCTTTTTAAAAGATGATGATGAAGAAGAAGAGGAGGAAAAAGAAAACAAGACTGAAATACTTGGTGAGTGCTGGCGCTAACAGATTCAATTGTTTGATTACTAAAATTTTGCTTCAGGAATTTCAATCTTAACTACTCAGCTTACAAGATCAACTACTGAAAAGTCTTATACAAAGATTCTGCAGTGTGGGTGATATTAATAACAATTTTGAATGATACTTGTTTTTAGTTTTATTTTGTAAACAAACTTTGTTAGCATGAATATTCTAAAGTATTTTTTCAAGTTTGCTAACTAATGAAAGTGTGTTTAAATGAAAGTTTTCATGTATTTCTTTTAATATTTAGCAAATTTATTACTACTAAAAATTCTGATGAGCTTTTAGGCTAAGTAATGAGTGGCAAGCTGACAAAATAATGTTTTATATTGTTTATAATTCTTATTTACTTACATGCAATCGTGGACGGATAGAGAATGGAGGTGAGTTGCTATACTTTAAACTGGAATCAGCCACTAATTGCATGACCACTGATACCTTTGCTATGTTGTGTGTTTTGAGATGTTATGAGCAGTGATTAGAGTAGGTAGAGCTATTCATTGACCCTAAACAATATTAATATGGACATGCTCCAGATAGGTTGAGGTTCTGGTCAGAGTTAAAGTAAAATAAATAGGTTTTTATAACATTATCAACTTCTAGAATGTATATTTTAAATCCTAGTGTACAGGATTATGACTTATTGCAAGTACCAAAATAACTCTACCTATGGTAATCACTAGGTAGCATAAGTGTAATCATTTATAGGTTGAATGGTAATCAATTCATAAATGTTATGTTCTTGTTGTGTCCAAATTCCTTAGACTCCTATTAAATTTTAATAATTTAAGCCTTGCTTACTAAACACCAAATTGATAATTTTACCCTTTATCAATTATGGCTAATTATTAAAAAATCGCATGTATTTGAACGTTCCATATTACACCACAGCGGTATCGATTATTTATTGGTAAAATAATTGCAGGCAGAGGTAAACGAACAGCTGTCATAGAATCAAAGCTTCGTACTGAGCATTCGTCGGAGGAAAAACGCAAGGAACATCAAAGGGAATTGGCGATTGCGTTAAACGAGAAGGCGAAAGAACGTTTGGCTAAACAATCCAGTGGGAAAGAAGGGGAAAAGATAAGGAAAAGTACTGTGTCCTATAAAAGCGTCAGTCAGATGCCTCGTGAGAATGAAGTTAAAGAACTTAAGCTTTATGTTGGTAAGCAATACATATAATTACAAAGCAATACATGTAAATACGGCGAGTATTTGGCTGGAATGTTTAAATAGTAAATTTATATATGTGTTCTGGGTTCAATGCTTGAAATATGATAGTAGATATAGTATTACTAACCCTGTAAAAAAATCTTCCTAAAACAATTACTACATGGCTCTGAACCACTTTTAATTTCGAGTTTGCAACTCGCATGAGGTAGATCGCATAAAGTGTCGTCTGCATTGGTATGACTCTCACCTATTGAAGGGTGACAAAGGCAGTGATATTACTAACTAGTTGTCAACGCGCTAGTGATATCCTTGTGATGTTATAGGCTAGCTAGAGTGTCTATAGGCTATGATGACGATAGACATATCACGCGGATTGTACTGCAGCTTGTTTATAGACTTGGATAAAAAGAATAATAAATAAATTCAATGATTATAATAATATAAAATTAATGTCTTTTACTATTTTTTTCAGATCGTAAATATGAGACTGTTATCTTGCCGATATTCGGCGTGCCTGTACCATTCCATATTTCTACCATCAAAAATATATCTCAGTCCGTCGAGGGCGACTACACATACCTTAGGATAAACTTCTTCCACCCGGGTGCCACTATGGGCAGAAATGAGGGAGGGAACTACTCTCAGCCTGATGCTACCTTTGTTAAGGAAGTGTATGTATTTTTAAATGTTTTTTATTCACTTTGAGTATATAACATTTATACAATGTTAACTTATTATAGCAGCCGTATAACCACTACTAGACACTTTTTGAAGAATTAGAATTTGCCCACCCCCGCCTTATTGCATTTGAGCTATACTGCTTCAAATGAATATACCGCCATCTGTCGGTTCCGGCATCTTAGCCGTCTCTTACGACACCTGGTACAAGTGGAGGTACTGTTCTACTCTGCCAGTACCCCACGGTAGTGATTACTAATCACAATTTAATATATGTTAGTTTTTCCATTTTGTCGATTTGTCCTTCATCATAGCTACGTTTTTTAGAACTTATCGAAGTACTAATACAAAAGAACCTGGAGAGATATCGCCACCATCGTCAAATTTAAACACAGGCTTCAGACTTATAAAGGAGGTTCAAAAGAAATTCAAAACTCGCGAAGCAGAAGAAAGGGAGAAAGAGGATTTGGTTAAACAGGACACTCTAGTTTTATCACAGAGCAAAGGAAATCCGAAACTAAAAGATCTGTATATTAGACCTAACATAGTTACAAAGAGAATGAGCGGCTCCCTCGAGGCCCATACAAATGGCTTCAGGTTCACTTCGGTGAGAGGTGACAAAGTGGACATCCTTTATAACAACATAAAGAACGCCTTCTTCCAGCCCTGCGACGGGGAGATGATTATTTTATTACATTTCCATTTGAAGCATGCTATAATGTTTGGTGAGTGACAATTTATTTTATTCAGTACATTACACTGAACGTTTTTATTTATCATCATGTTATTTCTGTGCTATTTTATATCAATTACGAGAACACAACCGGAGATATATAAGGCTAGCGGCAATTGACATAACTTTTTAAACATCAATACATTGTAAAAAACAGTCACTTTCTGCTGTTTGTTTCTCCTTATTTGTGCTTGGATCTTTAAAACAGCTGTTGATATTGATGCGGGATTTTTAAATATAAGGAGTGATTCGAGACGAAGGCTTATATGTATAATTATAGTAGAAAAACACTGATAATTTTAGAGTGTTCTGATGTGATGTATTGAAAAAACACATTTTTTTTCGCTTAAATTGCAAACGCTGGCTTAACCCGATGAGTTGGATCGAAATAATATAGGTACTAAAGTATTGTTCACTTTAAAAAGTCCATTATCCACATTGCATCCGTGCGAGGTCAGGGCGAGCCGCTAATATAATTCCTACTCAAAGGACCCTTCGAGGACCTTCTCAGCGTAGAACCGGAATCTACGATAATATTTGCCGTCGATCGTTTAAGATATCCTCCGTATAGTCTACGCCGACTCGTCGAGACCGCACACTCGGCTCGATAGAGCGGACGCATGCTCGCTCGCAGGCAGTACAGGTCGCGACGTTCGCAGGCAAGAAGAAGCACGTGGACGTGCAGTTCTACACGGAGGTGGGCGAGATCACCACGGACCTGGGCAAGCACCAGCACATGCACGACCGCGACGACCTCGCCGCCGAGCAGAGCGAGCGCGAGCTGCGGCACAAGCTCAAGCTGGCCTTCAAGAGCTTCTGCGAGCGCGTCGAGAACATGACCAAGCAGGAGGTCGAGTTCGACACGCCCTTCAGGTGCGCGCTTCGATTCTCGATATCTTGATTGATTGTTCCTATAGAAACGAAATATACGCGAGGGTTTAAAATGATTTCACCGTTATTAACATAACATTCTGTTTACGATTACAAATTAATTTAAGAAAATTTCTAATCGATTTTGGAATTTCTTACATTGATTTAAAGCTACATAACAGCGAATAAATAAGTTATATCGTATTCCAACGGCCCGTACGCGGGGCGTTGCTATTGCTATATATATTATACACGTCCACAACTTTTGTTTTTTTTTTAAATTATACTGTATTTTGGTTGCTCTTTAAACAGAGTTCTAACAAAAATGCACGCAGTAGTTTATAACCTACTAGATGTAAGCTCAACATGGGAAAAAATTACAAATAAATAGCAGGCCAAATTAATAATAAAAAAACAGGTCAAAGTAATTCAATGCAATGAAAAGAAATTAGCACTTAATAAATGATATTGAGTCCTATCTCCACTTGCAGAAGATCAAAATAAACTGTTGAAAATTTCTTATATAGAAGGTGTGACCTAATATTGTGTTTGCGCGCAGAGAGCTGGGATTCCCCGGTGCGCCGTTCCGCAGTACGGTCCTGCTGCAGCCCACGTCGGGCGCGCTGGTCAACCTGACGGAGTGGCCGCCCTTCGTCATCGCTCTCGAAGACGTGGAACTGGTTCACTTCGAGCGTGTGCAATTCCACCTCAAGAACTTCGACATGGTGTTCGTGTTCAAGGACTACGCTAAAAAGGTGGCCATGGTCAATGCAGTGCCAATGAACATGCTCGACCATGTCAAAGAGTGGCTCAAGTGAGTTTTAGATTTCTAAATGTTCCTAGTCATTATTTATTGGAATTCTACTGCCTGAGATAGGCATCCCCAAGAAAGGAGTTTTGAGAATAATGGCCACGCTGAGCAAGCGTGCTGCCAATCGCAGATCGCAGCTTTAGCTACGGGGATGCTGCTGCTGCTCATCCCCACTCTCTGCCATTCGAGCTACACTGTATCGGATGCATATACCGCCTTCTGTCGATTCTAGTACCTTAGTCTCCTCTTACGACACCTGGTATAGGGGGAGGTACTATTCTACTCTGCGTGCACTTCGCGGCCGTGCGTTTAATTTTAAATTCATTATTAAATAAATTTCCACAACATCTCATTCATTAACCTGACTCCGTGATAAGTCGCTTAAAGCACTTGTGTTAGGGATATCAGACAACAGATGAATCACAAATATTATATTTAGATACATATTTTTAACACCCAGGCACAGATATTATAATATAAATATTTGTCCGGGCTGGGAATCGAACTCACGGCGCACAAGATAGGATCATCTGCCATGTCGGGGCCGCAAATAATTGATGTCGTTTCAACTGTTCGTCTCGAAGTATCTTTGTCGATATAATTGCGTCACGACTCATGCTTCCTTATTTTACTGTGACAGCTATACGACTCTGGAATACTCTACCTTAACATCTAAATATCATCATGTAAATTTATATTCAATAGAGCCTTTCGCATTCTCTTTAGTTCTTATGTCTCCATTAAATTAACTCTATTACTCCTTTAACTAGGATATAGTAATCCTGGTAAATAATTTATTAATCCTGGCTGTCCAAGAAAGGATAATAGAAAAATGTTAGCAAATGATTGCACTGTCGTCAGTCAGTATCAGTTGTCTTCATTGCACCCGTCCCAAGACGGGTCGGGTCGCTAGTATTTCTATATTAATGAACAAATCCGACGGACTAGAATAGTATCTTCGCTAAACCAGGTGTTGTAGGAGGCGACTAACGTACCGGACCCGATAGGTGACAGCATATCAAACAGAGTGTACACCCAAAACAGTGTAGCCCAAACTCATCAGGGCAGCAATGGGCAGTAGCATTCACGTCGCGAAGCTACGCTCTGCAAATGACACCACGCCTGCCGAACGCGGCAAATATGAGCATTTCCCCTTTCTTAGGGAGGCCTATTTCCGGAAGTGGGCGTTCTACGGCTGTTATGATGATGATGTTGAATAAACAAATCTATTTACATATATTTTGATATATGTATAAGATTTACAAACGATTTTAATTTTCAGCTCATGTGACATCCGATACTCGGAGGGTATACAGTCGTTGAATTGGACGAAAGTTATGAAGACCATCACGGACGATATTGAGGGTTTCTTCGACAACGGTGGCTGGTCTTTCTTGGACCCAGAGTCGGAAGAAGAGAACGCGGAACAGGTTAGTAATTCATCATATCATATCATAGAAATATTATACATCACCTTCGCATGTAGGATATCTGAATATCTTGTATACAACATTCCCGTATCACATTGTTACTTACCTTCAAAACGGCTTGACCGATTTTTATGAAATTTTATACTCATATTCAGTAGGTCTGAGCTTCTATCGATTTTTCATACTCTTGAGTGATAAGGGTTGACCTCCCCGACCTTACGACGACTTAATAACGGTATTAGTTATTTAATCATTTATAAAATTTATATGGCTGAACAACGTTTGCCGAGACAGTTAGTCTATGTATGATATTTTTGATTTGAAAAACATATACGTTTTCAACTGTCGACCCTATATCACATGACCAATATATACTCGCACCGCGTGATAGTACAAAACTTGAGACCCAGGTTTCCCATCAACCCCTCCAGCTATTTTACCTCTTAAATCTATTATATTATTACTACACTGTTCAGTCTATATTTATTATTATACATGTCTTTGTCTGTTTCACAACTTAACAGATTTAACGAACAGGCAAAATTGTAACTAAATTAATTTGCTTTATTCCTAGTGGAAACAGACTACTTTTAATCTCGGTATAGTTTCGATAGGACGTCATATATATTTAAATGCAATAAAAGCTTATTAATGATAATAGCATACTTTAAGTGAATTTCCGCGCAGCACTGGGTTTGAGTTTTTATGTACTTTAATGTTGTCGGTTTATTTACCCGTAAAAAATCATTTCAGGACGAAGATTCTGAGGAAGAAGACGACGCGTATGAGCCGACCGACGCTGAGTCGGAGGAGGAATCGGAGGATGACTCTGAATACGACTCGGAGGCGTCTGACGAGTCCGACGCCTCGGGAGATAGTGAAGGCACCCGTATGTATTCATTGGATTGACTTTTACTTAGTTATTTTACGTTGAATTTATAATAACATTTTAACTGCTTTCACTGTCAGCTTTTATGGTTATGTTGTGATGTCAATATAAATATTGTAAACAATTACTATGTTAAACATTGTAATGTCTAAAGATATCTCGTGATTTGGACGTGAATTTTTAATTCCTTTTTTTCTCTATTACATCACGTAATTCAAACTAACTAAAGATAATTATTTAGTAATATTTACAACATATTTATAGTCACACAATTTTCTAAGAATAATTTCCTTTTTATTCCATTACTATTTCTTCTCAATCTATATTAAACTAGCTCACTAAAGACTTTTTCTTGTATTATACTTTTATGTTTATCATAAAAAAATATATTGCAACTATAAATTGAGATATTTAAACAACACAGTAAGCAAAAAATTTTAAAAAACGTAAGGTAAAAAGAGAGACCTTAAATATATTTTACTTTCACAGAGGAAGACGAGGAGTCGGGCAAAGACTGGTCTGATCTAGAGCGGGAAGCGGCCGAGGAAGATAAAAAAGAGCGCATCTACGACCGCGAGGACTTCGACCGGAAGCGTAAGCAGGGACGCGACCGCCGCCGCTCCTTCGACGAGGACCCTAAGAAGTCCAAGCACGACAAGGGCCACAAGACCTCACACAAGTCCTCGTCGCACCACAAGACCTCTAGCCACAAGAGCTCCAGCCATAAGAGCCCGTCGAAACACAGTAGTGGCAGGTTAGTTTGCTTTCTTTTGATTTGGAGTAGATATAGATGCCGCCGCGAATATGTTTGGACTATATATAGCCGAATAAAGTATAGGATCACTATTATAAGAACCAATTGCAATAAATACGATAAAGTTGATTAATTTATAGATATTTTTATAAATTAATCAACTTTTTGAGTACCACATATCAATAGAAAAATATCCCTTATAGGATCATTTTGTAGTCTGTTGGACAGACCTTGAAACTGTAACTAAAATCGTATACTTGTTACTATTTAATAATATTTTACAGAGTAATTAAAATAGTTAATTTTTGCCTACTTACCTAGTATAATTTGCAGATATATATTTACTTACAATAATAAGTAGTTATACTTCAGTATTTATTGCTTGCAGTAAATGAGTTTTATAAATGGAAATAAATATCTATTATTATACTTTCTCCATCGTTTTCCATGATGTTTTAACCAATACACTTTTGTCGCAGCCCGTCGAAAAACCGCGACAAGCACCACAAATCGTCACACCACTCGAGCGACCGCGACCGCCACTCTAAGTCCAACGGTGACCACAAGAAACACTCCAGTGACCACAAGTCGCACAAGCGCTCGCGCGATGACAGCAGAGAACATGACCGTGCACCTAAGAAAGCTAAGTGAGTATTTTGATACACAAGAGACGAGTGATTTAGCGAGAGATACTGAATTAGCGTTTCTATTTAAAAGTCAGCATGCTAAGAATCAGTTTACCTAGGAAAACATTGCGTCAAAAAGCGTCCTCTCTAGAGAAAATTTACCTCAAATTTTGATACTATTTGGTCTAAAATTTTTACACTATTTTTAAATTGGCCATCTGTATATTTCAAATAATTTTGAATTTTATAATTTACACATGTACATACGCACACACGCTCATCCGCATACACACACACGTATATACTATCATAATTTGAGTTATCTATACTAATGTGATAAAGCTGAAGAGTTGGTTTAAACGCGCTACTCTCAGGAACTGTTGGTGTGATTTGAAAAAATCTTTCAGTGTCGGATAGTCCATTTATCGAGGAAGGCTACTATACCCCTCAAAGTCACTATTCCACGCGGACCAAGTCGCGGCCACTGCTAGTATAATAGGCTATTCTCCAATTTCTTCATTTTTTTTTTAAATGTTCGTATATATCTGATAATTCATTATAATTTTTATTTCAGCAAAATATGACCGATTTATGCCGAAAAAAAAATATTAAAAATTTGTCGTAAAATATACGCGCCAAAATACCATCCGCCATTTTGGTGACGTCAATAGTACTAAAATATTGTAACCTCAAATTGACATTTGTCATTGACACGATATTGAGTTTGTCGGCTTTGTTGAGTTGTTTTTATTTATATAAAAAGATGAGTTTCTATAACCCGTATCGTTGGTGTGTTGCGTTAAATTGTAAGAATTCGACATTGAAGACTCCAGAAAAGTTATTTATTACTATTCCGAACGATGTTGTTAACCTCAAAATAAGAAAATTTCATTGAATTACACCTATGAATCACACAAATGATATTGTTGTGATAAAGTAATAGAAAGATTTACTTACATAGCTGTTTTTATATTTCTGCATTCGGCAGAAAAGAAATCTGTATTACACGCAAAGAAGTTTGTAATCATTACCGCATCTATCTTCGGTAAATTAGTACTTTCGGCTTTTACAAATCCGACGTCCATGTTTAATTATGCAAAAGTAGCGTAATAAAATACAAAATCTCTAAAATAAAAGGAATTATACACAAAAAAAGTAAAAAATTAAGGAACACAGTCAGTTGTTTACATTTAGATATTTTAGTGCTTGTGACGTCATTCTGGAAAAAAACATGGTGGACGGTGTTTTCGGTCACGTGACTTACAGATAATAAAACTCGGATTTTAATTTTGAAATATAAAATTAATCTTAGGTTTTTATGGAATAACGACATTTTTTTTCAATTCCTCACGTTATTATTTATTCAAGTAACATAATGTTATATTTTTTTGTTGATAGATGAAAATAGCCTATTATAAAGTGGCTTGTATCTTTTTAAGAACGAGCGACGTCTCCTGGCACAGGCTTTATTAAGCCTAAAAGAACGCATTGGTCACTTTTCTTATGTTACTATATTTAAGCCAAATAAACATTTTCATTTAATTCACTAAACCTGGTCTAACTTACATTTGTCTATTTAAACTAAAACCTTAATCATAACTACAGCAGGCTAATACTGATCAAATGTTTATTTGTTTCAGGAAATAAGTTGTTCGAATGTAATACATATGGAGATAAACGGGTTACATCAGCCACTAATGGCTCATGAATCAATTACTTAAATTTGTTTACATCCAGTGTCCGTCTGCATAATGTTCAAAATCTGGTTGCCTGATTGTATGTATGTAGATTATTTTTTAATTCCAGCGATAAAATGTAATTTAAAAAAAAATAAATGTAAGAATTTCTTATTTGGAAATTTCATTTATTCCTGTCATAAATTAGAGGAACTAGTCGTTCTAGAGCGCATAGGTAAAACATAAAAACTAAATAAAATGCTGCATAACCACAGAGCAAAGGTTGATGAAAATTACGGCCAAATGAATACTAAGGGAATGCATTGAGTTATAGTAAACATTTAAATAGTAATATATTTTTATAATAATAACTTCTGTATTTTCAGGAACATGGACTCTGTTCTGTGACTATAACAAAATCTCACATCTGATTCATTAACTTACATTCGAAGCTAATTTGATCACATAATTACATTTTACATTATTTACAAACAAAAATATTATAACCATATCTACAACTAGGTAGAATACATTAGTTATTTCAGTGGTTCATGTTTCGGTCTCTTGCGCGGCGACAACTGGCCCTCTGGGCAATACTGATATTCTCTTAGCTTCTGGCAGCTTGTTTACATCCTGTGATTTTAGTAAGTCCTTTTGTTCTTGAGTATCACTCGAACTCCAATACTTCTTATTGACTAACATCAGCAACATTAATGCCGGCAAGTGTATTAGAGAGAATCTAAACAGCTTTCTAGAACTACCACTATCTGACTTTTTATAAAATTCCCAAGCTGAAATAAAATATCATTCATTCATCATTGTCAGTATTCAAATTTTAAGCAATCACATAAAATATAAAAATTTTCAGATATACATACCTAAGTACATAAAATAAATATTTAATGGAAGTGATTCAACAGCAAACCACATGTTAGTCACTTCGAAATATGATGACGCTAAGCAAACTCCAGTGATGATACCGGTATGTCTCAGTGCCACTCTTCGACAGAGAGCTGTGAAAATAGAAAATCATGACAAAATATTCCACAGTGAACAAAATATTGACTGTTACTCATAATAATGTCATGTATAACAAAGATTAATATATCACTAATAAAGACTATTAATAATAAAGAAAACAAGAAATAAATAAATTATACATACAAAAGGATAATAGGTACTAATAACAATATACTTATTTACAAATCATAACTGAAGCACAACATTTTATCGTTTTCATATTTTAAACAAATAATGTTAACTCATTGACCTATGTAAATTAATCTAATTGGGCTTCAGTTAGATATATATTACCTGGATCAGTGACTGCCATCATTCTGTAACCAGCGCGTGAGTAGTCAGGCCGCAGATTCCATGACAGAGCGTTGAAGTGCGGGAACTGCCATGAGTAGAGCAGTACGCCAAGCACCAGGGCGCCAGCGTCCAAGCTTCCAGTGCAACCCGCCCAGCCCATGAGCGGTGGTATCGCGCCCACTGATGTTAAAATGTATAATTATTCTGTTTCACATAATCAATATTATAATACATTTAGTAGTAAATTACATAAATTTGCTACATACTGGTTACCCAGTGAATCCTCATGTTCAAAATTTGTGAAAACAATGCAGACATCAAGTATAAAATCATTGGGAGTCTTTCAAATAGTCTCTTAAAAAAGATTTGTAACTATATTTAAACAAACATATTGGAATTATCTGCCTACCAAATAAATGTTAATAAAATGTATGTGAAAAAAGAAATTTTAAATATAAAGAAATTATTCACTTACCAATAGAACCTAACCAAGTGTTAAATATTGACATTCGTTTTAATGGGGTATATACTGAGGTATAAAGAATTAGGTTTCCTGCACCCAAGGCAGCAGTCAGTGGGTTTACTCCAAAATACAAGAGACCAAGACCAGTTGCACTTGTGGCTGTTGCAAAGCCTATAGCATGGACTGGCCTGCAACAAATAAATGAGATTGGTATGCAAGCAGAGTAGACCACTAATACACTAGTCTAATCTATGAGATTAATAATCTGTCTTCATCATTCTTATTATCCCATTCTATATACAGAATCTTTCATAAAATATCTTAAGTTCATTAACTTATTTCATATACATTTTGTCAAATAGTTTTGAATGGATAAACAAAAAACTAGAAACAATATTAAATGGCCTTCCTTACAGAATTAAATTTTAATGGGCTTTAAGCTCCAAAAGTTAATTTAATTAAAAATTTATGTGAGAAAAAATGGTTCTAAACTTTCTAATTGAAATTTAAACTTTGAACTTACTCAAGCAATCCTTTGACAAGCACTCTGTTCTTAGTTCTAGACATCTGAGCATCAAAGGGCACTTCATGGTACTGGTTAATAGAGTTAGCAGCAGCAGATACAAGGCCTGTACCCGCAGCGCATAAAGCAAATGTCGCAAAGTGAAATGGTGCAGGAGCTAGTGCATAACCAGCCATAGATGTCATTACTACTAATGCTGAAAATATAAATGCTTATGTAGTATTTATTTCAGACCAGAAGAACATGTCATATTTTTTTTGGCAGAATTCCTATTTCAATAATTATTGTGTAAAGCTCAATAATAATTTTATATTAGAGCATCCCCTTGGATATCCTTATTCTAAAACCTAATAAGCAATTTATATTAGATATTTTTTTGGTTCTAAGAGCAACATGACATGAGCTTGCTGATACATACATGCTCCGGTCTACCCAATTGTATGTCTACTCAATTATAAGTTTGTTGCTTTATGGATTCTCAAACATGCCTTACAAATATTGTAATTTGAGAAAGAGGCATTGGTTGCATATTATTGCTAGCAATAGCCATGCAAGAGGATCAGTCTGTGTATATATTGTATACACATATAATTGTAGATAATTTAGTACTGATGAACTTGATGTAAAAATAAACTCACACCAATGTAGAAACCTAACAGTAACAATAATCTTATCTTTTTACCTAGTATTCTATTAAATAAACATGCTACATTAAATGAATCAAGTAAATGATGCAAATATATTTGTTAGGATTATCAATTATATAATTCACATATAATATGAAAAAAATAACTTACAGGTCAATCTGAATTTTGATAACATCATACAATACTGGCCAATGTTATTATTTCTATCTAAGGATGGAGTCTCCTTCCACACTCTTGTATCCTGTGGTACATTTTTGCCTTTTTTAGCAATAGCAGGTGTAGGTGCTTGATTTTGAGTTGTAAGAGGTAGTTTACTTTTCCAACAATGTGTTGTGGAAATCCGAGCTACTTGTTGGGCTAGTGAGCCACTCTGCTGATTTTTTAAAAAAATAAGTATTTAAATATTTTATATAAGTAAATATAGGAAATAATTGCATGTAAACATTTACCCCAATTTTAAGTAGCACAGATTTTGTGGAGAGCCCAGCAATGCCATGTTTCAGGCATAATGTGCAATACAGCACCTTGATGTAAGACATACCGTTTTTATGACTTCATCCTGAAATACGTGTAGACTTTAAAAAATGTGTTAACAAGACTGAAGAATAGGTATATTTAGGTATATTCTTCAGTCTTGTTGTCAAATTCTTATAATGAAGAGAGAAAAAGTATATTAGTGAACGATAACATTCAATATAGAAGTACTTTATAGTCACACAACTACCGTAGCGGTGTGATAGCTGAAAATAATTACACGCATTGTACAATTGCGTTACATAATAATTGATTGTTTTGAAAGACAGACGTAAACTTAACATTACTGGAAACCTGGGGTGTGTTTTGATATGACGAATATATATTTTATAGGACGTTAACGATTACCTACCTCTTAATGGCACCTTGTAATAAATAAATAAAAAACGGTTTACTAAAACACTAAAAAAGGTGTTAACCTAGTAATTCAAAATATATTTGAGGTTATACAAGTAACCTCGATTGATTGAAGGGCGAACATCGTAACTGACATTTTACTTTTTTAAGTAGTTCAATAACTAGTGCTTACCTCATTAAATTTCTTATTCAAATTAGTAGGATTTCTAACATGTTAAGGAGAGAAAATATTTTAATCTTTCTATTAATAGCTTCGTCATGTGTGCGACATTCCATCAAGATTCAATTAAACTTTCTTTATTGTAGATTTAATTTACAAGAATGTGAAATAAACATGTTATTGTTAATCGATAAACATTCTTGTACACAAAGTTGCCATTTTAAGTAAAATCTTAATGTTAAGGGTATTTTATTGATTTAGGCGGTGCGAAGTTATAATATAAGATCGATTTGATCAAAATGCACGTGAAAATTAGCTTAGGTTAGAGCTAGTACAAATGTTAATTAAAAAAATATTCTTAAATCCGTTCAAGAGATGCCTTGCTTTTCATTTGTATATCACACTTTGTTGATGAACGATTTCTCTATTTTAATTACTATGAGGAAAAATCTATACAGAATATGGTAATACTTTTTTTTGTTTTTATTTTGATTCGATTGATATTCGAACACGGAAGTAGTTTCGTTTCGTATGTTGACTGACGCCTACGTATTGTGAAACATGTCCTCGTGCTTTTTTTTAGAACCTTATTAAAATATCTAAATTATGGTAAATAGTTCGTCGCCCTTCTAGTAAAGAAAGCTGTATCCGAAGATGGCCTCGAGAGGAGACAAAGGGAATGTAAATGGCGAGGAGCAGATTGTAGAGGTAAGTCTATGTGGCCTACATTTTTTTGACAGTTAGGTAAACTTAAACCAACTACCGAATGAGAACAATGGGATCGAACGGGATTGTGTTTGCAGACATTAGCAGAGGTGTTCCGCTGCTTCATTTGTATGGAGAAGCTGGTGGATGCACACCTATGCCCTCACTGCTCGAAGCTGTGCTGTTATGCCTGTGTCCGGCGATGGCTGACCGAGCAGAGGTCACAGTGTCCACACTGTCGCGCAGCCCTACACTTGCACGAGCTGGTTAATTGCCGCTGGGTAGAGGAAGTGACCCAGCAGATAGAAACTATGCAGCAGACCAACTCAATAACTCAGCGTGATAGTTTTAGGGACAGGTAAGAAATAATTATATATTTTATTGCAAAAGGTCAAAAATACTAGGAAACAATTTTTTTTTTAATAGGATTAGTTGTATAACTGAGGTACCAGAACCCACATATTGCGATTCATCCGAAACAGCGTAGCTCAAATGCAGCAGGGTTTTCCCGTCGCGATGGTACACTTAGTGATTGCCACCACGGCTACCCATCGCAGCAATTATGGGCATAAATCCTCTTTCTTGGGGAGGATGATGTTGATGAGTTATGCATGCTATATACTCTATTGTTAATTTTGTTTCTATTACGGATCCCCTCATACTTAAATGAAATTAATTGCAAAAGAAAACTCCGATCATTGCTCTTCACATACCCACAGTATCAGGTAGATTCAGTATCATATCCCATCACTGTTCACTCAACAAACATTGATATCTCATTGTGTTACTTCAATAATACAAAGACTTTCATGTTAAGACATTATGGTATATCTTGGATAAATAAGTTTCTTCTCAGATTTCCTAACACTGCCTATCGAAGGTAAGATTCTTCGGTTGACCTTTTTAAGCTGGACTGTTTATTGTATAGAACGTGTGAATGGCAACTTGCAAGTTTATTTCACCTGTTGAGAAACTGTGGATTGTTTTAGATTTATCGATTTTGCCAATACTGGTAGTGAACAGATTTTGAGTTATTATTGTTCAAAACTTGGCTTTATTACTGTATTGGTTCTAATACTGTATACTTCTATCTATCTTATCTCCTTTCTATATTTTCGAAAAATCGTGACTCATACAAGGTGAGAAAGTGGCCTTTAATACAATAACACATCTGTCCCGGCAATAAATAAAAAAAGTCTTAGGGTAGGGACCATTATTTCCAGGTATATAAGTGAGAAATTTAAGCATTTTAATGAAAACCTATATAATGTCGTTTTAACTTTGAATACAGTAGAACTTCAATAAGTTAAAGTCCAAGGGAAACACAAAATATTTTAAGTTATAGAGGTTTTAAGTTATCAAGGGTCTATGTTAGGGATAGGTTAATAAAGAGGTAGGTATGTGCAGTAAGGGTACATACCCTTGTTCCTATTTTTATTCGAATGCGTCAGAAGGATTGGTTTAAAAAATACAGAAATTTATATAATCATATTTATTTATTCCCATTGCACGTTACATAAAAAACAGTTAATGGTTTAGTCTACTTAAAAAGTCTGTGATTTTCTTTTGTTTTAAACAATTCAGTTTCTAAATCGATTTGATTTTCAATGACAAATAAAGGGGAAAATACATTATCTTTTATGTTGTTACGCTGCTCTATAAATGATCGTACAGTTGTTAAAGCTCTTTTTGCTTTGTTGATTGATACGTTTGTAGATAAAGTTTGTGGCTCGTCGTTAAAATCATCGTCTTTATCACTTTGTTTCTTTTCAAGCCATTTTTCACTGCTTATATAGCTTTTAATTTATTAGCGTATGTGAGTGTTGTTAGTTTTCTTCTTGAACTCATTTTAAGCAAGTTTCATCACACAGTACGTAAAGCGATGTTTCCAGGACAATGATCAAAAACTTATGATCTAAGTAAGCCGTTGTTTTAAGGCTAACCGCCGCAAAGCTTTAAAGAATTTCTAAGAAGCAAACAAAGGGTGACATGTGTATTGTTTACGTTAACAATTCAACTAGTAAACACGTGCAAGCAATACATGTACCGGCAGGCCGGGCTGCATCTTCTTCGCCCAAATGCAGCGCACACCAGACCTCACCCCCGCGATCTACGAAGTTACCGAGCTTTTGTGCATGCCCGGGGTGAAGATCGAGGCCTGGCGAGGAAAGAAAGGGCCTAACCAATGCCACAGGTGCCAACAATTCCGGCACTCCTCACATGGCTGCCACAGACAACAAGCGTGAGATGCGGGAAAGCACATGCCGCCAGTGACTGCCCCCGCCCACGCGAGGAGCCCCCTACATGCGCGAACTGCGGGGAACCGCACCCGGCAAACTCGGTGGGCTGCCCGGTCTTCCAGCAGGAAGCCAGGATAAAAAGGGCCGGCACAACAGCGTTAGCCGGGCGGCCTCCGGTACGCACTGGCAGCGTACCAGCGCAACCAACACCACCGCACCTAATGGCTGAGTCCAACGACGGGGTGAATATCTCCCGTCAGAAACGCAAGGGCACGGACAAGAGGGTCCCCATAGCGGCAGATGAAAACCCAGTCGTCTTCACGCCCGGGGAGGTCAGCAGGACCATAAACAAACTGAAACCCAGGAAGGCGCCTGGCCTTGACAACGTCATCGGCAACATGCTACGTCACTTACCACCAAAAAGCATTACAGCTCTGACTCGCCTTTTCAACGGCATCAACCGCACAGGCCACTCCCCACAAGGGTGGAAAATGGGAGGAGTAATTATGCTGCCCCAGCCCGGGAAGAACACACTCAAGCCCGAGAGTTATCGTCCGATCACACTGCTACCTACGGTATCCAAGGTGTATGAGAAATTGCTACTACTACACCTGGAACTGCACATAAGACCGAGGGAGGAGCAGTACGGATTTCGGACAGAGCACTCCACCTCGCTGCAACTGACGAGAGTACTGCACCATATGACGACGGCCTACAACAAAAAGGGTTACACCGCCACAGTACTCCTCGACATGGAGAAGGCTTTCGATAAGGTGTGGCACCAGGGTCTGCTTTATAAATTATCAATGTCACAGGCACCCCGTCAAATCACACGAGTGGTAGCTTTCTTCCTCGATAAAAGACATTTTCGAGTGAAAGTAGAAAACGTTCTATCAACAGAACGAGCCGCTGAGGCCGGCGTACCTCAGGGCAGCTGCATCTCGCCCGCGCTGTACAGCTTTTATACGGACGACATCCCGGTAGGAGAAGGCACACATCTGGCACTATACGCAGATGACGCCGCCTACTACGCATCCTCGGTCAACCTAAAACACGCAGCTAAAAAATTACAGAACACCCTCGACCTACTGCCCGAGTGGCTAAGTAGATGGAGACTGCAGGTGAGCGTAACCAAAACACAGGCTGCAGTCATTGGCCGCCACTCCCTTCTACCGAAACCACTGATGATGGGGCAAGAAGTCAACTGGTCCCGCAAGGTCAAATACCTGGGGATCACAATAGACAGCCCACCTGTGCATGAAGCACCACATCGAACACGTGATAAATAAGACCAGGTCGGTCGCGCATCTACTTTCGCCTCCAAACTCCCGCTCAGAACGAAGCTGGGAGTTTACAAAACATACGTTCGATATCATCTCACATATGCAGCCCCGGCATGGTACGCACTAACCAGCCGGACCAACAGAGGCCGCCTTCAATCCCAACAATCCCGCGTTCTACGCACAATCGTCGGAGCACCGCGCATGGTGCGAAACGCGACGATACACCGCGACCTGAAAACAGAATACATCGAAGATTTCATTAGCAGATTGTCGAGCGCAATGTTCGCGCGCGCCGACAAAGCCTCTCTGGCGAACCTGCACCTGCGCAACATAGCGCCGCTGCACGCCAGACCACCGGACTCCAAGGCCTACCAGCGAGAACTCACGGCCGGTGAGGTCGAACATGACTCGGGCACGAGCCCGAGACCGCAACCCCCTGAAGGGCAACGATAAACTGTTGTTCACCGCAACCCAATGACCCGCCGATATTAATCGGCGGCGTTTGATACTGCGACAAAGGCGCCGAGCGTCGTAGTCGCTCGCTAGTCGTAGTCGCTAGACCTCGATCGAGGGATGCCGAGATATTTTCTTAGCATGAGCTGAAGGCATATTTGTAAAAGGTAAATGATAAAATATAATTGTCTATCAATCAGCTTTTAATTGTCCTACTGGAATGACGTGAATACTTGACAAACTTGGTTTCAAAAGTTAAGGATGTTCACGTTAAAGCTGGTTCATTATTCAGATGATTGGCGGACTTGAGAGATACGTCTACTGGATGTTTAATAGATAGAAAAAGCATTGATGATAATGATCTTTCACTTTGATTACACAATGTTGTAACATTGTGTAATTTAATAATTTTATACTTAATATTCTTGTGGTCCTATTGTAATTATTGCATTGTTTGAATAGCGTTCGATGTATTGTTGGTCGTCTAATTGGAATTTGATATGCCTTAATTGTTATGTGCCTACGCCATGTTCCCAGATGCAAAAATATTTGTAATTTGCTAATAACCATAGTGGCAAACAAAACAAATATATGTATACATCAATTTAAATGTTAGGAACTTTAATGATAACCATAATTAGTGAACCATTACCGTGTAATGAAAGAAAAATAAATATACGTTTAGTTTATTTACCCATTTACAATAACAGCAAATAATATAGTTAAGTATATAGCCCTAGAGTATTTAAATTGTCATATGATATACTATGTGTTGTATAAACGACACACCAAAACATATACGATTAATATAAATAGAGGACTAAGATTGTTTTTAAAATTATCTATGCTATTATTATAAAGCTAAAGAGTTCGTTTGTTTGTTTGTTTAAACGGGCTAATCTAAGGAACCGCTGGTCCGATTTGAAAAATTCTTTCAAATTTGGATAGTCTATTGATCGATGAAGGCTAAAGGCTATATTTTGTTTTCAAAAAAATTGGGATCTGTTTTATAATAATTAAATAAATCTATATACCCAAGCATCACTATACCCCAAAATTCACTATTCCACAGAGTCAAAGTCGTGGACACTGCTAGTATAAGATATTACCTTTGTAGTGATAATAATAACAATACATATTTTTATATAATTGTAATTATATCCTTATTCCCAAGCAGATGCCCAACACACCAAGAGAAGTTGACGGTGTACTGTTGGACGTGTCGTCGCTGCATCTGCCACCAGTGTGCGCTGTGGGGAGGCACCCACACGGGGCACACGTTCAAACCACTGGAGGAGGTCTACGAGCAGCATGTGACACAGATACGAGACGAGGTGTCGCAGCTGCGCCGTAGACTCATGGAACTTATTAGTCTAGTACAGGACGTGGTAAGAGTTGTCTTAATTTCCCTTTAAAACAAATGATATATGTAATTATTCCGTGCACGTTTTCACCTTAGCGAACTGTTTTGTATTTTTATCTTTACTAATATTATAAAGCTGAAGAGTTTCTTTGTTGCACGATCCGGTGGTCCAATTTGCAAACTTCTTTTAATGTTGGATAGTCTATTTAGCAGGCTACTATATCCCACAAAGTCATTATTCCACGTAGTCGCGGACATTCGTTAATGTATTATTATGTCTATCTGATAGTTAGTTACCAATTTGACTGCAGTCAATATAAATCGACGTTCATAAATTCAATTGTCGTAAGGAGAAATGTGCAGGTTTACGAACAAAACAGAAAGTAAAAACAATTAATTCTTTATAACTTATTATCTGAAAAGCTATATTTAGTTTTGTTTAAGCTGTTTTTAACAAATATTATTGACATTAATTCCCTACTTGAAACTATTAACAAAAGCCAGAAATAAATAAACACAAAATGTTTTCTCTTTATGTCCCTTGCGCTAATTGAATTTATGACCGTCGAAGTGTTTTTAATTGATGCAATGCATGTGACAACATATATGCGTCTTCTATGTAAGGTATTGGTCGTTCAATATACATATGTGCTAGTATTAACTCACGTTTATGTTAACACAACTTATGTGTTTAACTATCATATCTTCATGCCATTACGAATGTCCAATGTAGTCCTGTCCAAGATTTTTAATAGAACTGCTCGTATGTAGTCTGTGTTCAGTTGTACATAAGCTAAACACTATTTTATATCTATCAAATATCCATGTACCTCTATAATTATGTAGGAGCGCAATGTGGAGTCAGTGAGAGCAGCGAAAGATGAGCGCGTGCGCGAGATTCGGAACGCTGTGGAACTCATGATATCCCGTCTCGACTCCGCACTAAAGGCCAAGTTGCTCACGCTGATGGGTCAGAAGAATAGCCTCACCCAAGAGACTGAGCAGCTTGAACATCTGCTTCAGGAGATAGAACATCAGATGCATACAAACACCAGGTACCTACATTTTATAATAGACCTAAAACAATATTGGTGGTGCCAGGTGCTGATATGAAAGTCCATAGTTATAATTGTTTGTGATTGCAATTAATATTTAATTGAAAGAATAATCTACTACTTCATTGAGTATATTTGTGCATTTCATATTTATATTTTGATTCCAGATCAGAGCTGATAGCAAAAAGCGGTGAACTTTCCAAGATGATACACCAAGTGAGAAAAAAACCGATGGCCAGTTTCGTAACGGCGCCGGTACCGGCCGATTTCCACAGGCAAGTATACGGCGCACTTGAATCGGTGACAGACGGAGAGAGACTGACGGTGTTTTGTTGTCGACAGTGAAATCGTGCCGAGTTACGACAGTAGCACATTCCCGCTGACGAACTTCACGCAGCTGCAGCACGCGGCGGCGCCCGTGTACTCCGCGCCGCTGCACGTCAACGGGCTGTGCTGGCGCCTGAAGGTGTACCCCGACGGCAACGGCGTCGTCCGCGGCAACTACCTCTCCGTGTTCCTCGAGCTCAGCGCCGGCCTCCCGGAAACTTCCAAGTTAGTAATGCGCTCCTGGTACCTGAGGCTCGACCTGCATGGTTTACCGACACCCTAATGTTTTTTTATTTAATGATAAACCAATTTTATCGATCGAGTCAATCGAGCCTCGCGACACTGGACAATGTAAATGCTTCGCTGACAATATTTTATATTTGGACACGATTTTACTGAATTGTGATTTGATTTGTCCACGTCGATTCACTGTTTATATTTTTTACTTCTATAGAATAATGCAGCCCCAATATAGATAATTACCTCTGTTTTATATAGTACAATAATGTAGTGTTTCATTATTACAAGCACTGCTAAATTAAGGGTAGGCAAGAGGTAAGTGTCCAACCATACTCTTAATGGCATCACTTCTCATTCTAGTCATGCTGTGTCAATTATTTGTTTGAATTCATTGTTATACTTTTCTATACACCACATACTGTTTGCATGGAGACATTTCTTCTTTCAATTTCTTTTATAATTTTCTAACTTTCTGTTATCTTTATCGTTATTTCCAGGAATTTTTTCTTGCCATACAATCAATATCTCCTGGCTATAATATATGTACTAATATAAAAGATTTGTATTTTCGTTTGTAACTAAATATATCAAAAACCTTTTTTAGAAATGATTTCACTGATAAAAAGTCACATGCACCAGGAGTAGAGAGTGACTAAGGCAAAATTACAAAAAAAATTGTCAACAGCCTAAAATAGGAATCTGAAAACGGGATTTCTATTTTTGTACGTTTGTAACGGATAAACTCAAAAACAACTACACCTATTTCAAAAACTCATGTTATAATTAAAAGTTATATTGTCAGCGAGTAATATAGGCTATATTGTATCGCAATATTTATATGGGAAAAGGGACTTCACTAAAACCGCGGAGCGCGACTAGTATATTATATTTTTTTTGTGTATGTAATACATATCTGCCTGTCAACAAGGTATTGTCATTCATGATTATATATAAAAACTAAATTACTGTAAAATGCATCTATACTTAACGGTTTTTTCAGTTAAAAAAACATATATTTTTTTTATTCAATAAATTCATATGCCAATATGAATAGTAAAAAAAATACAATCAACTAACTTTACGATGCTACGATGCGCTGACAGAGTTATATATCGCATCTGACATCGTTCAGTAAGCCTATTTTAGTACTAGACTGCCATCTCTGGGCGGGTCTTGTAACTAAGTTTACTGCTGATGCATTACGCATCAATTTATGTAATAATTAGCTAACCCCTGACTGGAGAACGTTGTCATGTCTAATTGCGATGGATATGAATACTAATTATGTTATATTAAAAATAATATTAAAGGTATAATTAGTATCCATATGGATTTAAAAATATAATATAGTCGTCGAAAGAAAGAAAATGTTCCGATTCTTCTATAGACATTTTGATTGTTAGCATGTTAACTGACTCTCTTCAAAGGAGGTCAAAGTTATTACTGTAGAGCGTTTTGTCTACGGTTGATTGGACACCGGCTATGGTTGGTCAGGTGTGAGAACCAGCTGCTGTATTTTATTCAAATTATACATTTGTCCGTGCTCATAGCCGTGACGTCAAATCAATTTCTCAGATAAAATTCAATAAATTATTAAAGCTATTGAGAAAAAAAAATTTTTTTTTAAAGCAATTCTTTGGATAAAACCTTAGGGTATTGTATATGCCTTAATTGTTTCACTGTCGTTTTCTGTTTTCAATTTATTCACATAAAATTCTTGATCATGTAAAATTATTTGATTGTGGTATTTGCTTAAGCTATTATATAAGACTTAGCTTTCGTGGCGTTGTTTTATGTTGTGCATATTATTTCAAAATGTTTTTTTTATCAAAAGGGGTAAATTATATTTAATTTGAATTATGCTAAAGAAATTATGGGTAATTCCTTATAAAGTAAATATTACAGACAATTTTACTTTATACACTATTCTAAAAACTAGCTTAATTTTTGAGAGGTTCGAATATTTGCTTTTGATGATAATAATTTACAAAATAAAGGTTGTTTCCTGTTTCTCAATAAATTAAAAATAATCCATTCAATGATTACATTATTCTTCTGGTTACTCTAAGAAACAGCGACTGTAATAATACGAATAAAACCAGGTACGAGTACCGCGTGGAGATGTTGCACCAAGTGTCGCGCGACCTGTCTAAGAATATCGTGCGCGAGTTCGCGTCCGACTTCGAGGTGGGCGAGTGCTGGGGGTACAACCGGTTTTTCCGGCTCGACCTGCTCGCCAGTGAGGGCTACCTCAACCCCGACACAGACACGCTTATTCTAAGGTGAGTGTGACCAAAGGTAGATCGGCTATCTGGTACCTTCAATAGTCGGCAACGGATATCAGTTGAGGGTTGTAGGGAACATGTTTATCCAGAACTTAAATGTACTATTACTTCAGAGAAATTAAAGCATTGGTGCGAAAATGATTTTATAGGAATTACGTTTGATTTTTGAAATTTTTCTTCTAAGAAAGAATGGAAAATTCGGAAGAGTTTTATGTAAAAATGCATTGGCAATTATTTGTAAACTATAAGTTCAAACTTGATATGATACCAGATCATCTAAATGCTTTAAAATAAAATGTAAATTCTGTCATTAAGATTCCGATTTCGCAACGACACAGATTTTGCTAATACACTTTTTAAACACATGCAATACTTCTCTGTTCGTGTTACCTAGAAAAGGAGATTGAAATGAGTTGGGAACCTATACCTATACACACAACATCACGTACGTTGACCTCACCCTAAGATAAGCGGTTTAAAGCACTAATGTTACGTATATCAGATAGAAAATAAATCATTTAGATCAGAATATAAATATATTTTTTAAATACAAATATAACACCCAGACAGAACAAACACAAATATTCATCATATGAATGTTTGTCTCTTGGGTGGGGATCAAACTCACAACCTTTGGCACACAAGATAGGAACACTTCCGAATGCGCCACCACCGTTTTGATTGATTTCAATAGTGTTGGATAAAATTGTAACTATGTAAATGCATAGAAGCTTAAAATTAATAATTTAATTGGATTTTTAAAGTTGTCAGGTATGTAGAAATGTCAATGGTGTGAAAGCTTATTACAATTTATATTCGCCGTTCCTGTAACTGTTTTAAACCTGTATTATATTTATTTCCAAAGTAATTTTTTTAATGTACTACAAATATACACGTTATTGACATTTTGTCTTGTTGTGTGACCCGCAAATCTTTTAACACCTGATAACAACAAACTAGAATGTACTGCATGTAAGATTGGTATTGTTTGCCAAGGTTTCAAGTCCGGCCGCCCACGTTCTACCAGCGGTGCCGCGACCAGCAGTGGTACATCAACCAGCTCGTCACCTTGCAGAACCAGCACATTTTGCAGATTAATGATCTCAAAGAGGTACCTCCAAGTCAAGTGTATTTATATATCGAATTCAGTATCTATCTAAATCAATTGATTGATCTTTTGTGTTTGTGTTACGATTTGAATTACATACAATTACTTGATCGATTTAAAAAAAAAAACAAAACTCCATCATCACGGCCACTGAAAGTCCGCTGCTGAACATAGGCCTCTCCAAGAATGGTGGAATTTTCTCCATAATTGTCGCGCTGTGTAAGCGTGTTGGCAATCGTAGAGCGCAGCTTTCGCGATGCTGCTGCGTATCCCCGCCATTTGCATTTGAGCTACACTGTTCGGATGGATATACCACCCTCTGTCGGTTGTGGTACCTTAGTCGCCCTCTATGACACCCGGGACAGAGGGAGGTACTATTCTACTGTGCCGGTATTTCACGGCTATTGTTATATATGTATTGTTACTGTCTATATTTAATTTTGATCTAAACAGAAATTTATTACGATTTATTACGATTACAAAAAAAAAATTCAATATTACAATTCTGCATTATCAGCAAAGAATACAAACTATGTTTTTTCCTGTATTCTCACGGGAACGGGAATTTTGTGATAACATTTCCTCTGCGCCACAACGTTGGAAATGATCCTCAGCTGATAAGCATCCTAAGCTTTACATGAAAACTTACGCATTAGAATTTTTAAGATTAATGTTAGTATTAGATGTTACTTTGATACCTGGCGTTGAGAAGTTAGTATATATCTGAAATTTTCCACGCCTATATATATATATTAAACACGAAAATCAGAACTAAGACCGATGTATAAACTTGCAGACTGTGCCGTGAGGTATAGTGGAGTAGAATAATACCTTTCACTGTACCCGATGTCGTAAGAGGCGACTTAGGTATCAGAACTGATAGATGGCGGTATATTCATCCATCCGAATCGAAAAGCTGCGCTCTGCAATTGCCAACACGCCTGCTTTCTTGACCTTTCTTGACCTACGTCCAGGACTCTCCTGTCGTCCTGGAACTCTTACGGCTGATTTATGGATTATTTTAAAATAATTATTTTTCTCTGCTGCAGCGTCTAAACCTAGAGATGACTCGCAAAACTTTAGTGGCGACGCGCGTCTCGGTAAACAATGGCGGGACGTTGGCAAACGCCAGCGGGGCGGGCGAGGTCGACAACCCTGCGCAGGACAACCCCGTCGACGGGGACACGCCCAGCGAACACGCCCCATTCAACCATTGGCAATACAAGCCGGGACATGTTACCAGCGGGCCGAGGCTTGCTAGTCCAGGTACTCGATTCCTATGGGCTCAAGTTCCCAGTGGGAGGAGGTTGGTCCTTTCAGGTACGTGATTCCTGTACAACGTTAAACTAAGCGAAAGGTACAGTCAAGTTTAACCTAGTTATCAGTAGCAGTGATGAAGTATGTAATTGCTGTAGTCAATTTAATAATATGCCACTTATATGATAAAATAAGAAGTGAATAGAAAAATTGCAAATTTTCGTAAATAGCAGAAACGTAAAGAACCGTAACTTAATTGGTAGTGCAGTCTACCGGAATGGAAAAAGTGCAGGTTGAGGCCTCGCTTGAAACCTCAGATAAATTAAATGTTGTCTAATAGATATTTGTTCTAAAGCAAAAAAATAACAATATAATAAAAAAATATAGTATATTTATAATACGGCCTACAGTTGATTGTTTGTCTGTAGCCGTGAACACGGCGATGTTCGCGGAGGACACGCGCAACAACGACGTGTCGTCGCAGTTGGCGTATGGCGACTACTCGCTGGAGCGCCGCCTGCCCCACCACAACCACGGGTTCGACGCCTACACCAACCTGCCCTCCACCTCGCGGTGAGTGCGCCAGATGTTGCGGATGTATTTTTTCACATCTACGGATGCACATCTGTATAATAATCTTAAGTGTTAATTTGCTTCTTTGATAATAAAAAGTCAATGAATTACTATTACTGTTTAATAATTTCAGTGATTAATTTTGAATATTTGAATGGGAGACATAAAGCGATCTTTTAACGCCCACAAAAAACGCTCTCATTCGTTTTCATACGTCATCAAAATAACAAACAAAAATATTTGTTGTGTTGGGGTATTCCGTGCTATTATATTTATTAAAGAAAAGATTTAAATTAATTTATAATAATAAATATAATCAGGTCGGCAAACTCGTTGCACGTTTCGGGCGCTGATAACATGGCGCTAGTAAGCCTCCATTCGCTATTCAGTGCAGCCAATGCGCCCAGCCGGATGCCCAGCAAGCTGGTCAAGTCCCCCGGCGCATCCGCGCACGACAAGCGGCGGCACCTGCTGCCCAAGGACACCTCCACTCTCGCCGGTCAGTAGCCAGGATTGTACTACACACAGCCAGACAGCCA
>JACJUM010003085.1:4032908-4151404 GCA_020976665.1 Heortia vitessoides | reverse complement strand
CCCGGCCAGCTGCGGCGGCCTGAGCGGGCCCGCCATTCTGGTCTCTATTCTTTTGCACTATTTAAGATTTCAGAGTCAGATGATTTCATTATATGTAAACATTTCGCGTCACCGTGGTCGTCTCCATTTTTGCTTACTATGTACAGTTTTATCCAACTTGAGAGATAGGATAGTTTGTGTCGAGAGCCTAAGATTCGATTCTTCTCTGGGACAATCCTTTATAGGTTGAAGTTTTATGGTTTGTTTTAAACTGGGTGTTGAATATGTAATTAAGTACAGCATTTATATGTCCATTTGATGATTGTCAAATAATATAGAATAGTCTAATTTGAAAAAAATATATAATCTTATAATTAAGGTGATCACTCGTTATCCAATGAGACATTGAATACTTGTTAAAAGTACTATATTTAAAATAAGTCATTGCGTATGATTGAGTAAAAAAAACTAGTGGCGACATCTAGTTACAACAAGCATAATTAAATAAATGATGTATTATTACCGCAGCGGGCCACCTAAACGGGCTGGGCCTGACGCCGCCGGGCACGCCGGAGCGCGGCGGCGTGTCGCCGGCGCCGCCGCCGAGCCTGGCGCTGCACGACTACTGGCCCTCCGTGTCGTCCGTCAGCGACAATGACGAGGTCGAGCTCATGTTGGACTACAACGTAAATACCGCACTAATCACTCTTTACTACACTACTAATGCTTTGTGCCGACGCTGATCCCTCCATACCACTCTTAATTGACCCGAAACGCGTCTCGGGATTTAGGACGAAGCCGACGTGACGCTTCAGCATGACCTCTTAAGAAATTTTAATGACATTATTTATTTTAATTGAGTCTGGATAAATTGAAATTTTTACTCGGCCATTGTATTGGACTAATTATGTCTATCTGTGGGAATTTATTAAAAAAAATAAATATGGGATATACGTATATGTAACATTTAATTGAAATATAAAAATTTACAACATTTCGGATATTTTTATGTCGAAAGTATTGTTGGATCAGTGTTGGTTTATTATTTTATAGCATTCGGTGACATTGGCGACATCGCATACGGCGGCCGCTTCAAATATTGTATGAGATAACCGTCATTCATGCTTATTACATTTTATTCTGTGTATTTATATTTAAAACGCATAATCTATAGTTTATATGCATAAAAATCAGTTTATTTACTTTTATATCCTAATACCCTAGCTTGGACGAATTCAACGTTAATCCGAATAGAAATGAGATACTGATTCGATCCCATGTACGACAGGACACTCTCTTCGACATGCTGTTAAACAGCCTATCGATCGAGGGCCCTTCGTCCACGGGCGAGTGCGCGGAGGAGACGCGCGCCGCCACGCCGCCTGTGCAGCCCTGGAGCCCGCCGTCCGCCCCCGCGCCCGCTCCTTCCTCCGCGCCCGCTTCTACGTCCACTTCTGCGGCCGCGTCCACTTCCGCGGCCGCCCCCGCGTCTGCCCCCGCCCCCACACCCGCGCCGCTCGCGCGCCCCGCCCGCGACCTGGACTGACCCCGCCGCCACCGCCGCCCGCGTGCCTGCTGCGACCCCGAGCTGCGCCGGGCGAAGTTCCGCCGTGAGTATTTTCACTGATCCCGGAGAGATCGGTGTCAGAGCCAATAGTTCAGACTGCCTGACCTGCGGACGGGTAGATACACTGGCACCGATTTTATCCGTTGGCACTTGGACGCGTGCGGACATGCTCTCGCGTGCGGACGGTGTTCGGAAAAGAACTAATATTTAAGATTCTGTTCTAACGTTTTCATCTATAACAAAATCGAAAGAACAATATAATAATAGATTTATGATTTACCATTAAGAAATATTAGTAATTTTTAGTTCCAATGAATTTAGTAACGGAATGTCGCTCTTGAGAGATTTTGCGTTATTTATATAAAATTAAGTCTATGTGTTTGTGTACACCAACCGACGAAGTTTTGCTCATTTAAAACGGCTCTAGAAGGTGATATGTAAGTGAATGTACGGCGTAAATTTTAAACATTTCGACGTCATAAATTCATTTGTCGAAGGGGACAAAAAAAGAAGGTTTACAGAAAGAACAAAAAAGAAAATAAAAACAATTAATTCGTTATAACTTTATTATTTAAATGGCCTTTTTTTAATTATGTATTTTAGCTATTTCTAACAAACATTTTCGAAATTGAATCCTCTTTTACTTGAAAGTATTAACTAAAGTCAGTCAAGTTTTTTTTCCATATATCCCTTATGCCAATTGAATTTCTGACCGTCGATATGCGCAGGAAGAAAATTAGTTTTAATTTGGAAGTTTTTTAATTGATGTATTGGGGTGGTCGCGGAATTCGAATTACCTATAAAGAATGTTACGTGTCTTATCACGAGGTTTTCCGAAAAGACGGTATCGTTAATGATGCTATGTTGGAGATTAATAGGTCTTGTCGTATCCGACTTGTACAGATATGTATATTTGATGGAGCATGTTATTATAAGTGTAGCAGAATTATTTATTTGTACTCAATATAATGATATTATTTTGTTAGAATAAAATTATTTGCCTCTTTATTTTTTCTTATGGTATAAGTATTTTATAAAATGTAGGATCTACTCAACGCCTGATTACTGAACTGATTCGTGCTAAGATTTTATCCACGGGCATTAGTTAAGTGTTCCAAATTAAAAGGAAACGATCTCTAAACCTAAGTCGAAACTGTCATGACATTTTGTGAAGAGAATAGGGTTTTTTGGACTTTAGATATATTCATTAAAGCTTTATGTTGCATTTATTTTACTCAAAATTTGTATGATCGTAGCCGGGCTTCGGATGTTTAATGATTTCATAGTCAACACATTCTCAATTTAGTACATACTAGCGTTAAAAATATATTTATAGTTCACATCTCGTCAATAGTTTAAGAAGGTAGGTAAATGTGTTCTCACGACTCAGGCAGTATTATATGTACATATTATATAGAATGGCTTTCCACTTAAGTGATATTACGTTAATTCACAGATTTTAATTCAGGAGCATAATGAGTCCCAAGTTTTCGAAGTCAAACCTTTTTTGTAATTCGTTTGATCTAAAATGTACATTTCGCTGTGCATAAGGTGCCAGTGATTACTTAATTATCAATATACAATTATGTACCTACATTATGTTCGCTACTGTGCGGTTCAATGAGACGTGTTTGCATCTAGGCAACTCGGTTCCTGACCGCCCGATTAACGTATCCTGTGTTCGATAGGGACTCTGTACCTTATAATATTGATGCGCATAGATAGCCGTTGTCTGCTTTCATGTTGATGTTCCGCTTGCAATGACATAAGTAAAATGTAAGTCGATTAAGTTTCACAATTTTGTCCGCTTCATTTTGTAATAGTGTAAAAATGTATCTGTAAGGGAAATTCTTGATGTGAGCCGTAGTGTTCACTAGGGAACATGACCATTATTTGCACTAATTATATTATAAACGTATAATGTAGGTTAGTTAGTGTTTCCTAGTGAGTACAAAGCCATCTATCTCTCTTTCGACCACTTGAGGCTCAATCTATCTGTTGTATAGTTCAAATGGATGTTTTTTTGTGATTGTAGTGATGTCCGCATGTAACCGGGCGTAGATTTGTTATGTATAATCCCTTAGTTAAAGTAGAAATTTTGACTGAATAGTTCAAACTTGTGTGATTCACGTAGGTTAGGAGCGAGTACTGAGTATTGTTAAGGAACGAGTGTCGGAACTATTGTTAAATATTAGGAAAATGCATAATAGTGTTTCAAAAATATACTCATAAATCGGTAAACGCAGTGTGTATCGTAGTGAGCAAATATTCAATTAGATTTATCTGTATTTATCTGCGTACAATTTCAGAATTTCTACTTCTTGAGAATGAATTCTATTTTTGATTCTGTACTATAAATGATAAATGTTTATGATTCAATTGTCGTCGTATGATAATTATCAAAATAAAACAAATAATAACATGTTTTCGTTTTATTTCGCGTATGAATCAATTTACAAATTTGCCGGAACACTCTCTGCTCGCTTACCACCCGCCGGGTCCGATGGCAGATTGTAGTGATCCTATCTTGTGCATCAAAGGTCGTGGGGTCGATCCCCACCCGGAATAATATTTATATGGTGATATTTGTGTTTATTTTTCTGTGTCTGGGAGTTAATTATATGTTTTTAAGTATTATATTTGTGATTTCTCTGTTTTCTCAACACGGAGCCAGGGCGATATATAGATGTTGGATTTATCTTACAAATGCCGCCTGCATTGGTTCTCTTACTTATTTCTACCGACAAATAGCCGTTTTCACATTGCTGTGTTCCGGTTTAAAGGGTAGGAGAGGCAAGGAAATGTAAACTTGGTAAATGTGACATTGTATCTTCAGTTCATAAGGTTGGTGACACACTAGTGTCTGTCTTTGTGATGACACGAGGGTCTGGGCTGCGGTCACGTTTATCATCAAGCGGACCGTATGCTTGTTTGCTGACTTCATTATTATATTCAGAAGATGCGGATTCATGAGAAGATCTTGATGATTGACTAAGATGAGCTTGGATGTTTCGGGTTTATTCTCATCCCATAGTCAGGGTGATGAAAGAACAATCTTAAAATTAGCAACTTGAGTACCGAGCTGGTATCTGGCTTTCCCGTCAAGTTAACACAATTACCTATTAGTGTCGAGTAGGGTTTCATATGAATATTCAGAACATCTAAGCGAATATCTAATACACTCATTTGCAAAAAAAACGGACGGTTTTGATTTTAATTCTTTTAAAAAATACGGTACCAAAATGATTTCAATCATTTGTACATGTTACTGACCGGTTTTAAAAATGCCGTGGTGTTTAAAACAGTTCGATCTAAATTTAAATTTTCGTTTAATGCTCGTTTTTACAGAAACCCACATTTTATCCTACACTTTTGGTGCAAAGTTCCTAACGATAATATCGGTTTTCATAACTTTTAGTCAATTTTTATAAATTTATTTCATATACTTAATTATCAAAGCTTCATTTATTGCTGTTTAGCTGTCTCAATAATGTTAGAGAAAGTGGTAAAATCTACCAAAATTATTGCGCTGCTCGAAGAGGGTGCAGCCAATGCTTCGTGGCTCAGTGTGAGTCCCTCGACGGTTCAAAGGACCTGGCAGCGGTATCAAGACACCGGTTTCGTCGAGAGAAGGCCTGGTTCGGGAAGAAAACCATGTACCCAACCACGGGATGATTGTTTTCTTGTGAGTCGCGCATTAAGAAATCGCAAGTCTTCGTATGTGGTCCTAAAGAACAACCTCGAAGAAGTAAGAAATGTGCATATTAGTCTATGGACGGTCAGAAGCAGGCTTCTCGTGGCCAATCACGGTATATCCCGAAGCAGTGTAGCTCAAATGCAAATATATAGTATTTCAAGTTTTACGTATATATTGCTTGAAGTTATTTATATAAAAAATATATATTTGTTTTTTTGCACGATTTTAAATATTCTTTCATTGACTAACAGCTACATGATCGGCAAGTAACTCAAGTACCCTTTTTGGTAGCACCATCATCATACCAGCCACCATCATACCACTGGAAGTCCACTGCTGGACATAAGACTCCCCAAGAAAGGAAGTTTTTTGCCCGTAATTGACGCGCTGGGCAAGCGTCGGTTCTGGTACCTATTTTATATCTTGTCGAGTATTTTATAATCTATGCAACCATTTTATAATTACTATACATAACCCTTTCACGCAACGGTCAGTTTCCTCTATCCTTCTCTTTTGTACATAAAGCGCGCGCTTTCTTCATTTTTAGCGCGTGTAAGAGCAATCCCGCAACCATAGTGTGACCATTCTATTATCATCTCCGCCTTCATATTCTGGAACCTAAATGGTTTATGTATCCATTTTTATAAAATACATATTATGATTTATTTAGTACGTTTTTTTTTTCAATTTGCATATATTAAAAATTGCATAATGAATTAGTATGTATTTTCTACAGTTTATTTTGATTAAATTACAAAATAAAGTTATTTATATAAATTTGGGGCACACTGTGGTTGACTAAGGGTATCCCAGATATGATTTTTGTATCGAAAAAGAACCTGCTCTTTTAGAAGGTTGCAGAATATTACCCTATCTCTCAGAAATTTAAATGAAATTAATTTAGAGAAATACATATTCTTTTTTTTTGGTTTAGGTTTTATACATTTTCAGAGGAAACTATATCAATATTGTTCTGACGATTACATAGCAAGAATTTTTTATTTAAGTTTGACTCTCAGTTTTTATTTTAGTATCTAAAATATATCTTAAAATAGATTGTATTTTAATTATTTCAAACAAAAAGAAGTCGATCGTTGTGAAAATTTCCTGCAAGAAGGTATGTACGCGATTTGTTTACTTATGCTGTAAATCATAACAGTAAATCTTTAATTATTTCAACGTTAAGGTAAGCGTTAACCGATGTAGTTATAAACGAACTTTATTATTAACATAATAGAATAACTTTCGAACTCTGTAGAACATTGGTAGAAGTAAAAAAAGCATTCAGGATCTTAATTATTTTAACGTTTTAAGAGAACAAAGAAAAGGATCCCTATCCTGCTGACTATATATATATATATATTTATTCATTTTATTTCTGTTATGTTCTGGCCTTTTCATGTAATATATATTTTTATATTGTGTAATGTCCCTGTCCCTTATTGAATTAATTAATAATTTACTCTGGCCTTTTGCCCCTACTCTTTCTAGTCCAGTTCCTCCAGGTCTAGGAACTGCAGCACTCCCTTATAGATACTAGTCGCCTCCTGGAATGACCTCGGTGATCCGATGTATCGCAACCTGTGCTGATACCTGGAGGTAACAGGTGTTTGTTTAGTAGGGCATGCCCTGTGTACGCTCCCAACTAGAAGCCGCAAAAAATGTTTATTTTCGAGATCACATCTTTAGCATATACGGAGGACTTCTGTCCTACGTTTTATCAAGGAATTATGGGAACAGGACAGTAAATATTACAAACACATTTATAATCGATTCAATATTTTATTTCCATTGCTCCAAAATATACACAATGACAAGTATATTGTAAATCTGGATAGATCCACATTTGCAAAATGTCTTTATAGGTGGTTATTTGAATTTCATAGCTGATTACACGAAGAACATGAATAGACTTTGAATACAAATTTATTGTAAGCAGACACTACGTCGGGCGCGGGGGCGCGGGGGCGCGGCGAGAGACATCGGGCGCGGGGGCGCGTCGAGAGACGTAAGGCGTGGGGGCGCGGCGAGACGCCGCCCCGCGGCCGCATATTTACTTACATATTCCATTCAGTAAAATTAGTAAATTCACTGTCCCTACTTTACATGATATATTTACAAATAAAACTTTAAAAGGAACGCTTTGCAAACATTCAACAAACTTGAGATCGTCTTAACGTAAAGATGGTATAAAAAAATTTAAAAAGTTAAAGAACGAAAGTCGAACATTATCTTTATGACAAAATATTTACAAGAATAAAATTACGTTTCTAAAAAAAATAAAGGAAATTGTGCCAAATCACATTTTACAGTTTCCGAAAATAAATAACAATCGAATTTAGCCTAAAATACTTCTCTTTGATACATAAACAAAACAATAAAAAATAATTGCATTCAACAAAGCTACGATAACAAATTTAATATAAATTAATAGTAAAAGAAATGTACAATTTTTACAAAGCTAAGGGGATCACTATCATTATCACTGTAGGGTGGTGTCGCCGACGGCGCGCGGCGGCGGTCGGCCGCAGACGCAGACGCTATTGGATAAACATATTGTAATAGCGAATATTATATTACGTTAATATAATTAAGTTCATGTATTGCGTTCAATATTTACAATTTATTTCGTTAAACCAAGCCTTTACTTCTAACGGCGCGGCGTGCGCTCTCCTACCACTAACTGGAAATACTATCCATCCGAACAATTATATAATATCGAAAAGCTTTCAATAAAGATGAAACGTTACAGGTAACTTTAAAATTCGTTAAAATACCTATTAATTGAGAATAATTGTGCATAAAAATTTAAATCGGCTACATCTATTGTAAAGGCAAGTAGGTGATGTACGCATTTCCATAATATTATTTCAATATTTTCTATTATGAAATCTCTATGTCAATCTACCTACATACATGTAAAACTACGCAGTACTTACATTAAGTGGTGTTACAGAAGTCTGGTCATACATCGGCCCGCGGGCACGTATCACTTAATAGTTAAAAAATAGCCAGGAGGCAAATACATCTAATAAAATTTCATCGTCTGTACTAACTATAAACTAGTAGCACTAATTTATCTATATTATGCATTTATTTTGCACTCTTTAGTTCCACAGTGACTCCGTAAAAAGTAGTTGAGTACCTACAAAGGGAGTCGGGCTACAGGCGAGGGGGGACCGGCGCCGTCCGCGCGGTACTGTGCATGAGTCACATAGTTGAAGGTCTGCGTCCACTTCCTCGCTGTGGTCGCCTCGTCGGTGCCGGTGGATGAGCCTCATTCCGATCATCAGTTCGTCTCTCAGCTCGGGCACGCTCCGCGCATGCATCTTTCTCAAATCGTCAGGTTCATTATCATTCTTTGGCATTATTTAGTGAGCTAAGTTCGTCTACGCCTTCACTCGTGAGTTTGTTTCATTTTAGAAATAATTCTACTACATAGAGTCCATATTGCACCGCGTCAGCGATATATACTTTTTATGAACCACTTTAGTTTCGTCGTCGAAATCGCGTTAAACCTATTTCGCTGATCTCCAAATTCACACGGGGTGTTGACTTAATTGAGTATTCGCTCTGTAAATCTACATCGGGCAAAGTTACACGTACATTTGTGACCTAAACTACTCAGTCGATTGAATCAAATCAAAATAATAGCCTCTCTCTAGTCGAAAGCATCGAACCGTCGGCGTCGCCTCGTGCCGGGCGGTCGGCGCGGTCGGGCGGTCGGCGCGGTCGGGCCGGTCGGGCCGGTCGGGCCGGTCGGGCCGGCCGCGGGTTCGCCGGTCCGCCCGACGTTCCGTTTTCGGTCGGCATCGAGTTACTCGCGACTAAAGAAATCGTCTCGGACGCGACGGGAACGGGACGCGTTCAGAGCGAGTGCGCGTGCGGCGCGGCGGCGCGGCGTCACACGTGCGACTCGAGCGGCGGGCGCGGCGGCGGCACGAGCGGCGCCGGCCACACGGCGGCCGTGAGGTCGGGCGACGACGTGCGCGTGTGGCGCGCGCTCCAGCCGTCCTTGTCGAAGTCCTTGGTGCCGCCCACCGTGTGCCGCCGCTTGATGCCGCGCTCCGGCATGCCGTTCTTGCGCTTGAGCTTGGTGGAGCGCCAGGCGCCGGCGCCGGCGCCGGGCTCGCGGCGCCGGTCCGGCTCGGCGCGCGGCCGCTCGCGGCAGTTGAGGCTCTCGGAGCGCAGGACGCGCGCGTCGGCGCGGCCGGCCGGCTCGCGCTGCAGGGACCCGGCGCGCTTGGGCCCGGCGTCGTCGGCGCCGTCCGGCTCGTCCAGCTCGGAGCGGCGCGCGCGGTCGTCGTCGCGCGCGGCGTCGTCGCGGTCGCGGTCGCGGTTCTCCTTCTCGGAGTCGTCGGTCTCGTCGCGGCGGCGGCGCGGCCAGCGGTCGGCCTCGTCGCTGCTGGAGGAGGAGTGGCGCAGGTCACGCGCGAGCCAGGCCGCCTTCAGCTCGTGCGCGCGCGCGCCGGGCGAGGCCCGCAGGCTGCCCTCGGAGGGCGAGCTGCCGCTCGACTTGGCCTCCTCGTTGTCGTGCTCCTCCTGGCACTCGTCCGCGTACGGGATGCTGCCGTCGTCGAGCGGCGAGGAGTTGTTCAACGTCCGCAGCTTCTGGTCGAACGTGCTCGTCAGAGACGACACGAGGTCGCCGGCCCCTGTCGAGGTACGCTCCGTTGAGACAATGAAACGTTGAAGCCGAGCGAACGAGACGTGATTCGTTTGACGTGAAACGGACTAGGCGTCCGATATTGGATGTTTGAATTTCGCGAAAGGTTCCGGTACCATTTGAAACACGTCAAACGTTTTGCGCTAAGCGAATCACGTCTCGTCAACACGATACCGAAAAGTAAGCTTGTTAGATTGTCTGCGTTAGATGACAGATGGGTATGATACGGTTTGTACAGTGGCGGCGATGATGCGTTCGACCCGCGACCGACCGCGCGCGGAGACGACCGCGCTGGCGGCGATCGAACAAGCGTTAGTTGGCGGTGACTCTGTTTCTCTGGTCACTCCTCGCGTTGTTTTATTCCGAATTTTAATGAGCAACTCAAATCTTTTATCTCGGCAGCATTGGTTATATTATATTAATCGCAATATCGACACTAAACCAGTACAATATTTATTTACGTAGTTTTTCATCCATATCTCTCAATTATATTTCTATGGAAAGTTTAAAGGTTATCAGACGATCGAATGTTGTCTGAGCCTCGATTTCCATCGTTTAAGATCGGCATTTACCAGACTTGTAATAAAGTCGGGAGCAGACTTGAACAATGGAGTGATCGAAAGGAACTCCAGAGTGAACCCGATCGTCCGCACCGGCGTTTACACGTAAGTTAATAAGCACATGTAACGAAGGAAGCCCGCTCGTACACGCACACACTTGCAACACGCTCGCATTCCTATACCTTTGAGTGTGGACAAAAGAAAGGCATTGCTGTGTCTACTCTCTGACGTCAGAACTGGACACCTAGTGGAGCAAATAAGCAGACGCCTTTATTCACATACACTTCTAACATAAACACGATAAACATATGGGGGAGAAATGGAGTATCCTAGTTATTACTTTGAAATGAGAATTGCCGAAGATACCCTTCGGATGCAATACGGACTTCATAACGGGATTGTATTAAAGGTCTTGTGGTAGGTCAAAGAGATATTTACCATCTATGGAGAAGGTATCTTGGCGTCCGCGACTTAACGCTGCTATCGTTTCTAGCTCGATTCTGTAAAAAAATAAAAGCACCAATTAGTACAATAATCTTGCTACAGTTTCATTAGCTTATACCATATACTAAGTGCGAGAATGGACTCCAGAGCAGACAAAACCATCCGCATTTGGAGTAAAACGATATATCCAAAAGGAAATCCAAGGACGTCGTTGAGGAAGATCGGGAAGGGATTTTAACTGCATCTTGCACAAGGGAGGCACGGACGACAGAGTAAAATGTAAGAACATCGTCACCTACAAGGTAAGAAGTGAGAGGGAGAGGGAGTAGGGGTTGTCAGGCCCGATGGCAGAATCGGTAGTGTTCCTGTTTTGGGATGCCTAGGATCGTGGTAGATAACCAAATTTTTGTGATTAATATTTGTGTTTTTGTTCTGTCTGGCTGATAAATATATGTATTTACGTATTATATTTGTGATTCAGTCTATCCGGGAAACTTTAATCTGTAATTTCTATAGAATAAATATTATTTTTTTAAACATCGGTTTAAATTCAGCATGAAAACAGTTTTTGCAATCGATTAATACTTTAATCTCGGCTTAAACATAGTTTTAAAGTTTACGAAAAAGAATAATTCAAAGATTTCCTATTAGTTCAAACTTCAAATGTTAGTCGAATTTTTTGTTTCTCTATTGCGTGATATCCGTAACACGAGTGCTTTAAGCGACTTATCACAGTGTCTAGTCAATGAATCAGATGTTTGTGTAATTGATAGGTGGAATATGGTGGCTTGGATGGATGGATAATGGCTAATGGATATTCCTTGGGATTTTTGCAAAATCTGAAATAGAGGGGAGAAGAAATATATGGCTTACGGCGGTTCTCTGGTTCTCGGCAACGGCGACAGAATTATAAAGTTACCGAAATACAAATGGGAACACTATACACATGAGAATAGGGTCTAGTTTAGAGCAGCGCCACAACTCACTTGTTGCCCGCGTCGTGCGCGTCGTGCGCGTCGTGCGCGGCGAGCCGGCGCGGCAGGCCGTCGTAGTCGGCCAGCGAGGTGGTGAGGTGCGCGGGCGGCGAGGCGAGCGGCGAGGCGGGCGGGGAGGCGCCCGGCGACGCGTCGGCGCGGCCCGGCGCCGCGTGCTTCTTGCTGTCCGTCGGCTTCGGGCGCGGCTTGCGCTGGATCTTGCGGTTCGCTGCCGATATTATTGAGGACACGATGTCGCGGGTCGATACGTCTTTGCCTGTGGACCGACAGTCACGATCAATAATCAACACTTACAAGATTCTTTTCAATTTGTCAGATCTAAGGAAAAGTTGCAACATGTAGCCCGGCTGGCAGAACTGTTGGCCCAACTCCTACCAGTCCCGTTGGTCCAGGAAGCGTAGCAAACCTAATTTAGTTGTTAATTTAATGCCTTTTCGACGTGCTCCTGCAATTCGATGTGTCGCACCCTATATAGTGCTAGCTTGATCTTGTGCTATTTAAGTAATGCATATACGAATATTCATACTTTACTTTAATCATTCCCGTATCCCGATTCTGCGAATGTGTATGCAGTTTCATAATAACTTGTGCTCTAGTTTCCTACGTACCTTCGATCTTTTTAACGTTGTGTATGAGCAGGTCGCGCGAGGGCGCGGGCGCGGGCGACAACTCGTCGGCGGCGGCGGGCGGCTCCATCGGTGGGGAGCCTTCTTCCTCCTCAAAGTACCACTCGTACTGCACAAACAGACATAGTATCATCTTACATCATCATCATCAAATCGTTAATACTAGAAACTAATTGTGCGAATTCTTAATGTCTTACAAAGTTCTTTCCCTTCGGTATCAGCTGAGTATAAAAGTGATTGAGGTCCAGAAGTCACATATGGCGTCATATCCATCCGAAACATCAGCAAGGAAATGATTGCAAATGGTATAACTTAATGTGGTTAACAATTAAACTAAGTCTATTCTAGTTATATGATGCCATATATTAAATTTATATGTGTAATACCGGTCGTGAGTACCGGCAGAGAAGAATAGTACCTTCCTCTGTACCAGGTGTCACAAGCGGCAACTTAGGTACCAGAACCGAGAGATGGCAGTATGTCCATCCATGTAGCTCAAATACACAGGATGGAGTTGCGATTGTTAACACCCCCTTTTTCTTGGGAGGCCTATGTCCAGCAGTGGACTGCCAATGGCTGTATCCATTGACGTGTTTGAAGAAGACACTCACGTGTGTGAGGAAGGACTCTATGATGCGGCACTGGCTGGACATGTCGTTGACCATGGCCAGCATGTCGTCGCTGGCGGCGCGCACCAATGTCGGTCCGAACACGATGGCCAAGTTTCGCGCCTCCATCTTGTTGGCGGAGGAATGTGCGACCACCTTGCGCAGATGTTGGATCAGGTACTTGAGTGTCTCGTAGTGCGGCTCGGGCAGCGCGCGCACCAGCCGCCGCAACTCGCGCCCGCGCTCCGGCGACCGGTCCGCCGCTGCAACACATTTGTGAAATCACGTTTCCTATTCGGTCACCATTGTAAAGTTCGATTTTGTTTGACGGGTCCTATGGCGCAGATAGCGCGGTAGTGTTACAATTTTGTGTCCCAAGGACAAACATTTATATGATGAATATTTGTATTTATTTTATGTCGTAAACATGTTGTCTGATGTCCTTAACAAAAGTGCATTAAGCGACTTATTTAGGACGAAGTCAATGGAAAAAAAATATTCCGTTCAACTTGAGACAATAAGTTACTTAAAACTTCATTCCGGGGTAGGTTTACTTAAGTTTAAAAAAAAACTATTTCTAAAGACATTTCTAGCATTATGTAGAACATAGAAGATCCAAGAACCAAGGACTAGACATCATCAGAAACATACCGATTCTAGACATCACTCATAGATATCACATATTTCATCAGCATACTCTTATATGAACTTACCAATAAAAGCAGGGTAGAGGTCGGCGGTGAGCAGCGGGTCGGGTAGCCGGCGCAGGTAGGCCTTGAGCAGGGACGAGGCCACGTGTACGTCGGCCCAGCGCGCGTCGCCCGCCGGCGGCGGCTCGCCGCGGTCCATCGCCGCCGCCAGCGCCGCCACGCCCGCCGCGTTGCCGGGCACGCGGTACACGCCCACTATGCGTAGGCCGTACGCCTGCCGCAAACAGAACCCGTTAGCGCTGCTTACGACTGTCACACGGCATCAAAGTGATAAGATTTGACTAAAGACAGCTATCGTAAGGATACTGAGGTATCAAAATCGGCAGCAACAGGGTTGCCACCAGCATTTTTTATCATGTATGTAGGTACGTGCTCTAATTGCTATTAGACCTGCCCGTAAAGGTGGGCGAAAATTCTTCACCCTATTTTTTGGGGAGGCCTTATGTCTGGCGGTGGACGTCATATGGGTGGTATCATGATGATGGGAGCGATATGTTACATCAGCTTCAAGCGAGTGAGGAAAATGTAGTTTTCTGAAAAATCATTTCTTTCTAACATGGGCCTACTTCCTGGTCTACTGACATAAAAATCGCCTCTTCTGACACCTGGTACAGAGATATCAACTAGGGCTATTACCAAGCAGCCTTATACCAAGTAGGAGAAGTTTTGTTAGCGAAGTAAGTATGGGTGGTCACCTCGACCGCGTGCGCGGGCAGCGTGACGGCGCGCGGCACGAGCGGGTGGTCGGGGTCGGCGGGGCAGCGCTCGAGCGGCGCGCCGAGCCAGCCAGCGGCCGCGGGCGCGCTGCTGGCCCCGCCGTGCATCCGCCGCAGTTGCTTCGCCATGCGGCCCTTCCACGTCTTGTTCTTTGGTGACGACGGGAGCGTTGGTGTTGGTGGACCTGTAGGTTCAAAATTGCTTCGTAGTAAAAGTAAGATGGCAAATGTACTGGCTGCTAGTTGTAAAAAAACTTTGTTCTTTTTTACAACTAGCAGCGCCCCTCGGTTTTATCCGCTTAGTACCCGTTTATATGAGAATGATAAATAGTTACAGTAGACATTTCTTTCTTTGTATAAGCTCTTTTTACAATGTCTGTATTTATTTTGTTGCTATTATCCATTCTCTGTCGTGTATCAAAATTCTTGTAACAATATTGTCAGTATAAGAATTAATAGAACTTGTTCTAAGGAACTATTAGGTGTTTAATTCACAAATCACGTTGCAAAACCTCTGGAACTAGAACTGTAATACATATTTCAAAATGAATACGAAACTTACCAGTGGGCGACCTATTCCTGCCAATTTTCTTTGTACGCTGTGGCGGTAGCGGCGATGGGCACTCTGGTTGCGCTGGCGCCGGCGCTGGCTGCGCAGGCGCAGGCTCTGCTGGCGGAGGTTCCGCCGAGTGTCTCCTGAGGGCTGCTAGCCATCTCTGTGCATCGGCGGCGCCTTCCGCCTGAGCAAACAGGAGTTTAATTACAACTTATGCATTAATATAAAATTGACGGGACCCAAGTTGCATTCAGTTGTTTTACTATCTTGTGCGCTGAAGGTCATGGGTTCGATCCCCACCTAGGACAAATATTTATATGATGAGTTATTGTAATTGTTTTGTATCTGGGTGTTAAATGTTTATATGTACTTATGTGCAAATATTTATGATTACTCTGTTGTCTGATGTCCGCAACTTCGACCAGTCTTATTTCGGAGTCAGGTCAATGTATGAAATGTGGTGCGAATTTATTAGCATCATAAATAATATTTATAAATTACCCGTGGATTATGAAACAAATAATTCTGTGTTGAGCCAACTTTTACAACAAAAAAAGGCCGGTGAAAAGAGGTCAACACCTCTATCTTTAAATGTTGATTTAGTTAAAAAGAACTACTTTGTCAATATTGTAGCTACTGAATATTATTAAGATGATTAACTACGTGCTTTATATGCTTTGTGAACTCTTAAACCACAGTAAGAATATTCAGTAGCATGCTAACGGAAACAATATTTTTCTTCTGACAAACTCAAAGAGTGAAATATCTCATTTGGCGGAAGTTCATTTTTAGGGTAATCGCTTTTATATCGCTAATGCGAGACTTTAAACATTTACTCTGTAAATACACTTAGCGTTGTTTTCATTACGTCCCTTACATATTAGCGTGGTAATAAATATACGTTTGCGCTAACAGCAATTAGTCGCGCAACCCGCCTCGCGAGTTCTCGCCCAACTAACCTGCAACAGGAGCTCGGCGCCGGCGACCGTGGTGACGCGCACCACGTGCTTGCGCTTGGTGTAGTCGTCGGCGAGCGCCGCCAGCGAGTAGCGCACGTCCAGCTGGTCGCGCGACCCGCTCTGTGCGTCGGCGCCCGGCCCGCTCACTGCGCCGGGGCTCTACGACAATTGGAAAAACATGTTAAAGATTAATCTCATCGAACGCACTTTCTACTGGCTTTTCTATACGGAACTTTATATTGCAATGTTAAAGCTAAATCGGTATTGGATTTTCTATCCGCGCGGTCTGTCTTTATATCGCATTTCTCAGGAATTTGACCGGGATTAAAAACTCCACATGCGGACATTTATCTACAGTGGTCACTTGATAAATTGTGAAAGCGTTAGATCGACAGGGACAATTGCATTTATAATTTTAGTATCGATAAATACATGTAAACAAATATTTTTTTAAACTGTTCTATGATAGGCACTCACTTATACCTTATGATAAGTTAGTTTAAAAAAATACATGCATTTTTTATTAACAAACTACTTCAATAAATGAAGGCATTTGCATATTTATGAATTCAAACAATAAAGGCGAGAACTCTACAATTAATGTTTAATCAGACCTCATAATTTTAATAGATAATATCGCGCACGCTACATTGTTGGTTTTGAAATAATAAGAATACTTTAAGAAAGTAAGTCATACCTGGCGGGTCATAATAAGAGACCAAATAGATAGTTATCAGTTGTGTGAATTTCATGAACAGCCGAGATCTGGCCGACTCTGAAATGTAGTTCGGTGAAACTTCGGACAAACAACTTTTTCTTCGCGTCGCTCACGGCGGGTCATCTTTGATCTCATTCAATAAACGACGCCTCAATAAACATTTTATGCTGACTGGGTTATTTATTGCAAATGCAATAAAATAATAAACACGAATATCTTTGTAAAATTTAAAAGTGATCATATATATATATATATTTATAAGAATCAAATTTACATGATTGGTTTAGAAAAAAAGTTATGCTTTAGTTTACTTAGGCCGTGACAGAGCCTTAGTAGAGAAACGAGAGACGCCGATGTATCCTTCAGAAATAATGTAGCTAATGCAATAGGACGGGGATGGGCAGCACAATATCCGCCGCGAAGCTAAATACCAATTATAAGTATGATACCTTCAAATGCTTGGGAAGGCTTATTTATGTCCAACAGTGAACTTTTATACTTAGCTGATGATTAGATTACTATCAATTGTGAGTGATTGTTTAGAAACGGAGTAGATATAATCAAATGTATAGCAATCAGCTTAACAAATGCGACATGGCATAGACAAATCGTGTGAACAAAATGGCGCGACTCACGGATCTGGCAAAAATACCAACTTTCACCCCTAATTACAGGCATATTATCGTTCAAAGAGCGCGCTGAAACAGACAAGTGGCCGAAATTCACCTCGTGTGTTTGCGCCCATTATCTTTCTAAAGACAACATTAATCACACGAGAGTTACCACTAGGGCTGACAATACATTCGGTGTTAATAATACAATAGCTCTCTCTAATAATTATGCGTTCAATGCTCATAATAAAATCTTCTTTAACCTTGTAAGTAGTTTTATTAATGCTGTTTTTGTTCCTCATAGATAATGTAAACTTTTTTTTAGGAAATTCCAATATGTTTAAGATAAATCTAATAACTTTTAAAAACTTTTTTATAAGTTTAAAACCGTTTTTAAAATGCTTGTAAAAAAATATGTAAAGAAATAATATTTCTTTAATTTTTGAACGACATTGAATGACATTGACAACTGACAAGCGCTAGAATCTGAGGTCAATAGTCAGTTGAGAGGTTATGGAAAAAATAGCATTGTACATATTAAATTATTGTGATTTGTTAATTAAGATAGATAAATAAGAATAATTGGTGGAAGAATAGACTTTAATTGTCGTTTCTTCGTTTTCAGAAGCAACGCATAAGTTTATTTTAACCTAAAATAAAAGAATAAACAATATAAATATATCGCCGACGTTTTGGTATTCATCAAAGAAAGGAATCTCAATGCTTAAGACAATCAGAAGAAGCCATTTTTTAAACTAGTTCTAAATAAAAATTAAGAATACGTACGACGACACGACTAAAAATTACTGTCACAAGTCCTGCAAACATCAGGATAAGAACATCCAAATTTTACAAGTGTAGAAAGCGGCTAAAAATTTCTAACAGCAGCAATAATTATTGGTCATTAGATTAAGAGGGCTACTTTTATTAGAGCCTAACAACTTTTATACTTTTAACATAATAAATTTAATAAGACAGACGGCAACCCTGTGTACGCTAGTAGCCTGCATTAAGGCAAATCGAACTAGGTTACCGTGCACTATGACGACCGAAAAAAAAATGGTCTGCACTCTTCGACCGCATCTAATTACCGGGTCTATTCAGCACGCTTCAAACCAAAGTGAGTTGCCCCATATGTATTCATGGAAGGCAATTATTACTATTTCCGGTTTACATTATATTGTTTGCGAATTTGGTCATTGTCACACTTATCTCGTTCGCATCATAAGAAAGTAGATGTACTTTTTTTATTAACGCTATTATTATCTGTTGTTGAGTAGCTGTATGTAATAATTAAAGTTATATATATATACACATACATATATATATATATACATATATATGTGTATATATAAAGCCCAAGTTAGCGGACGAAGAAGAACTAAAGACAGTCGTGTCCTCATGAAGGTTTACCGCAGAATGATTTGTAATGCAAAACCGCCCGAAAGTAAACCGGCAGGCGCTAGCGCGGACAGATCCGCCTGCGAGCGAGCAGTTCAACCCACGCGCTCAATAATGGATGCCTTGTGTAGGCTCGGGCTCCGCTAGAACATCTGTTTACCATCGACTAGGCAACGGTTCGAGGAAGTGCCACGTGCTAGAGCGGACTTCCACTTTGTCATGATCCTGGCTTACGATGTTCGGTCTTTAATGAAAGCTTAAGTTGCGATTCCTTGCTTTGTACAATAGATCACCTCATTTCCTAAATATAACGACTACTTTATTTATTTTCCATTCGGCTCGATCAGATTACTTCATTCATCACACTTTTAATCGAACTAAATCCAAATGTTTTGGTCTGACCGAGACGATACTACAAACTAAAAAGAAATAAGAACTGAATGGGTCGCTAGCAAAAACAGATCGTGATCGGCCAACATCCGCGGTAAAGCCTTTCGGCTAACGTAAAAAAAATAGTCATGGTTTCGATAGTCTATTGCAGCGGGGAGATACTGATCGAAGATTTATTGCCTCGAGTGACCCACATATTCACTTTCCGTATTTGCAACACAGAAAAAAAACATGTTTGTTGGCCGGCGACAACATTTCACGATCGCAACCTATTCACATCAAATGCAATTAGCGGGTCAACGGTCTCGTAGAAGTGGCACAGTGACGTAATCAGAGGCTCGTTGCGTGCGCGCATCACAGGAGATATGTTAACTAGTAATTAACAGACATCCGTAACGAGGATGCAGAGACCGAATATGGAGCTTTTTCAATCACCGATCGCGTTTATTTAGAAAGTAAACGAATGAAATTCGAAACTTACTAAGTAATTGACCCGATTAACTAGGCAGCGGCGCCATTATCGGCTGATAGTAATAACATATCACTTGTGGGTCAATTGCCTTACCTCCAGTGTAATTGCGAACGCTGTGACGCCCTCGCCTTGTATCGATAATGGCAGAGAGACTCCTCAATCGAGACGTTCTCGATCAATTAATCGGCTAGTCGTGGCTCGGAGGTTGAGAAAGGCCAGTGTCAACATCAATATTGCTGTATAACTTGGTTGTAGGACCACCTTCGTTTTCGTTCAGAAATTACTTTTGAATATTTATGAAGCTACCTGCTTTCATGTAATTATAATTTTGCGTTTGAAAACAGAAACACTATTGTTATTTTGGCAAACTAGTACCCGAACTACAATCATTCCAGATAATTCTAAAGACAAAAGCTCACCAATAAATCGGTGTACCAGAGCGTCATGAGTTGGCCGGCGTCCACGCGCGTCAGATGTGGTCACTATACGTCTTGGTCATTGTCACTGGTTGGCAAATGAATGCACTCACTCCATACTGTCCCAAACACAATATATTGCTCTTTACGTAAATTCGGAAAGGGCAACGTCCTGTCACCAGCAAGCTTCCGAAATATCACCGAGGAATATCCAACAAGTTTCACAGTAAACTAATGCCTTATAGAGCGTTACCGATGAGAAAAAGTTTTTTTTTCTGATTAAAAAGTAATATGAATAAAAGGCACTGCAAGGAAGCGTTGAGAGACGGGCGGGCGGCGCCGGCGCGCGTCTGAAGGACTGTGAAGCGGCGGCTGCGCGTGCGCAGAGAAAGTGCTCCCGCGCGGCGCAGACTCCGCGCCGTCTGCCAAATTGTCGTTTTCACGCTTCGGAAATTAATGGCTTTTCCGGACGACTCGTTCGACACAATGGTGTGTACTTTCTAGATTTTTGGTTGCGAATTGTTTTGGGCGTGAATAATAAATTATTTTTGGCACAGGCTACTTTATAACAGAATAATCGACAAAAAGCTAACGATGAATAAATACATTTTAAGATCAGATAGCGACTAAAAATCGTTTGCGATTTTGTGGTAGTGTGTGTGATAGATAAATTCATAGCGTTGTTGACCACATTTCGATCGTATACACTTTTAGGTAACACTATAATTGAGTAATCTTGTGAATGGGTTTGTAATGTACAATCTGTCATTAGTAATTTCGTGTAATGCGCCATGGCACCGCATGTAATGGCGATTCGTCATACTTTTCCTTCGAGCTTCAACGGCCAGGGTTGCCGGCACTTTTTTAAGTCTGTGATTTACGGTCATTGTAGCATAGTGACATGTGGCTTTGTTGCATATACGTTGACGTTGAAATCTGACGATCTTGCCAACGGATTCTTAGAAATATTTTATATTCTCTAATTCTTGAGGATACATATATCCACAATAAGCGAATTCTTTTTAGTTTTAAGTGGAGGGAAACAATATGTATGGTGACAGCCCTTTTAGCGATCGCCGGCCTGTCATTGATCTGTTGACAGTAATTTTCAGAGTAAATATTAATATGGGATTTCGTTTGTTAAAGAAACCGTGCAGCTATTCCTTTAAAGCTCGCCATCGTTTCGTCGGGCTGTTACAAAATATAGAAATAGAAAGCGTTCAGTACATTTCAAGTCATGCAATCACGCGAACAGCGTCTGGTGGATAACGAATTATGGGCGAAGTATATCCAATAAAAATCGCCATAGCGAGTTTTCAATTCAAAAATATGCAAAATTTACTTGTTTGATAATATCGACGGTCTCTGCGTATATAAGTACGTGTTAAAAACAAAGGATTACAAATGAGAAGAATAAAGATTCATCATTATCATCATACCAGCCATTGAAAGTCTAGTAGGCCTTCACAAGAAAGTGAGGAATCTTGCCATAATTGCCGCGCATCGCAGAGCGCAGCTTTGGCGACGGGGATGCTGCTGCCCATCCCAGCCTTGTGCATTTGAGCAACTACTTGTTTATAGCGCCATCTGTGTGTTCTGATACCGTACAGGAGGAAGGCCCTGTTCTACTGTGCCGGTACCTCACAGCTTAATAAATAACGGTTAATTATGCTTTGAATATATATATATATATATATTAAACAGATCTTTTAAAGATATAGTATTTATTAAAACCTCCGTTTTTGATGATAATGTAATAATATGTAGGGATAGTCGATCTGTAAAGTTTTTTCCCATAATTTAGTAATTTCAATATGGCGGATCGGTTGGTGGTACTCGAAGGTGCGCGATGAGCGGTCACTGCGCATGTAGGCCGCAGACGCGGCCGCCTATCGAAGAACATTGTTATAGCCATACAATATTATGAAATTAGAGCTACTTAGTATTATCTTCACGAAGTTTAAGTTTCTTAAAAGTCATTCATAATTCTTAAAACGTGCTTCTTAGTCAAAAAAATATGATAGTATGCGAGCTGTACGATTGATGCACCTCAATCATTGTTCCTTCAACCATGACGTTATGCACTTTTAAAGTGGTAAAATATTAAAACGAAAACATTTGTTTAGTGTCAGCCTGTTTGAACATGTATTTTATTTGTAATTCCTCTATTATCAGATGTCTGTAACACAAACGCTATAAGCGATTTGATACGGAGTCGGATTAATGTATGAGATGTTGGATGTTGAATTGTTATTACAAATCAATGATTTTGTAAATGCTCCTATATTCTAAACAACGTAAGCACATAGCTGTGCTTTAGAGCTTTTTTACGTACTTGATCACGTAATAGTGTTTATTATCCGAATGTACTTCGTGACTAAGTACCAGATAACAATGAAAGTAACATAGATGACTCAACCAGTATATGGGGCGAAGGCGCCGCCGCTACTGCAGCATTTCGGCAATTATGACTCAGTATTACGTGAACATGTGTTGTTATATATAAATGTATATGAGCGAATTACTAGGTTACAGAAGAACGCCTACTGAAAAAAAATCTATTTCTATATCTATATCTATTTCTATATCTATTCTATACATATTATTTTACACTGCCCGTAAACATTTTTTTTAGACGAATCTAATGCTAGAGTTAGTCGAAGAGTAAGCATTATTTGCGCTCTGTAAGACGTGAGTCTCCACAGGGCTAGCTACGGTTTCAGTTATCACTGACATAATAGTTACTAACATTTACGCGTTCACTATTTATAATATAATTGCTTTTTAACAGCTTTATTTACTTAACATTTTACGGTTACCTTGCGGCTACAGTTCTCAAGATTAACAAAGATGTTCTGTTTTACACGTTCATATTCCCATCCATACAAGGCTTACAAGCCTGACAACGCTGCGATGTTTGCCACGGTTTTTGACTAAATTTATAACATGACATTTATAAAACTGGGATGACTTCTAATTTTATTAGATTCGCATACGCTTCATATCTACCGACATAGTTAAAAGCTGTATTGTTGAAAAGCTGTATGTTTGAAAGTTAAAGAAGTGGATGCGTAAGTCCTTACCGAACGTTGTCCACTATCATCGAGCACTCACAATTTTCACCCATGTCATATTACATATAGACAAACGGGGACAAGTTCCCAGTTTCCAGGCTCCACTGATGAGAAATTAATGAGAGAGTTATCATGACAAACGTAACGGGCGTGTTCCGAGTTGAATAACAGTCCAGTTGCATATAAAGCAGCAGTTTGCTATGCAGAAATCGGCGATGTTCGCTTTCCGCTCACATTATCATATTTATAACTTTCATGAACGTCCTGCCTTGTTTGTGGTGCAGGTGAATAACTTTGCATGCACTTGGTTATGATCGGTTTTTATTACGTGAACGTATTAAAAGGGAATGTCCAGACAACTCATTATTGTGACGCTAATATTTATATGCTATCATGTTTATATGTTGACAAGGTTAAGGGCCTAAACTATAGGGGTTAGAAATTTGTAAATATATATTTTAAAATATATGAAAGGATTTATGAAAATTCACCTCCTGGTAAGGTAAAGCGCGGGTGCAAAGTTAGTTTGGAACTTTGGTGTTTTTGAAGATATTCCAATGAAACTCAGTATAAAGCTTTTTGATCGACATCACATGTGTAAATTTTATTTTGGAATAATATCTCTTATAGCTGTAGAAGTTTTAATACGGTGCCTTAATTTGCTTTGCTCGAGTCACTTTCTGTGGTCAACATTTTTATTGTTCTTATGTCCTCATTAAAAGCGTGTAACCAATATCGTACGTAATACAAACAACATTTATAACATATTGCAGCAAAGTAGTTTCAAAAAATAGGCCGATCTCCTCGTTGAGAATCTTAGCAGTTACGTAAAATTACGTCAGAATCCACGTCACGGGAACATTTGGGTCAGTTTAGTGCAGCGTTTCAACGTAGGGTTTCCACCAGCTTGACGAATATTATATCAGGGATGTACTGTTTTGTACTAAAGCAAATTGTTTAACGCATACCAAAAATTCTAATAGTTTTTTTAATTAGAAATATGACTTGTTTATTTGTAAATGTATGCAGTTATATAGCACGTATAATTTTTATAATGCTCGTTGGTGTAAATAGATTAAGATTGATGCCTTGGATATTGCATATGCTTTCTGAACAGTTCCCTGTTTCACGTACTTTTAGCACATCCATTGCAGTGTTCGAGCTCACCCTGAAGCGGCAGCCCTAATTTGAACCCATTTCTAATAATAGCTCGCCCGTAGAAAGTAGACCGAATAGATAGGTGAATTACACCCATAATTAAGCTAAGGTGAACTATTTGTACATGATACCCAATTTAGTATTTGCACAATATTTTTAGCGGACGCGGTGCAACATTTCTAAAATATAAACCCCACCATTATACATTTTTTATTTACTTAATCAGTATTTTTTTTATGAGACCAGATCGACAAAAAAGCCTACAGTCTGCGTGATAGTCAGGATGTCACTAGCGCGTTCCAACCTTGTTACTTGAGATATTATGTCACAATATCACCCTACAAACCGGAACACACTAAACACTGCTATTTGGTAGAAATAGGTGAAAATTAGTTACCAATGCTTCCTACCTTTATTTAGAATATTGTCATACAAAAGCTGTCTGTTTAGTCACTTTGGCAAGTTGGGCGCCCAACCATTGTTTTGGTGAAAGAGGTAAAGTTGGCATGTGTGGTTAATGGGATTTCAGTAAGTTAACATAAATTACAGGATAAAATTACTTTGGCGGCAGTGAGAAATGTGATTCCGTTCATTCTTCATCATGGATTGTTGGATTCGAGTTATTTTCTTCAATAGTTAAAGTTTATTAGAATGTCAATTTTGTTTTTTATGAAAGGGTCGTGACATGTTCAGAAACTGATATGGGATAGTTCACCTAATTAAAACAGATAGCGGTTGATAGTCAAAGGCGAAAAATGTTTACTTCTTTAAATAACCGAGTTTATTAGGAATCAGGGTATTTGATAACCTCATTGCGAAATACATACAAGTCACAAACTACTCACAGTAGATTGCAGCCGATTTAATTAAATATAGATAAGATCTTGGTACATATATAAAAGATCTATGATATGTAATCAATCATTAATTTAAAAAAACAACCATAACGAATACGAGCCCCTGTAATCGATACAGAAAATAAAGCGCCATTAATCAAATTAACACTTGCATAATGCGTCTCAATGTAAACGGGTCCGTCGAAATGCCTTTAATTATTTCCTCCAATGTGTCAATTAGCGGTTATTACCTGTATTACGTTTTGTTTGTTTATTTTGACCCGAAAAGGCGGCGGCGGTGCGGGGGAGAGGGGCGCACCCGGTGGCCGGTGGCGCGGAAACTGCGCGCAGGCAACGCTCGATACCTTAATGGGTTTATTACAGTGTGCGTATGAATATGACCTAATATGGCAGTGTTGCAGAGCGAACTGTGCATAAGAAGTAGCCGACGGCTGACAACGTTCGAGTTGATAAACGCACAATGGGATTTATTTTAGATACGCCTCATATGCGCGAGTTTCTTTAATAACTCTATCACAGAACTCACAGAAATCACAGAACACTACAATTTTCCTTATTTTTTCATAAGGGCTCATTTACTTTCTATATCAGAACAGAATCACTCAAATAAACAAATGCTTCGCGAACTTTCCCTCGCTGCAAATTGAAGACAGCCGTCAGTTCAGTAAACTGCAGATATTTTTGGCGTATGAACGCTCGTAAGTGACCGGACATATCTCTCAACGGGAATATTTGAGTTACATGAAAAGAATCGATTGCGCAACCGTGGGCGGGTCGTAGGATAGACAATGAAGTCATTTTGTTAATAATTGTCTTAAGTAATTTGATACGTGAGTGAATCATTATATGCGTATGCGATTAGAACTAGAAAGTAAACAATAATAATTGGCGAACGTCTGTCACCCACTCGCAATTGATTCGGCCCATCGATGCGGAAACGGGGCAGTCTGGAAGAGTCAGTGGGCGTGATTGTTGGGTCTACCTGAGCGTGGTCTAGGCGAAAGTTGCACGTAATGTGACTAATTTATTGGTTAAGTCATTACATAAGTCAGCATTATAACTCCTACAGGCTTAAACTAATAGCAAGCAAATCCTACATAGTAGCTCGATTGCGGATTCACGAGTCACGTTTATGAGAGCATGATTTCTAGGTCTTTGTTATTATTATTTTTATTATTTCGAAGCTGAAAGTCTGTAAATGCATAGATCATTTTGAGAAGCCATTAATATTGATACTAATCGCTTGCAAGGAATGAAAGTTAGAGATCGTGACCGAGCGAATCGATGAAAGATTATACCTTAATTCAATTTATTATGACATAACTAATGTGTTGTTAGTCGGCGTAAGTGCGGGTAGGCTTTGTACAATTGCTGCAGCATTTCTAGTGATTTTATCTACGCACGGCAGGGTATACGGGGTCGACGACCCCGGTAGCGATGCGCGGCCGGCATTGCAATGCGCATACGCATCTACAAACGATTCTCGGATAGACTATTGACAAGCGGGTTATTGCGATTTTATTATATCTTATGAGCACCGATTAATGTGCATAAGGGAACAGTTTCGTAATAATAGATTTGCGTCACGAAAGCGCACGTTGCATGCAGTCTCATGTGTTTGGATATAAACTTCTTTTCTCTGTCTTTTGTATCTGATGGCGAAAATTTGCTTGAGATATAAAAGTTGATATAAGGTTGAACTTACATTAATGTTACAGGGTTCCGCTCTATATTCAACTCAGGAGATTATGTTATATTTTATTAAAAAACAAAAACACCTTGCTATAATTACAGTATCCAGTCTACATAAAAATATATCACTCAGTAGCAACTGAAACATCTACAAAATAAACAATGGTTCAGACACGCAGTCTCCAAGCGCACGCGCAGCCAGTCAGCACCCAAAAACACAGAACGTTTGCAGTTGAGATTAACTATATTTACGTTTAGACTATAGTATTAAGCGAGCCGTCTCTACCCTTTATATTTGTGGCATAGGCCATGTGGCGTATGTAATGTCCCGGCTTATTCGCCAGTGCACTTGATGCTACCATGTTTGCATTTATCAAGTGCTTCCCAAGACCAGATGCGATCGGCATTTGTTTGTTGATTGCAAGCTTACTTTATAACGACATTGGTATTATTAAATGAAGGCTTGCTACTCTTGGATTAGGCGGGCCCTTCAACCTCTGCCAATAAACCTCAATTCGCTATAGTCATTAGTTGGGTTAATATATGTATTCGGATGCTAAATATTAAAATTGAAAGCGATTCCCAAAGGCTCCATTTGGCATTTAACGCATTCTGTATTGTGGTTCAAATTGTCTGTGCCAAGACTATGCTAGACTGCCGACAATACCTTATATATATGCTTATCTCCAGCTACGTCGGAAGTCCGTATATTTCTATTGTTGTTGTTTCCATAGTTGCTAAGATTGGAAACACCATGAATATATTCCAAGAATATTATAAAAGTTGCCCATATATACTGATTTGTAAAAATAGATTAATTGTTTTACCTTTGGCAATAAGATAGCAAAATTTCTTCGCAATTCCAAAGCTATGAGAGCGCTTGCAGGGTAGGACTCTCACATAAACCCGTCAACAATCCGAGCATAGACTACAATTAGCCATGTGTTTACCCGGAAAGTAACATCCCTGGCATGCCGGCCCGACCTGCCGGTGTAATAACGCGGAATGAGGGGGGACATGGGTCCTTCCCCGGGATGTCGTCTGTTCCGAGAATGAACTTGTGATAGACAAATGGACGCTCAGAAGCTGTTTAAATGTCAACTCATATTAAACCAAGATCTAATAAGCTAATACAAATTTATTATAATTACACCTTAATTAAATTATGTAAGAAACCACTGCACAGTATTTAATGTTTCTAATCTAAGTACTTGCATAGTATTTTGCCATGCGATATGTCAGTCATTCAATAATCTTTCATCCTCTTGTTTATTTAAATTACGGATTAGATGCTTATTTTTTTTTATCAAAAGCAAACGCAATCCAAGCGTATTGGAATCAATCCAACGAATTAATCTTGTTGCATAGGGGATTGCAAAAATCGTTATTAAGCAACAGACCATCATTTATATCATGGCAACAAGTGCTCTCGTTGATTGGCGAATCGGTGCGCAAGAGTTGTTTCGTGGAAGCGATCTCACAGACGGTCCGTCGCCAAACAGAGCCGATACGAGCAACGACGGATATGGATGGTCGTGCGGTCCAGCGATGACAGATACAGATAATAGAAACGCGTTGCGCAACACAAGATATGCCTCAGAAATAGACCCAGCCTAATGTCATTGCTTTTAATTAATTAGCTGATTTGGAGATAAGTTTTTCTTTGCTGTCACAAATGCACGAAGGTAAAGCCTCACCTGCTGGATAGTTACCAAAGTAAGTCAGATCTGACTTGCTTCTTCTTAGAGTTCGATCCCTGAATATTTGTGTTTGTCCTGTGTCTGGGTATTAAATGTATGTTTAATTATAATATATTTGTGAATTCTCTGTTGATTGTTTGATTTGTGGTCCTGTCTTGCGCGCCAAGGGTCCTGTCGTGGGTTTGATCCCCCTCTAGGACAAATATTTATATGATGATATTTGTGTTTGTCCTGTGTCTGGGTGCTAAATATATGTATTTTAGTAGTATATTCGTGATTAATCTGTTGTTTTACGTCCATAACACAAGTGCTTTAAGCGAATTATTTCGTAGTCAGGTCAATGTATAAGATGTTATGTGAACTTATATTGTTATATAAACGCCAGGGGGTGTTGATTGACAATTTAAAAATTATTCTGAAACCGTAGTGTGACACATTTTCTATAATAAATGAACAGTGTTATTTATTGAAAGCCTAACAATATTATTACCTATAAATATAAACAAACGTTAGAATTATAGAATTCACAGCTGATTATTTAGCGACGTTATTTGTCCTGTGTCCGAAGATTTACAGCGCACATGTGTAATGTCTAGGAATGACTAGCCGAGTCTAGTCTAGCACGGGAAGACACAAATTGAACAATGAAAGTCAATCCGCGTGCCCTTGTCCTAATATCGGTGCGTCCCCTGTCAATTATTTAATCCACTGTAATATTGGGTCAATGGCGATGTTCACAAACTACAATTTTCATTACTTTTGCACCTAAAATACATCGGGTTAGGAAACAGTTGAGTGCTGCCAAAGAAGTTTCTAATAAAATGTTTTGAGTGACGTCTATTTACGAAGGCGCTTGGGTTTAGATTGCGAAACTAAATTGAGTGAAGCCACGCTGAAGAACACGTACACCGGGGTGTTACGTACATTGGTTGTCGTGATTCACTAAACCACAGCACTATACTTTCATTGAAATATTTAGGTACAATTTTAGACGATATGTGTGACCACATTCCGACCACAATTGCATATATAAGCGACGATGCAATGGCTTTTAAAAGACATGAAAACAAACTTATTACCTAAAAGCGCAGTTTCACCAATAATAAATAATAATATAAGCAGCCTAAGTATATATATATAACATCTACATACAATATAACATCAACATCTGCCCCGTTTAAATACCGTTAAAATCGGCACAGCCGTTTAGACGTTTACCTCAAACAGACAGACAAAAAATGTTAAAAGCTTATTTTTGTTATAAATACCGCACATAAGTTTATATGGCTATTTTTAAATGCTGTTATTTTTATATTACAAATAGACACTTCCATTTTATTTCTATTAATACATAGGTATAGATTTAAAGTTTGCTTTTCAAATAGAACGAAACTCCTTATGGGCTTAGTTTGCGGTAGTAAGGTGTATGGAAAGATACGACGCAGCAAAATATAAAATTAACAGTACGGAAGGAAGCATTACCATACGCCGCGTGTACGTAATGTGACAGTTTGTTAAATATTTTAGAAATAACGGGCAGCTACAATAATACTTGACTATTGTCTGCAGTTTTGTTTCACCTTTTCGCGGCAAAACTTGCCAGTTGTTATGACATGAAGAACCACATCACGATTGAGTATTAAATATATTTGAGTGCCAGCAAAACAATCGACGTAAGCAATAAGGAAGACACAATAAACCTAAGAACTTATCGATATGCAGTTTTTAGTGCTTTAAATGGAAGAAGAATAAGCAGCTGTAAACAATATTGCTCATAAAGCTAAAAACTTAGTCGATCGACCATACAAAGCCCAGGCCCTCTGCAATCGAGTCCCTAATTGATTTGCGGACCAATACTCAGAACTCACTGCGACCGGCAGCGAATACAAACTGCACTTAAATTCGTTATGAAACCAATTGACCAGTTTCGAATGTCATCGCATAACACCAATGGACGCGCATACTGAACACTCTGTCAGAATTTTGATTGGAATGACAAGTCAATTTAATTGCTATTACCAACATGTTTACTTGCAGGTCATGATTACGCATAAAAAAATAAAAGGGCAAAATATATTCCGCGCTTGGTTAGTACATATTAAACTAACGAAGAGATGATAATGAGAGGCTATCTAGAAACTTCGACTGGACTAGTAGGATCGCGCTGAATGCAAGTTCTAAGCCATAAAAATATACGTTTAGAGAAGTGTTACTTATCAAGCAGTTATCATCATCATTATATCAGCCATTGAAAGTTCACTGCTAGACGTGAGCAAGAAAGGGTGAATATTTTTCATATTGGCATGCTGGGAATGCTGCTGCCTATCCCCGACCTATGCATTTAAGCCATTCTGATACAGATGGATATGCCATCTATCGGTTCTGGTACTTTAGTCGCCTCTTACGACACCTGGTGCAGGGGAGGTGCTGTTCTATTCTGCTGATACCCCACGTCACGACGAGCAGTTATACTTTGTGTAAATAAAGTTCGATATTGACGTTAGGACACTGAGTCAAATACATTTTTAAAGTGCATATTAAACCGCGTTCATAGTGCCCGCGATGATCATATTTCGTGGGCACGCGCTGCAACAAATAACAATACAATTTGTACGTGGATCGATTCAAGGATGAATGCCTATTGCGTGGAGGCAGGCTCTTTAGCAGGTGGGTCACGCGCAACCCGCCGGCATGCCGTCATATCCTCTACTGAATTGGTCACTGTAATTAATAAAAGAATATGCGCACGCGTTGTGTTCGGCAATGGAAGGCAGTTTTGGCGCATTCCTGGTGCTCTCCATTTGAGGCTGTTTGCTTGAATATAGTCTGTGTATGCAATGAGCTGCGCATAGTATTGAGTGATTCAACTTACAATGATTGTATTGACGTAACGCTGTTTGACAATAGTTGTTCTTGAACAAGGATTGAACGTTAATTAAACGTTATTGTATAAATAAATGAAAGCAGAACAAAACGATTGCGATCAAAATAATCTGGTTAACGTTAAAGCTGACGATTTAGAAACGCTATGCTTAATGCATTGCGCGGGTCTGCTTTGTTTAACTTAATAAATGGCATACACATCCTAAAATATTCAGTTGGTTGACCCTGAAGTTTACTCGAAGTGTCTATTTCCGATTTATTCAGCCCACAGTACCGCCACAAATCTTGCTTTCGCTTCCGAACCTGCTATCGGAACGTCAAAATAAAGCCCTTTGAAATATTTATGATTTATATAAATATTTTGATTGCGGCGTTATACAGAAATTAAGTTACTTACCCCGAAGCCGTGAGATATAGATATAGTTATCTGACAAAAATCCTCTCTACAATTCAGTCCACTAACTCAAGTATCCCTAGCCTTTAAGAGGGTAATAAGCTCTCAACCTTCGCGTATCCCCGAGCTGTCACGCGTTCCACCCAACCCACGTCTCCAGCATCTATCTCGGCTGTCATCTGCAGCCTATTGTGGCCGACAGGTGGCCTCAGCACCCGCAAGGCCGCGTGCTTCGAGCCTTTCCTTTTGCATAAGATGGCTTACAATCACCGCCGCATCGACAGGGCCGATGACTTTGCATGGGAGCTGATAGCTCGCCATTGACAATTGTTTTATTTTCAAATAGAACGAAACGCTTGTTCACGCTTGCGGCCGACGATATTGTTTTTGAAAAAGAAACAAAGTGTTGCACTGGTGAGAGAAACTACCAATCCGAAGTAATTGATGATATCTAAATCAAACATTGAGTTCTTGATCTTTGAATGTGTTTTTAGTTGAAATACATGCAAAGCCTTTCATAGAAAAGGTAGAGCCGATTATGAAAGTACAGTCGTTTTAATATCGCGATCAGAATATGTAATACGCGGCTTGTAACGTATCGGCAAACCGCTGCCATCCGCGCGATTTCCATTTATCCCCGCATTTCATTGATCATATTTATTCGCTTGCTGTACCGTTCCAACAGATATTGGTTTTGAGTGAGCGAGGTATATAATAAGGGATAGCTTGCACTTAATGAAAATCCCGCTTTTCAAAACCACGGATAAAGCGGCGGTACTTTCACTTCGTCGTAAATAAAGTGTTATTATTTGGTATAACGTTTATCAGTGGCGATATTAAGCCGTTTAAGTTTCTAATCTTAAGTTATTTCAGTCATAATTTATAGTGGAGGAATTAAAAATCTTTTTGCCCATTAAAACATTCATTGTACGTGTTCATATGGAACTTTATGATTCTAATTTGAAAATGGATACAGTAGAAAATATTGGTAACGTCGCTTTCCAACGTTTACATTTCCTAAGTTTGTCAGGGTTAAAGAAATACTGTGCGTGTTATATAAGTAACCGATAATCTTTGAAGTATACGATATCTCGTTTTATAGCCACACTGTTCAAAGACTTTTCCCCTTGATTGCCTGACATAAGATCGTCGACCTCACAAAAACTTCTCTAATGCCAATATCACAAAACATTTACTTAAGTGTTTGTACCGGAAAGAATAGGAGCCAATGCTCCTTGCCAGTTCAATTACCAATTTTATAAAGCAAACTTTACAAACGGAATTTTCATCATAAAACGTTTTGGGTCGACGATCCCGGGCAACGTGGGGAAAACGCGGAATTTTGCCGAGATGACAATAGCTATTGAAGTCTATTTGAGATTTCAATTTCTTGTTATTTTCTTTAAGGAATTCTTGTTTGATGCTTTCGCTATTATATGGTATAATTCTATTTCGGATGTAGATGATAACTAAGAAGCTACCACACCACACCTACCTCCATTGCTCGATTTTATATAGTTTATTTTCTCAATCACATTACTAATTGTATCTGCTGTCAACACTTTGAACATAAACTCTGGACACATCCTTGTAACGATTCTCAGGAGCTACCTAGTTGTTGTTAAATCTTCTAATGTTTAATTGTGAAAGGAAATAAATTTAAAGATCCATTCGTTATAAAATGATTATAGACGTGTGCTTCTTTCTTTGCATAGATAAACACGGTTACGTTTGTGTTTGTTGTAACTTTAGCGCGAGAGCGATGGTTTGTAGTAAATATTAGGCGAGGCAGCTTACGCCACTCGGCAACTGGGCCGTGATAATCGCCGCTTCTGGGCGCTGGGCGGCTGCGGGCAGGGTTGGCGATGTCAGTCTACAACATTACTTATAACAAATAGTACTGATTATATCAGTATGTCTCAAATTAGACACATCATATTTTCATTTATTGAAATGTGATTTTTGGTAATTAATTTTTTATGCACCTAATTGTACAACGTAGTTGTAATTTATTAAAATCTATACACTAGTTTTAACGTAATAAATACAACAGTCAACTATGCAATCTCGCAGTGTTTCTTATTGTTTAAACCAGTCATTGGACCTTTTGAAACCGTTTCTACATTAGTAATGTTTAATAGTCTTCATCGAGCAATAGTACAAATAGAAGCATAATTGTCATTTAAATGGTCACTACGATAGTGACAATTTCGCGAGCCCTACCAAAAGTTGTGCAATGTTGGTTGGTCGAAACCGCAGTATTGAATGAACTAGTTGGCAAAGTTTGCACCGCACGTAATCTCGATCCATTGAACCTCATGTAAACGAGATGTTTGTAATCACTAAGAAATCCTCGGCGAATATTTCGTTGGTTGGTCGGGTTGCTATATATTTGGTACCTCTCAGCATCGACTTACTGACCTTTGACTGTTATATACAAATATACTGGATTCTCCGAAAACCTGCATAATATACATACAACCTTTTACTTGCGCCTTCACAGAGAGTCATAAGTTTTATTGATATCAAAAGAGTTTATGTCATTTAGGTCTTTGACTTGTTGCTATGCAAAATGTTCGATAGCTTCGCTGCTGCGCTACAAAAGTATAAGCTTTATACGAGTATACACTTGTCGTAGACCACGTGGTGAAGCTTTTATACGCGTCCTTAGATTAGACATAAGTAATGGTCGTCATAACTCTTTAAGTACATTTTCCGCTTGTCACATACAGTTGCCTTAAAAGGTGGAACGCGATGCGGCGAGGTCAAGATCAGTGAGCCATAAGGTCTGACGCCTTACCTGGGAAATGCCTCGTCCTAAATGCTAATAATTCCATTATGCCGGCCCCTCGGAAGGCCTTGTTGAACAAAACTAATTTGATATGTGCTGACATGTTATCGTGGAAACATCAAAGGTTATTTGAATAAAATTAGGTGATAGGACATCTTGGTGTCGACTACTTGAAGTGTTTAAAAATAAAGTTATAGACCTATCTATAAACTTTTTATTCACTTCCTAAAGTATTCTAACAGACATTTTTATCTTAAGAATGTACAATACATTTCACTTAACCGGTATCTAGGGTAGACTTGTAAAATGTGCCCATAGAAGGTCGGAGGCAACGGAACGGCAGCAGGTCAAGACAAGAGATAAGGTCGAGGGACACTCAGCGCGTCCCATATGCAAATAAAGGCGTGGGTGAAGATTCTTATACGAAAACAGCTCTACAGAATATAATAATCATAGACAGCACACCTATCTCTCATTTTTTATACCGCAGTTATCGCGAGCCAGGCCAATGTGTATTTGCATTTAAATAGTCAGGATTCCGTTTAGGAATTTTGGTGGTTCGTTCAAGGATATCGACTTGTTATCTGTGGGCTGTTTCGTGTTTACTTAAAACTATATATATTTTTCAACAAACATTAAGTCACGTATCTCCATCTATTTGGCGAGTCTCTAAACATCAATGTATTGTGGTCAACGTTCTCTCTTAAACAATGGGTATTACGCGTTATTGTATAAAAGTTCGCACGATAAACATCTCTTTTTATATTTTTTACAATTTCAAGTATGTATTGGATACATATCGTTTATGCAAATGAAATGTGTTGCAATCTTAATTTACACGACTTTCGTTTATTAAATTACAGACAAGCATTTCACTGAGAGATGTGAGGTACAGAGATTCGTAAACATTACTTTTTTAAAATGGTAAATGTTTACGCAAATAAAGATAATTTCAGCAGACACATTATTTACAAGTTTTTCCATTTATACTATTAGAGTTCAATACTCTAAATATTATATTTTCCAAGAGAAAATAAGTCAATCGGCACATCCGTCAGTCATAAATAAGTTCGTTTGACGTCCGCTAAACAACAAGGGCCGTGCGTTAATAATAAGAACCATTGAAACCATCAGCTTCCTCATAAAAATATAAAGAATAGCCAACGTTAGCGGAAACTTTCTATCGCGCTGCCAAAACATCGCAATCGATGTCTAACCCTCGGAACCGTCGAACAAAAGAACACAACGTTCGCATTAACCCTGACATTCAGAATTCTCTCAGGAGACGTATAATTTGGTGGCTAAAATTCTGTACCGCGCACGCATTGTTTCGAAATTCAAAACTGACAAGTGAAACTTGGCACGTCATTGTTTTGTTAATATTATTTTAATACTGCGTCAATTATCGCTTTCACTACACTGTGTGTACAGATCAAGTAGTAAATGCAAATTTATGATAATACACAACATACAAAGATATATCTGTACATTTATTATTAGCCCCCGTGGGAATTTTGTACGATGTTCGTGAAATATAACCCGTTTTGATTTTCACCACATGACAAAAATATGATTATAAAATGCGATATTATATTAGATGAATATTATGTTGTATTTGGAAATAAATATAATTGATAAAACTGTGTCCAGATATATACCGGATGGTAATTATCGGATGTAGAAAGTTTATGAGGAATACACGAGTGCCCGGATGCGCTCGCCGGCTGACTGCAAGGTCCCTAGAGCAAGTAAACATGATGTAAATGAACCTTGACATATTAGTTAACGTGTGGGAGTTCATTTTATTTATACATTTATATGTAACCTACGGGATTGTGACTTTAAAAATAATTTATAGTGGTCATGTCTCTGTGTGCGGGTTACTATTCCAGCGCCCATTTACGATTATTTATATGCCTGCACTCACTCGGGTGTAGTAAACTATAACTCATGTAAGTCACTGCTTTATTTATGAAATTATATTTTATTCATTTTCTCGGACGTCAAAATTAGAAGGGAATAAGAGTGAATAAATTGCGGTTTTAAATGTAAAAATATTGTAACGACCAGGTGCGCTGGCAGATTAGAATCCATAAAAAATCCCAATAGCACATGCCATCACGAGAGATAAAACAATATTGCAAATTAGAGTAAATAATATATAAAATAATTTAGTTGCAACTACTATTTAAATAAAACAGTTAAAACAGACTTGAGACTGTTTCTAGCCTGAATGTAATAAAAACGAATTTAAATGTTACAAATCAATTATTTACATATATACTAAGTTAAATATACTAACATTAGCCTATAATCTACGTTGAGAAAATCCTTTTATAATAGGTAAGACGTCGTAATAAACAAACAGCATAGTTTATCAGGATTCTTCCTAATAAATGCATTGTTTCAACGATATAAAAAGTAGATGCCGCCACTGTTGCCCTCTATTCGAGCTTGGCCCATCCTTATACATCAGCCAGTCCAGACAGCGCCATAATTGACAAGCTCCGCGGAGGAACAGCCAAGTGACATAACATAAAGTGGGCGCAGTTACGCAAGCGGTCGCCAGACCTGTTCCCGCAAGGTCCTGGCATAGACACTGGCTGGCCGAGACTGGCGACGAGTTCAATCGCCTTTGGTATTTTAGCTTAAGTATATATGTAATGGAATAAGGCAGCGTTTAACGCATGCCAGCATTGATGTTGCAGTAGCGCATTGCGACTTAGATACCAGGATTTCTGGGTTCTATACCAATGCAGTACTTTATTAATATTCGGTCTGGTTGTCGCTAGGATTCTAACTACAATTCTAGACATTTATAAACATTGGTATAAATTAGTAACTATATTTAGCTTAATAAATATTGTTACTAACTCAATAACTACACAAATTAACTCTTCTTTTCTTTTGCGAATTTTACGATTACACAAAAGTGCAATTTTATTCTTAAAAAAAATATAGTATGCTACATTTAAAGAAGGGCGTGCCGAGCGTGATACCGATTTGCTGACCGCAATTAATTTGCCACTAAATACAGTAAGCCGATAAATGGTGCTATTCAAGCATGTATCTTGGCTTATTTTCTCTGTCTGCTCTGTGGCTATGGCGAGCATTACCCTTGAAGGCTTGGACTATTTATTTTTATGCGCCGCGATGCAAAAGCAAGTTGTGCTTGAGATAACGACCGGCGAGACAATGATGGATGCGCAACGGAATAAGCGAGATTGTGTTCGTTCCTCATACGTCGCCGCCTTAATGTCTTGCATTATGTTTGCCAGTTCCATACATTCGAATTTATTGCTTGGGTTTACGTGGAAAGTGTTAAGGGATTTCATGTAAAACACGATTTGTTTTATTCACAATGACAACGTCTTCATAGGACAGTGACCACTATCCTAAAGTCTCACCAATAGGCATAGATGCTCGCGACGAGTGTTACACGGTCGGACCGTTGGAATTCAATACGAAGAAATCAAATACATCGCATTTTATAGCGAATAAATTCGTTTAGGTGTGTATTAAGCGCTTCAATATTAAGAAAAACAATGATGTTACTACGAAAGGCTTAATCGTTTTATCTATTAACTTTATTTATTAAATTATACAGCAATTACGTATTTAATAACCGGGTAAAACCAGTTCTTATTTTGGTTATGTTTATTGTCACAATGAATACGACTCTTGTCTCAAATATGATACTTCAGTTCACTCACTTGATAAAACGCCATCTTTTTTTATACCGCAGACAATTTTTCTCGTCAACCAACCCATCACTGGGTAATAAAAGATCATTATATTTTTAAGATATTACATTAACAACAACTCCGCGGATAATGGACGATTAATAATTACAAGCCCGAGTTTAATGGTCTATACATCTGTTGTCTTAAAAAAAAATTGAAAAGCAAACAAACACGCTGTATAATTAGCGTTACATTTCGTTTCTATTATTTAACAACATTGATTAACTGATAAAATTACCTTGTTGATTTTATGTGATAAAAAAACATTACGTTTGTCTTTTACGAGGAAGGAAGTTGACAAAGGCTCGCACGTTTTTGCATTTCATTAATGATCCTCTTAAATCATTAGTCGATGTTTATTTTTGCGAAGTAACTTTAATTACATTCGCGCCATTCAAGTACTTGTAAGTCATTCATCATTCGTAAACGGGGCAAAAACTTAAAGTTTCCGGGGAAAGGTGTTGTAAATTAATAAGTTTATACGGATATTTAAATATTGTATAGCTTAACCTGACAGACGTTGGCCTGCCCTGTGTCATCGACATATATCCTGACAAACAGAGTACATTGCGACCATTGAGATATATACTATCAATCTCTCAAGTTTGTTCCTAAAACTGTGCGCATTAAGCAAAATTATTAAAATCCGTTCAATCGTTTAGAAGTTCCAACAATGTTTTTATAAGATTACTCTTTAGGAACCACAACTATTCTAAAACGATTTCTAGTTTCTAGTCTATAAGACTACTAAAGCCCTATCATAATTTTAAAATATAGCAACAAGCTCGATATTAGATGATAAAATATTTATGTGCTTAAAATTCTATTTGTGATATTTAATATAGAATCGTAAAACACGTCTGCTACTACGACAGCACAATTAAAAACAATATACTGCAGTTATTCTTCAAAAAGTATCACATAAATTATAGAAGAGTATATTAATTATCTGATACTTTTAAATACGAAAGAAAGATTAATACCACTGATTGGCCGTAAGTTACATCGCACCTCGGCTTCGCTCAAAAAATGTTAATTTTAACTAAGAATTATTTAAATAGACCTAACATTTATCAATCGTAAATTAAACATTGTTTTCTAAATATAGACGCTACATCCACGTCAACTCAAATGACTGATGCCGCTGATACTAAAACTGCCTTTGAAATTTATTTTAGTTTATTTACTTTTAGAATCCTAATTCAACAATCAAAACTAAATATAACCTAGAAATTAATAAGCTTATTTGAAATTGCTTTTAATACTTTGGTGTATTTCTAAACAATTGAAATAAAATAAATGTTGAATTATAACTTTATTTTAATCTTAGGATTTTAAATCAACATCTTAGGTAACATATAAAAATAACAAACGAATCTACATATCAACGCTATATTTATTTAAAGTGAATAATTTCGGACGTCAGAACCGGTCACTTGGCCGGTGGGCGCAAGGGCCGCCGGGGGGCACCAGGGTAGGGGTGCGAACGTGACGGGCACGCGTCGGTCACGTGACGGTCACGCGGGCTCGCGTCCCTACGGGGACTAATCAAATACCGAATGGCTTCGCTACAACCGGTATTTCCCTGGCATTTACAATCACATACAGACAGATGGTCAACATTAATATACGAATATCTAATAAAAAATTCAGAATTCGATTTTGCATTTATTTGCAACCCGGCTTTCTCATTATGTAACTGTTTATTTAATGTTTCAATTAATTATATGTTATGATATTTGTTTTAGTTCTGTGTCTGGGTGTTAAAATATGTATTTAATTTGTAATTCCTCTATTGTCTGGCGATCGTAGCACCAGTCATGCGCGGAGTCAAGTCAATGTATGAGTTCTGAGAATTTATCACGCATACCAAACACTAATATAATTGACAACGCTTCTATGATCCAAGGATAAAAATACAGAAGATATTTTAACCGGCATGATATCGAAGTTTCGATTGATCTAACCATCTGTATCTATTAAAATTTGTGACAATTTTCCAGTCTAGACAATAATTTGTTTGATGGACAGGATGTGGGATTCCGATAACGGGAAAGCAACCTTTTTATTGCATGAATTACCATGATTGACAACAGTTTACATTATGTGCCGTATTTTAATGGAAAGAATAATAAATATATAATAATCTAATAAAAACGCAGGTATTTGTATTTTGGTCGAATACAAATTTGTTGTATTTATTTTTAATTTTTTTTTCGATGCTATTTACTGCAATGTGTCACTTTTCGACATTCAGAAATATTCTTATTATTTAGTAATATCTGTGTGTGGTCCATCCAAATCCACTGACCTGGTCACTCAATGGGTAAGCCAGAAGCAACATCTATGGTGTCACATGTCCATGCATTATAGAGTTACCAGTATTTCCATTAAAATGTATAATTAATTTTGGAGTTAAATGCTTTTTTTTAATTATTTATTATATTGATATCGCTTTATTTTTAAAAGGAGCACCAGTTACAATAAAAGTAAAAACAAATAGCCCAGCAATTAATTGTTATGTATTTGGGGCGCACGCTAAGTAGCATTCCAGTTATTTTATATCGAAATATCCGCTCATGCCGCTCACCAAACCGCATCAGCTGATAACATCATTGAAGTAATCGTCTTTCCGTCTATAACACGCGCACGTTTTGCAATTATCCAAAAACCTTACCCACGATCCGGTGGAGCCCCAGCGTTTGAGCCTCTTCCCGAAAATGTTTTGGCACTGGGAGAGGCACGATACAGACGCCGCTGGTTGTATTTTGCCAACAAAACTGTCCCCTCTGTCCAATGTCATGGTACACGCTCACAATTAATGTTCACTGGAATGTTTTTATTTTATATTTTTGAAAATGTTTTGTACACTTGTGCTGTAGTACACAGATACACTCGCGTTCTAGCGTGCGCGAGACGAGCGTCCGCTGTGACGGTCGCTGCGTGAATGGCGTGCTGGCGGAGTTTTCTTCGCCGGGAAATCGCCCCGCCCGCCTTACGCCTTGCGCACGTACTCGCATAGATCACTATTTTTTACTTTTTAAGTGGAATCGTATTAGTGTCGCATTTGTGGCACAGTGCGAATGTCAACGTCTTTATATTCGGGGAATTTGTGGTCTTGTGAATAGGAAGAACGCTCTAGTAACTTTTCTTTACGCTTTTATTTATGTGTTGTATATTCATCTATTCGTAAATGTCGCCTTTCCTTTTTAACCTCTTATAATGATTTATCAACATTTTATCAAAATAAAGTGTTTCGTTCAAATATGAATTTTATTATTCCAATTACGATTTTTAACTTTTTTACATCATTAAATTAAATTTTTTTTCATCATTACAGACATTGGAAGTCCACTGTTGGACATAGGCCTCGTCAAGAAAACCAAACAAACAAACGTGTCGGCAATCGCAGTGGGTAGCATTCGCGACGGGGATATTGCTGCCCATCCCCACCCAGTGTATTTGAGCTACACTGTCTCGGATGTATATACCGCCATCAGTTGATACTGGTACCTTACGTAAATTATTTCTCAATAGTTTCATAAGTAAGGGTGGTTTTGAAATAAATGATGACGCGTTGAACAACAACGAACGTAACAGCACGCGCAGACATTCCTAGTGCTTCTAAAAGTCCGTAATCACAGTTACGACACACTGGAAATGCACTAAGGTAATGGAATACTTGCGTATGCCCTAAAGAGCATAGGTTGTTAGTGTTAACTTGAGTAGTTTTCTTACTACACGCGTGCATCCTAAGCAAATAGATATGTCCGTAAGCAAACTTGTAAAGAGAAATGTTGCTTAAAGCACTTGTGGTTTTACAAATATGATTCTTAAACGTAAAAGAACAATGTTACACCCAGATACAAAACAAACAACTGTCAATCATATAAATGTTTCATGGGTGGGGATCGAATCCATAGTACTATTAAACTACCGAATGCGCCATCATGACCGTTCCAACATTTAATTCTAGACAAACTAGAAATCCAGATAGACTCGCTATAAGTGTAGTAAACGCGGCCGATGTCGCAGATAATAAATTAGTTCTTTATAATGTTATAATGTCGACATTTTTTTAAGCCAATTAATTTAATTTGTATAATATAAACATCCGTGAGCCGTGAGCAGAGTAGAATAGTGTCTAAGGAGAAGACTTAGGTACCAGAACCGACAGAAGGCGGTATATCTCCGAAATAGTATAGCTGTGCAATTGGCTCAGGGCGGGGATGGGCAACTGCAATCCCTGCGATTGCCGATACGCTTGCTCAGTGCGGCAATTTCTTAGGCTCAGTGAGGCCTATGCCCAACAGTGGACTTCCAATGGTTGGTAAGGAGATCTAAACATCATCATCATCGCAAAAACGCCATTCCTACCGTATCCCAGATCCCAATCCATATACCGACAAAAATCCACCTACATACATAAAAAACAGCACAGCTAGTCGATGTGTTGAGTGAAGGCTTGGCTACGGAAATAGTGCCATGATTGCCTATATTTACATCCGCCCCTAATGGCGCCGGAGCGAGGCTCGCATGTTGCCAGGCGCGCGAAGGTCGATAGGTGCCTAAACTAGCCACTGTTATCTAGCCTGTTAAGGTAGGGTCGTCTTTATGATTTTAAACATATATTTGTTTGTTTAAAATAATCATTGTTTGTATCTCCAGCGGCTTAAAGTGAAAATCATGTCAATGTTAGATAAAGCGATGCTGTTTTAAAATTGAGATTACATTGTTTGGTTTTTAAAGTTTTTATTTGGATAGGTCCCATATGACGTTTAGAAACTTAAATAAGGCACACACTTTATATCAGGTAAATATTATGCAAAGGTAGTCTTGCATTAGTACCTCTCTCTCATCTATTTTTGTAGCCAAATCGCAGTCTTCGCATTGCTGTGTTCCGAATTGAAGGGTGAGAGGAGTGAAATTACTGGGTAAAATCTTTAATACACGAGGTTAGCAAGGTGCTACTGATTATACGAGTGTCTATAGGCTTGTTTGTCGACCTAGTGTAAATTATATACTAATATTAACGCTTATTTGCATTTGCATTTACCCAATCTGCATATAAATAGAATACGCTCGTTAACAGGCGCTAGAAGTTAAAATAAAGCTCGCTAATATAAATTGCTTTATTGGTTCAAAATAGGTATGTATTTGTTTTTTTGTATAAGATAGTTTCTATTTATGTATATGACGACAGTGTACGTCGAAGTCTATTCTATATATTCTGATTTATTTTTCGGCCGGTTATATATACATATAGTTAGTTCGTAACGACGCCACATAGTGACGGCTCAGTAGTGCCCTGGGTATGGTTCACGTGCAGTATTAAGTCACTTAATTACTAGTTTCATCATCAAAGCAGCTCTAAAATGCCCACTGCTGGAGGCCTCCCCAAGAATGGGGGAATTTGCCGATAATTGCCGCGCTAGGCAAGTGTGAGAGCAAACGCAGAGCTTAGCTTTAGGACGGGAATGCTAATGCCCATCCCCGCTCTGTTGCATTTAAATAACACTGCTTCGGGTGGATATACCGCCACCTGTCGATGTTGGTACTAGTACCTTAGTCACCAACGTCTAACGACACCCGTTATAGGTACAGGGGAGGTTCTATTCTGCTCCGCCAGTTACTACTACCCGCAATAACGGCCATATCAGAGTTTTTTCCTAACTTTTATTGCTTATATCTCGGATAACTATGCGAAACTGAGTCTTAGATATATTTTTATTTAAACTGCGTTAATGTTTGTTTGGTCAAAGTATAATCGAATTAAAACTAACAACAAATAACAATCGTAATGATTTTCCTGTGATCGTTGAATCCACTATGTTGTTGTATGTTATTTTAAATACTCAAAGATATTAATTACGCCAAAATTAATGTAGCGAAACAAAATAAAAGATTTAAATCGAAACGTTCGCGGAAGGTTAGCGGATACTCACGTAATATCATTATATACTTTTGTTATATCATTAGACGATATTACTTTACTTCATTGTGCTAAACAATGAACAGAATAAGTGAAAAAATGCCAATTAAAATAGCAAAACTGGCGTTCATCGTCATCATCATTACAGCCATTAGAAGTCCACAGCTGGACATACGCCACCCCAGGAAAGGCGGCATTTTTCCCATAATTGCCGCGCTGGGCAAGCGTGTTGGTAATCGCACAGCGCAGCTTCTGCGTCAAAGACTGTTGGCCACCCCCACCCTGTGCGTTTTAGCTACACTGTCTCGGATATATATACCGCCATCTATCGGTTCTGTTACCTTTGTCGCTTCTTACGGCACCTGGTACAGAAGAAGGTACGATTCTACTCTGCCGGTACCTCATGGCACGAACTGGCGTTCATTTAATATGAATAAATCATAAAAATATATAAAGCTTTGTGTGATGAGTCGAGTATAATAATGCCATGATGTTAAGCGTCCGCAGGTCCGTCATAAAGAGCATTTCAAGAAAAAAATACTGTATCAAAAACGCTCGTGCCATACGATTTATGCCTCGGTCGGCACTTGCCGGCATTAACAAGCGTTTTATATGACTATTTACGATGTCTACAAGTTTGAATTTCTTAGAAATGTATCTTTGTGGTGAGGTGATGATTTATTAACACCGAAATACTGCGCTGTAAAATATTTACTTATATTTCGTGCGAAACTGGTGTTTAAAACGTTCCTGATGTTTGGATGAGCGCAAAATCTAATTGTGGTTAAGCTAGGGTATAATGTCAAGGTTACAAAAAGGGATAGGGCTCATTTCGACGGGCCCGATGGCGCAGGTGGTGATCCTTACTTGTGCACCGGTCGTGGGTTCGATCTCCACCCAGGACAAATATTTATATGATGACATTTGTGTTTGTTCTGAGTCTGGGTGTTCAATGTATGTATTCAAGTATTATATTTGTGATTCCTCTGTTGTTTGATGTTTGTAACAAAATTGCTTTTAGCGACTTATTTCGGAATCAGGTTAATATATGAGATGTAGCATGAGTTTATTTATCATTATTAATCAATACAAAAGAGAATAGAGAAAAGAATCTTGAAATGGTTTGGACATGTAGAATGACTGCACAAATATATAGCGCGGAAGTGAATGCAGTGAATGAAGTGGGAGTTGGTATAGGACGACCTAGGCGAAAATAATTTAACCAGGTAGAAAGACGTTTTAAAGAAGGGCCAGGTCAGAAGTACTAGGAATAAATCAGCGTGTATGATGTGACTAATGCAATTAAAGAAAGCGGGAGATGTATGCCACAGTAAGTATGTACGAGGCGGGTCTTTCCAATACCCGCTGCGCTTAGCCTCGAGCCTAAATACCTCAGGTCCTAATATATTTTTTGTATCTACACATATCTGCGTGGTTTCCGCAAAGTGTTACAATGAAGAATTCGTAATTAATGAGATTACAACTTCCGTGTTGTTTTTAACAATGTGTTTAATGATTAGATACTTAATATTTTTTTGTTTATAATAATGAATATTTTTCTGTATTTGGATAGTTGATTCAATCAATTTGATTAATTTTGGACGTAGAACTGTATATTCTAAAATGTTGATGCTAATATTGGGAATATACAGATTTCGCAATCGAGCTTGAGATGATCGCAATTGAGATGATACAGTACACTTAATAAGGTTGACTTCATACAAAGGTCGTCTGCATTGGCACCTCAGTATCAAACAGCAATATTCGCAACGCTGTGTTCCGATGTGAAGGGTCAGAGACGTAGTGAAATTAGTAGGTAATTTGACATAATATCTTCGAGTAATAAGGTTGGCAAGGCGCTAGTAATATTTTGAGCGTTTGTAGGTATGCGTATACTGTATCCTCGCTTGTCGGCCTGGCTCAATAAAAAAAAAATATACGTAAGCCATTTTTTCTTTTATTTTAAAAATCGGAAGCCTATGAAAAATGACAGGTACAAAATGCCGGTAAAAGCCGTTCGATCGATCTGTAGTTGTATTACGGTTCGTATCCGCAGTCATCTCCGGTGCTCTCGGCTCAGAGACCGCAGATCCATCCTGCGGTAACTCTCTCTCTAGTATAACTTTATTTCATACGCTTCGCTTCGACAGATTTGCAACGTTGTGAATTACTTAAACAAACAGCTACAATAAAGTATAAATAAAAGATGTTAATTATATTTACTTAACCAGTGCATAAATATTCAGATCTCCGTTTCTCTGCTGGTTCCGACACTTCCTTCATTCAGCCGATTGTGTATTCCCTTCCTTGTAACCACTACCGCAAGACTCCGATTAACATAAGAAAAATACAGACGAAATATCCACGTTTCGTCATATCATCGCCGGGAAGCCGCCGTTTGCCTCCAATGATATCGTAAGGTGATCCAAAATGGCCGACCTTGATTTCGCAATCTAGGAGAATGCCTTTTGCGGTAAATTAATTTGTGAGGTGCGCAACTGTGGTGTTTAATTAGCGTTCGAAAAATAATTAAATTTTATATTTGATTAAATGTCCGATGTAGATTCATAAATAGATAGGTTTGAAAAAAATATAACTACTTGAATTATAGCTGAAATTCAAAGTTACGGCATAGCGTTTATTTATTAACACGTCAATATTTAAATATATCTTTTTTTATTATTGTTTGCAACGAATATGCTGAAACTGGTCCTCTATCAACTCTTGCACTGGTAGAAAGTTATATTATCAACGAGTAACATAAGTTATATTTTATCCCTATATTCTTGTGGAAATCGAAACGCGGGTGAAACCATGGGGTGTTGCTAGTTCTATAAACGTATTATACATGTTTTATTATATATTTCTTCTGTGTGCTTTTTATCATGCCAAAATTGTCAAACCTTTACCCTCGCAAAGTAATTTGAAAGTATAAAAATTTTTCACCATATATTAAATCAGACAATGAAAATAATTGCGATTATTATCAGTAATTAGAAACGATAAAATAGTAGAACGCTGAATGAATTGGTCAGGCCATAAAACTAATTCTATAACAATGACCAAGATTTAAGATTAAAAGATTTATCATAGACCAGTCCGCGCCATTGCGAAATAGAAATAGCAATCTGAATCGAACCGTATTAATTGAGATAACAGCTGATATCATTTAATGAAGCATAGAAATAGTTGTTCCTAGTCAAATGCCTAGCCTACACTCTAGGACAGGTCTAGGCGCGTAGGCCCGACCTAGGTCACTGCCTACAGCCAATACGGAGCTCCATTCAATGTTGGTTCATTCATCACGATGGAGCATCCTGAAAATCCTTGCCTACGCGCGTTTGTTGAGATAAACAATACAGCATCCTTACACACTAAGGTTATCTATATTAATATTATGAAGAGGAAATATTTGTTTGTTTTGTTTGGTACGATTTAACCCAAAATCTACTATATAAGCTGTATTTTATATCATAAAATCAAACTATAAACACATAAAATGGAAAGTAACGAGACACGACATACATCAAGTGTGCGGTTGTGACGAATAAACTCGAAAACAACTCGGTTCATTTAAAAATATTATGCTAATGGAAAGTTGTTTTATTATCATATCATTTGATATGTTTTGCCCTCAATTGCCATGATAACAGAGACTCCACGGGTAAAACCGCGGTACTCTGCTAGTAATAAATAAAATTCAAATATAGAGTTTGATTTTGCATTCAAATCGAGTAATAAAACCTAGCGAATTTTATGTTTTCATTTAAGTGAGAGATTAGTTAACAAATATATTTACTTACTAAGTATATAGAGAGCTTACTCAGTGTAGAGTTTTTTTACATTAATGCTAGTCTCTGGTTTTAGACTAGCATTGATGTGAAAAAATTGGCGTGTATACATAGTGGGGGTTTTAATGGATAGAGGTCGAATTTATATATATCTCAAGTCTTTCTCGTTTGTTCACGAATGACAGCTCTCTTAAACATTTTTATAGTCAACGGTAAATTACACCGCAACTGTCACAATATTGGTAAGACGGTCAACATATTTTTAGATAAGCATTTTAAAAATATCCAAACACATAATTTCTCTCAATATCTTCTATCTGGTTCTATAAATCTGATGTCCGTGTGTCTTTAGTGATATTACGAAAAGACAACGGTAAAGTTTAGTCAAACGGTGGCCAGCATTAAGGCGGTAGTAAATCAATGGGACCACAACATTCACTTTTGATCAGGGCTGCCACATAGGAATTGTAAAGGGCGCTGATGTTATATTGAGAATTACGGGAACATTTACGACAGGCCTGATGACGTAGGTGGTAGTTTCTATTTTGTGCGCACAAGATGTGTTTTTTCTATTTCTATCTATTTGTAATTCCTATGTTATCTGAGATGACCTGACTGTTCAACGTCTGAGGTGACATGTCAATTTTTAAAAAAAAATCATATTGTAATTTGTTTTGGAATATGTAGTAGTAGTAGATTTATTATATTAGCCCGCAAAATTGTGATGTAGTTGTCATTTACGGTTTTTGAGCTATACTTACAACATAAAATTAGCTACAGCTCTACGATAACAACCTTTTTAGAGAATTAATAATAAGCGATCTCTTACGGCTTATGTGTTCCTCATTTATTTCTGTCACCAATAACTATGAGGTTGCTATGTTCCGGTTGCAAGGATGAGACGCAATGAAATTACTGTGTGTACTCAATGAAATGTGACAAAATATCCAGTAATAATGATAGTTCATATCGTTTATAGTGAAAATAAAAGTCACCATCATCATTGATATATTTTCCTTGCTCAATAAAAGTGTATTTATATTTAGTATTACATAGATGAGCCCGATGGCGTAGATGGTGGTCCTATCTTGTGCGCTTGTATCAATATTTGAGTTTGCTTTGTCTAGGTGTAAATATCTATTTAAGTATAATATTATATCTTTGATTCCTCTGTTGCTGATATCCATAACACAAGTGCTTTAAGTGACTTTTTTGGAGCCAGGTCAATGGATGATAATGATGATATGTGAATTATGATAACCACTCTATGTCTGCCAAATTTATTATAACATGTAACAACAACAAGGAGCTTTATGAAAAAGTAAACAAGAGTTCCTCCCGTTGACACCCCTAATTGTATAGCGTATAAATAAAACGCACACGGGCGCATAAATATAGGCGCGCGCGCTCGGCTGTCCTTTGTTTTATTTTAAACGTTGATTAATTACCAAACAGGCACATCAGCGGGGCTGGGTTCCGTGGCCAAGACAAGTACATTGTTAGAATCATTGTGTGTTTAGGTAAACCTTTATTAATAACTAATAAATTGCCGCAACATCTCATATATTGACCTGATTCAGTGATAAGTCGCTTAATGCACTTGTGTTACGGACATCAGACAACAGAGGAATCACAAATGTACAACTTAAATACATATATTTAACACCCAGACACAAAAAAACACAAGTATCATCACATAAATATTAGTCCTGGATGGGGATCAAACTCACAACCCTTGGCGTGCAAGGTAGGATTACTACCATATGTGCAATCGCGCCTGTCATTGTAATCCATGCCAGTATCATAAACGTAAAAGTGAGTCCTTCTGTTTGCTAAGGCTCTCTTTACACTAATTTGAAGCCTAAGGTTGTGACATTCGGTTACTCTTGATTCCGAAAAAAACAGTATGATACGTATTCAAACTAAACAATGATTAATTAATTGTATCATTGGAAAAATTAGCAATACACGATCGCCAGAATTTATCGCGCGTGTCCCAATTTGTTCGTTCTTTTTGATGCTGCGAGTGATACTCAATCAAATTGACTTTATATCTCATGTTTTGTAATGTACGTGACAAATGGATGATTTTGTAAGCCCCATTTCTTTTCTAAATCGTATAATATAATGCTGCTATAAATCAGCGCGCGCAACGATAAGTGGGAAGCTATCATATCGTCCATAATTTATATCATAATTCACTACAGCGAATTGTTGTAGAAAAAAGTTTACATTTGTAATGTCGAAAGCGTTCCGTTCCACGCTTCTTCTGACGATAGACGTCTACGCGTTCATAATTACGTTTGCAAGGACGTCGAATCAAAGCGGCTTTCAAATTGGTTAAGGCGTGACGTGGGGTGGTTTAAATTTAGAACGGGGACTATTTGCGGGCAGGTGACGCCGGCGTAGTACGCAGGTAACGTGACTTGCCGCGTGGTCAAGCGCCCGATGGCCGCACGTTTGGCAGGTGCACAGCGGCCGACGGCGAAACAAGAAGAAGGTTTTATCTTGACAGATCAAAAAACTTACGTGTAGGTATGATAGCGGCTCGTGACATACCTGCAATAAAAAACAAACAATCAGATGGTTATCCTGGATAGTAAGAAAGCTCGATTTTTGTTCAAAGACAGTCTTATTACAAGTATTCCATGTTTGTTAAAGCAAAAAAAAAGTATATGCATACGCAAACCTTGTGAGAATTATATGTATCTTTTTGTTTGTTACTCTTTCACAGAGCGGTTGATCAAATCTGGATGAAAATTGCCATAGAGATTGTTAGTCTAGATTAACACACAGGCTTCCTTTATCCCGAAAACATGTTCCCGAGGACAGATCTGGCTTTTATTTTTCTCTATCGTATAGGCATTATTAGAAAATCGCAGGTGAATACCTAGTCGATACTAATATTATAAAAGCGAATGTCTCTGTTTTTTATCTTTTCACGAATAAACGACCGAACAAATTTGTGGGTGCATGGGCTGAATAGTATTATATAAACGAGTAAATAATTGTAATGGTAACTATATAAAGCTGTGGTAGTCCAAGTACGCCACGTTAGGAATATTCATGGAAGGACGTAAAAGGTAAAGACATCAACGCCAAAACGGTTGAGTGGGCGGAATCCAATAATGTTTGACATTTGTATTCGATTCCCGAACCGCTCCCTAAGGACGAGTGGATCCTCCAAACGAGATTATACCCTACATATTTGTTTTAAAGGTGATATTCAACTGTAAATGTGAAGTTTAAATGTCAACGATTCCTAATAGAGGCGAAGTGTGTACAATATAAACTGCTGTGGTTAAGTACAGATTTCAGCCGCAACAAATACAATACGGTGATTTTAAATGTCATGATATTTGGACAAAGGTATTGTGACAGAAGTGAGAAATGTTAGTTATTGGAGAACAATTTGTAGTATGTGTTTAAATCATATTTAAATATATATTATTAACGGGTCCAGTGGCGAAGATGGTAGTAATCCGTCTTGTGCGCCAAAGGTCGTGGGTTCGATCCCCGACCAGGACAATTAATTATAGGACGATATTTATGTTTGTTCTGTGTCTGGGTGTTAAATAAATGTATTTAAGTAGTATATTTGTGATTCCTTTGTTGTCTGGTGTCTGTAACACAAGTGCTTTAAGTGACTTACCACGAAATCAGGTCAATGTATGAGATGTTGTGGGATTTTATTACTATATACAATAGTTGATTATCTACTCGTAATGACAAACGTCCATTTAGTAGCGAAATTCTCGATAATTTTGTTGATATAGGTTTATATTTTATTTGGGGAATATAAAATGTGCTCTCGTTATAAATACAATTTCTGTCTTCCATCATCATCATCATCAAGTCTGGGAATTTGTCCTAAGACGAGCCCGATGGCGCAGATGGTTGTAATTCTATCTTGTGCGCCTAAGGTCGTGGGTTCGATCCTCACCCAAAGCAAATATGTACATGATTAATATTTGTATTTGTACTGTCTGGCTATTATTTATATTATTATGTATCTAAGAATTATATTTGTAAGAGAAGTGCTTTAAGCTTATTAGAAATCAAGTCAATGCATGAGATGTCGTGTCAATTTATGATTTATTAAATTGCCGCACTGGGCAACCGTAGCATATACTGAGCATAGCTTCACAACGGGCACTTTATAAATAAGTAATAGAAAAACTAAATTAACATTTTCTAATTTAATACAGGTTTATAAATACCCTTTAAGTATCAGAACGGACCCGCAATCACCCAGACGCGTTTCGCCCCAGTTACAAAGAGGAACTTCTCAGTACAGCCACCATCCACCGTCCCGATCAATTTGAAACACATGTAACCCAAGACTAGTGGAGCGAAAACGTAATAATTCTCGCGAATATAGGTTACTGCGGACAATAAAACATTTGAGGACGGTACACTATTTATACTAGCTTTTCTGTCTCTGAATGTCTGGCGCATGTAGACTGTTAACGCCTAATTACTCCGCGAAGCTGCGAGATACGGTTGCTGCTGTCGGAGCGGCGGAGCTGTCAAACGCACCATTTCATACCAATGAATTGTTCAATGACAGAGAAAGAAAGAGTAACAAGTTGATGTATTTACCTTGATTTCAAGGCAAATTAAATAGGTTACACATGCCGGTAATCTATTAGCGAAGGCGATGACGAAGATGCACGAAACCATTGTAAGTGCAGCTATGAAAAGATGTATGTGAGACTTTCAAGCTAAGGTCTAAAAGTTTTTTTAAATAATTAAACTATTAGTTAGATTTTGGTTTGGCAGTGTCCTTATTTGCCTGCAGCTATTGGAAGTTCACTGTTGGACATAGGCCTCCCCAAGATAGGGGGAATTTTGCCGATAATTGCCTCGTAGGGCAAGCGTGTTGGCAATCGCAGATCGAAGTGACGGGGGTGCTGCTGCCCATCCGCGCACTGTGCAAATGAGCTACACTGTATTGGATAGATATACCGTCATCTGTCGGTTCTGGTACTGTTTTCTTAGTGGCCACTTACGAGACTTGGTACAGGGGGAGGTTCTACTCTGCCCGTACTGGTACGGCAATTTAAGTATTAGTGCTTAAAGCTAATTATCACGGAGTCAAATAAACGTAAGACGTGTGTTGTGAGCGATGATTCGCGACGGGAATGCTGCTGCCCATACCCACCCTGTTGTATTTGAGCTACACCGCTTTGGATAATTAAGTCGCCTCTTAAAACCGGGTACAGGGATAGATACTATTCTGCTCTTCCATACCACACGGCCGTGCCGGTACCACATAGGAGCCGGTCGGCCGGCAAAAGTAGCCTTAGTGAAGCCCCCAGTCGTTTCAGAGTTTATTTAAAACAGACTTTCGGAAAATCAAAAAAGCTTATTGTTGGTATATGTAAGTAGCGTACATACAAATGCTTATTTGAAAAAGGCTGTTATTCTATTATTTCTGAAAAATTCAAACTAAATTAAAGATATTTTTTTTTCAAGTGATTGAGGCCACGAAGTACTAAATTCTTCTATCCTCATAATACTGATGACCTTTATGACCCACTATGTATAGTTTATTATTTATTAAGTAATAACGTTAAAATATTAAACTAACTGTGCCCGCAGGTTTTAAATAATAAAAAACAAATAAAAGATGCGTTTATATGCGCTTGCACATACAAATAAGCGAATCGTAAACTTGTGCAAGACTTTACGACCACTCGCAAGAAAGTCAAGATTTCTGTAAAAAGCCGTAAAACAGAGATTCGGCAGTCTTTGTCTAAAGACACAATAACTTTTCCCTCGACGTATTTACGCGACTGTCGCGTTAATTATGACTGTTCAGTGGTTTATACATACGCAACAATCTATTTTAGTGAACAATGATAAACATGAGGCATCTTAATGAGAAAAGCTTTTGTTAAATGCTTTATCGCAGCATTCTGGCAACCTTACGGGGCTTTGGGGCAAAACCCGGGATCATGGCGTCATATAAAGGATGAACTTATTAACGTTTTTTTACAGTTGTGTCAAAACCATACATTAAAGCTATACTCGATGGCGCAGAGAGTAATGATCCTATATTGTGCGCAAAGGGTTCGATCCCCACCCAGGATACATGATGGATATCTGTGTTAGTTCTGTGTTTGGATATCAAATATGTATTAAAGAATTATATTCGTGATCCATCTTTTGATTGATGTTCGTAACCAAGTGCTTTAAGCGACCTATCTTGGAGTCAGATCAATGTATGATATGTTGTGTGAATTTATTATTATTAATAATTTGTTATGTTAGGGACTCAACCTCCTCAGTGATTATTCGTTAGTGCAATAAGTAGCTTGTACTAGGGCCGGGTAATTTACCAATTATTCACAACACAAGGGCTCCAGACAGCCGCTTCCCTTTCATAAAATGATACACCAGTATAAAATACATTGTGAGTCCAAAAATAGAACTGAACGAAAAACACTACGCCTGAGACTTTAAGGGAACAAGAAAGAACTCTGTGATTGATTACAGTTAACATTACAAACAGTCTGCGAGTTTGGTACCAACAGATTGTTTTGAAGCTCTGACGGATGGTTGGAGGGCGGCTCGCAAGCCACTGACTCCAACGAACAAACATTATAATGAATAAATTTTAGTTAATTCAATCAGTAGGTTATTGTTTAATTTAAGAAGGCTTTATCAGATTGCATAAGATTTTAGAAGGTGCTGCACTTCTTTTTATAGGTTCAACAGTTTATAAATAATGGGTTTAGCTTATTATACAAATATTTATTAGCCTATAAGATGCCATGTGTTAGGTTTAGGATATAGTATCACCAATTTAAAAATTAGTTTTGTATGTCAACTTTCTTACTGATAGACATTCAATGGCAAGACATTTTTTGTTATTATGGTTTTCCTCTTTGTAAACTTAAGAACAATGTTCAAATTCTCATCCGGTCATTTGGTTAATTCAGTTGTCATAGCAGACGTAGACCGTCAACTGCTGCACATAGGCCTCACCTAGAGAGGGGGATACTTCGTCATGGAAATTCTGCTTTCCATTCCTGTTGCATTTGTGTTGTTTCGTGTAGATATACCGCTATCGGTAAGTTTCGGTACCTCAACGATACGATACCTGGTAAAGAGGGAGTATTATGCATTTACCCCACGGCGGTTAATCAAGTAGCTATAACTATTTAAGTAACCGACCAGGAAGCTCATCAAAACCAGCCTGTACTTTACATACAGCATTATAAAGACATTAAAGTATCGTGTTATCGCTGATCTTTGCCCGTCAGTGCCTAAACGCATATAAAAGTGGGCGAGTGCGGAATGTGCTTCATTTGCGCGTTTACAAAGGATCTTAGTCAACGGAATGCGTAAAACATACGGCATGAGTAAGTCAACCCGCTTCTCTTATATCGCATGTGCATCACTTGTCTTCAGGGATGTTTGCGGAGTACCAAACAGATAACTTCTGACGGAGTATTATATCAGACTCTGAGAATCGGTCCCAAAGGTGAACTGTTATTTTTCTGAACTGTGAATTTTTTTGTGAGGTCTATTATTATTATCTTAAAACATTATTGTGTTTAATCATATAAATACATCACCACGGCCTCAATGAAAGCGATGATACACAGATTAATCAAACAAATTTAAAAATGTTCATAATGTTAACAATTTCTAGGTCACTTCCGAAGCAGTTCATGTTTTGCCAAAATGTATTTAATAAACAGCCAGGATGTTTAATATCTTATACAGTTAATTAAGAGCGACTCATAAACTCAACTTTTTTATGAACAATTTTAATGTAGGTCAAAAGTCCCTTCGCCCTTCACAATCGTGGAACACAGACAGATGACGTAAAACTGCTCTAATTGAATTGGGATTCACGATTAATCTTCGCTTTCAATGTCTATTAGCCGGCTATATTTGGGTATTTATGATGGTATCTCGCAAATATAAAAATGAGATGAAAGTACATTTTGCAAATAATAGTCTGTTATATTTATGCCCAATAGAAATTGATTATTTCTAAATTAGATATATAATTTCATTGAGAACCATACTTTAGTTCTTTTTCTAAACCAAATAAAACTACTCTTTTGATAGCTTTAAAACGCGGTTTCGGTTACTTTAAAAGGTTGAATAAACTGCGTTATAAAGCCGTTAAAATAGTAATTTTATTATAGATTGAGTATATAAACATAATCAGGCTTTGCTACTTAGGTAGGTACTACAGGTGATAATTAAGTTCCTGAAGGGTTATAAGACTAAAGCAAATTAAAAAAAATATTTTTTTATTAATACACGGAATAATTCTCTAATATGACAGTAGATTACATTGATTAGAAAAATCAACAGCTTTTTAGGTCCTTTGAAAAAGCCACAATATAAATGCTGTAATATCAACAAATTTAGGAATCTGATGCGCGCATTTTACCTTCGTCACTAAATAGCGTTCAGATTGCTTTTGATTGCCCCCTTAAGGGGTTTGGTGACTACGCACGCAACGTTAACAACATGGAATGTACTCGTATGTATTCACTCCGTTTTAACATTTCTGAGCAAAGGTTTGGTTGACATTTCCTAAGTCGGGCGTCTAAAAGGTTGGATGTAGGTTTATGGATGTGCAGAATTGACGCCGACCGCCGTTCCACGGAAAGATAAACTACAATTTCCGTACAGAAAACGTAATTTAATACATTCTGTTAATCGTTTAGTCACAAATTGGGTTGGTGGGACCATAACTACGCGATACGGGGCCGCCTTGTACTTCTCCACTAGTAATCTGTCTTTCATTCAGTTCTTTCGCGTGAAATTTTAAAGTTGTAAATGTGACGGAATAAGACATTCCGAGAAAGTTAACATAACTCGTTGTCGCATCAAATCACCGGAATCGTCGGAACGCTGAGATGTTTAATGCTTTCATCTCCATTCGAACAGGAAACATCTTATTACGGAGTGCGTTTTGGATTTGTTCTTGTTCGTCTCTTTCGCTTCGACCCATTTTCTAATGCCTTTGTCGTCCGCGTTCGTTATTTATGCCACCGGAGCCCGTCTTCCACCTCTCTTTTTACAATTTTCTTAAAAGCCACTCGGTGTTATCGCGAAATATTTCCCGATGTCCTTGATACGTTACGTCGCTTCTGGTAATATATAGGTCGTTCTCGATTCCAAGAAGATGATCGAGTTACGTGAAAAAAGACCCAATTGTCGGTTAAAGACACCGCGTTAATTATAGACTGTTAAAATAAACAGTGTTAATTTTGGGCGAGCGAATAGAGAAATTATTTATAGTGCGCGTTGCAAAATACATGGCCGAGTTATGTCAGAACATCTGAGCGCACGCGCGCGCATAGAACTGGGCTGTCAACGCGGCCGCGCCAAACAAGCCGACTGTGCCACCCTCCGATGACTGCGCCGGATTATAACATGTATCGAAATTTTTTAGGATATTTATTAATTTTATTAGCATTTTTTATGACTTGTTTGTTATACAGACGCTAGCCGAACAACGTCCACTACTGGACACGGACGAAGAGATTTTAAATAGAACCGATGCAGGGTTTAGTAGTTCAATATAACAATTTTAAACACAAAATTTGTATTTTAAGGGGTAAGGTACATAGCTACAGGTACAAATATATGTCAGAATTTATATATATATATAATTTTTCGTGAACATGTGTAACACGTGTAAGCTGTTAAACAATATTAAAACCAATTTAGAAGTCGGCTTCATCAACATAATTGATTATACTTAACGTAAGATAAGCTTAACACTGCTTACGTTGTGGGTGCGCAAATCAACGAAGTTACTTCTAGATGCGATTACGACCCTGATTTGGGTTACACCGATTTATGGGCAGAACCTTCTTTGAGGTTTAAAGCGGTTTAGCGCTTACCTTTCAGTTTTATGCGCTTTAACGCGCAATCGCATGTGAAAAAAGGTTTATGGTGATGATGCTAGGACACTAAATATATCATAATATATTTTGAGTTTCAAATATGATAAAGCATGCTTTTTGTTAGTAATTCCGTCATCGAGAGCGTCATCTGAAATTTCAGAGCATGCTGCAATAATATCTTTCAGTTGACTATAACTTAGCCAGCGAAAATAGGTTGTCTTTGTCTGGGAACTGCATGAAGCATAACATTCCATTAACTAAAACGCACAAGGAAATATAACGCACAATAAATATACAAAGCGTCGCAATTTGCTTCCAGTAGCTCGTCTTAAGATTATTTGTTATATTTCAAAATAGTCTGGGGATGTCTCCCGTCGATTAGAAGCCTGCTTCTAGTGCGAGCCTTGACACTGTAACATCGCTGCCGTCTCTACATTGGTATAAATGTGTTAATAGAAGAAGGCACGTTTATGGGATACTAGCTGTGCCCGCGACTTCGTCCGCGTGGAGTAGTTTTTTTGTGGGTACCATACCTCTTTACCTTAATTTATATAAACTTTGAATGTCACGTTTATTTATATCGAATCAATGGCTTGAAAAATAAGTTTCAAGTTTCTAGTTCCAAAAATAGAGATAGATACGTCTATACAACTTTTCATCCCCCCTTTCGAACCCTCACAACCCTTTATTCGAATTAAAAAATAACCGATGTCCTTTTACAGGGTTTAAAGATTGTCTGTGCCAAATTACATCAAAATCGGTTGAGAGGTCTAAGCGGGAAAGCGTAACAGACAGACAGAGTTACTTTTGCACTTATAATATTAGTAGGGATAGGTGCAACCGCGTCGTAGGTTCTGAGGTACCAAATGAGCCTACGCCTTTCAGATCTAGCCGTTTTGATGTTACATAAACTTTACTCTTCTTGTATTGTTATATGTATTTAAAGATTTTGAGACTAAAAATAATGTAACTCTTCTAATTATTTATAAAAATTCCCTCTTGTTATATGTTGCAGTATTGTACGGGAAGATATACGTTACTGTAAAAAATACCTTAATGAAACACATGCCTGCTAGCATTCCAACGCATACATACCAAAACATTGGTAGCCGGGTCAGTGAAAACAGATGAAAAAATGTACACAACTATGAGCGAATCGAACATAACACGTAATATGAAAATAGGCAAAGAAAACTGGAACAATAATACAAACGCTAACTTTTCAAAAATAGACTCCCACATTAAATGCACGCGTGAACTTAATATAACAGCTAGAAATTAGCCCAGGACAAGATTAGATTAAATTAAGAGCATAAATAAATGCAGTTACTTGTATGATATACCGAAACCGCTGGCTCCTAGAAACGCGATGATTACGTTTCTGACACATCGTAAAAAGGCATATTAATTTGAATTATCAAAGTCGTTTTAAACGCATTATGTTTTTCATCCAGGAGTTATTCGGTTCAGATGGTTTTATGTGATGGCACTTGTGCTGTGATCTGACACTTGTTTTAGTGCGAGATATAAAATTATATTATTCATTTCTGTCCTCAGTCTTAATAACAATATCTGATGCCTTTTTGAGTCATCGTTTATGTTCGTATTCGATGATTTATTTTAAGGCCAATAATTTTGCACGGTTAGACTAGACTAGAGGTAGACTAGAGATACACACGTCAATAGAGGTACAACTTCATACAAAGGTCGTCTGCATTGGTACCTCACGCTGTAATAGCTGTGGATTATGAATAAATAAATAATAATAATAAAAGAACCTCAAATTATATGTACATAAAAAAAATCCATTCTAATAAAGCTATATTTAAGAGACAGGTTACAGATGATTTTCAGAAAAATATATTACTTTTTACGTAGATAAGGGTGAAGATTTTTTACTGTGAATCCTGGAATTGAATTATTGACTCTCGGAAAAAAAGGTTATCCACGAAATACAGAACTATCTGCAATATAAATGACCGCCACATCATCATCAAAGAGCGGAAATGGACACACTCCGTTATGATGCGGCGCAGGTGTTAGAAGTTTATATTTTTTCATAGAAACCTTTACTACGGTACTGGCAAATTGAAACATTGGTTTATGAAGTGATATATCATAGAGCATCTTCTTTCAAGTCTGAGACAGTGTGTAGTATAGAGAACCACAAACAATTTAAATGATGAAATGTTTTGACTGTACAGTGTACATTCATATATTCAAACCCGCGAATAATAGTAGATCGCCACATCTATGAACCATTATCACCTGATAGTGGTTCTACCAATTTGACATATCATTACTAAGTTCTTTAAAATGTTAAGACTTTCCATTTCATTGTGAATTTATTGTATGCGTGTTATAAAATTTAGTGCTTGTGAGAATAATTCATACTAAATAAATAAAATTCACACATCATCTCACACTTTGACCTGGTTTCGAGATAAGTCGCTAAAAGCATTTGTGTTACGAACGTTAGACAAGGAAACACACATATAATACTTAAATACGCCAATTGCGTAATATATATTTGTGTATTACTATATTTGTTGTGGGTGAGGATCGAGCCCTCGACACTCTGCCTTACGCCAAAGCACAAGATAGTATCACTAGCGCCTGCACCATCGGGCACGTCAAATAGATTCAGTCTTAACAATACATTACGTAAAACTTTTATTGCGGCAGTAGAGATGTAATATAATGCTTTTATTGAGCTTGTTTTTAAAGTTGCCAATTAAACTTACATAGTGTTACAACATAAGCAAGGTTGTATGTATTGTTCGCTTTTACGAATTTACTTGTAATACTATATACTTATATAATTATAATATATACAATACACAAACGAATTTTTCTACACAAACTACCCGATTCTGCTAATGCCGTACAAACCAGTTTCTGACAATCACAGATTCATTCCAGATTTCTACGCGTACATACATTTCGACGATTAATTTCTTAAGTCTAATAAATGAAATAAATTAAAAAAACATTTGAGAAATTCGTCGAACGAACATTAAGTTGCACAATAGATCATTCGATTATACATCTAATGATAATTGGATGGAATCTGAATAATTAGCAGAAAGAACTACAATTTCTTCTTTAAATACATCAGAATATCCGACAAGATATAAAAAATAATAAAAAAGAGGTCAGACACGTTTAAACGTAACGGCGATTAAATAGCTCGCGTGATTTGGCGCAAATGGCGGGAGCGGTCCACCAATGGAGTTACGACGATTGCGTGGCCGGGACGAGCCGAAACTCGATTACAGTAATAAGGCAAAATGGGCCTGAGAGCTGCAGGACACGCTTAAAAAGATATCCTGTCCTTGGACAGATTTAAAAGAACTTCGGTATAATTTTGCGGGCTTCATTAAATTCTGATTGACGTTGCTGCTGGCATATCCTCCTAAAGAAAATGCCGTATAAAATCTGTTATTTCGGATTACACACATATAGAAATAACAAGAAGACTCATATCTTAAGTTGATTGTGACTACGACTGGTGAGCGACTTTACAGCTCCGATACCTCTACAGGTAGGAGTGGACTGTGGACCATGCGGTACTAATCAGTAACAGTAATGAGATTTAGTTAAACGGTAAGTCCTGCTGTATCCAGTGCTCGCACTCGTTCCTAATAATCTTCGAAAGTGTCGCAAGCCGTAGCGATGGCGGTTTCTTGATACATGTATACCTGTAAGGTTGGTGATAAGTGAACCTCATAAACAAAACACGCAGATAAAAGATATGATTTACATTTGTCTAAAAATATTTGGAGGCCAAATGTCAAAGTTCATTGCTCGTAGTAATAGCTGTCCACCCGCGTATAGTACTCGGGTGCTATATTTGTACTGCAAATACGCTGTTGTAGGTGTGCAAGCAACTATCAGACTAAGCACTAATTAGACCGACCGCGATGGCTCAAATGGACAGACATGCGAACACGTTATGCGCTGATTGCGTCCATGATGTAATCTTCATATTAATTATGGTTTGATGAAACAGCTTACTTACAATGCGTGGAATTATTTGAAACAGTTTATATGAATTGTTTATATATAAAAATTTGCAAGGCTTAATACTATCAATGTAGTCTGCCATCTTTACCGGGTGTCTATGTAATATGATTAACGGTGGCGGTATACCCAGCTGAAACAGCGCAGACCAAATGAAGGGCGGTAATCGGCAGCTGCATTTAAAGCTACGTTCTAAGACTGCCACCACTCTTGCTCGGCTTACATGGCAATTATAGGAACTTGCTATACTGAATGCAAAACTAGACTCTACAATTATGAACCTCAAAGTTTACACTTCAAGAGGCCAGACGTCATTCGGGTAATATATTTATTGATATTTTAAAACCTTCTAGCCTAAACTACAATGTAACCAAAATAAATAAATACTAACAATTAACACATCTATGTAATAACTGAGAAGAAAATTACATACTATTATAAAAACAGAAATATTTACAATCTAATATCATCATACTACCATTGTAAGTCTACTGCTGGACATAGGCTTTCCCAAGAAAGGAGGTATGTTGCAATCACAGAGCACAGTTTTCGCGACGGGGCTGCTGCTGCCGTTTTGGATGGATATACCGCCATCTATCGGTTCTGGTTCCTTACTCACCTCTTACGACACCTGGTATAGGGGGAGGTACTATTCTACTCTGCCAATACCTCACGGCTGACCTCAATCTAATATGGTTGACCTTATTCAGCAACTACTGATCGTTTCACACTTTTAGCAGCTAAAAATGTCGGCGCACTTTTTCATAAACAAGACCCCATATGTAGTTATAAATGGTAGCACAAATTCACTGGGCAGCGCTTGGCCTGTATTTCTATTAGAGGAAACGTTTTATTATTGCAATCGCCAGCTTTACTGTCGGCCCGACCTTGACGGCTCTCTTCCAAACATAATGGATTCCTTCCGAGCACGCGGCATCGCCCATCAAATACCTGTTCTAATTAACTAATAAATTCACATCGCGCCAACCACTACTTAAATTGTACAAACAAATAATGAACTGCAGCCATTAATGTTATAATTAGACCTTATTGTTTATAACAAATAGGTAAAAAATGCTTTGATAGAAGAAGGACAAAAGGCTCTCTATTCACGTGCGTCCAAAGGAACAAAATTTGAATGTCTTTTGTTTTTTTTGTCATAACATGGTCCTCAATTATTTAAAGCTTAGTCGTAGACAAAGACACGAACTGCATATTAAGATATAGACCGAATAAGGTGCAGGTTAGCTTTAATTCTGAAAGATCTAAAGGTTAGTAAAAAGATAGTAATATATTAAATAGGTATTGCATTAAAACAACAACCAATGAGACTGGTAATTAAAAAATATACGGAAGCCGCGTTTCAATGGTTGAAACAAAATGTTTAAATCCGGCATGCATCCTTCGCCTTTTAAATTGTTTTACAAATCGTTTTATTGTTTCCAGAGGATGCGGTGTCCGATTACGTTTTCGCATTAGCAGTGCATTTGCCGATACAGAAATAAAAACAAACCAGGACATGTCTAAACATTGTTTGGAAGTTTATAAGAATACGAACCTTTTAATGTTATACATTTCCGCCTTCACTTTAGCTTCACCGTAAAGAAAGGTTGAAATGAGTACCTACTGATCGATGTTTACGATTTAATATATCTTTTATATAGCACACTTAGATGAAAGCTGCGTCAACTCCAATAATTTCTAGAAAACATTGCCATTTATCGGCGAATTTAAACGATATGTCGTATACCTTTAGGAAGATTTCAACAAACGACATGTTCAAAAGTGCTTTCTTTCTTATTGAATATGCGAATTACGGGCCCTAATGCCATGACTAAGTCAATTACGTGCAAATTTCATCTAGGGGTGCGATATATAAATAACATTTAACAGATGTAACATTCTGTAAATATCAAAGAGAATATCTCTCATCTCACATAGATGGTAGCGCCGCACCGTTAAACCCCCGTTTTTACATGAATTATCATACAAAGGTCGTCTGCATTAATACTTTAACGTATTTCTACCGCCAAATAGCATTGGTTGAATTGGTGTTGTCCGGTTGGAAGAGTGAGAAAGGCAGTGAAATTGCTGGATTATGTAACATAATATTTAAGTCACAAGTTTGGTAACACGCTATTGGTATCCGTGTAACATTACGAGGGTCTATAGGCAGCAGCGACCTTTACTATCAAGATCGCCGCTGACCATAGTTGAACAGTATCGACTTTAGAACTACGGTAGAAAAATATTTCGCCTGCATACAGACTCGAATAACGGAATGATCTAATGATGAATAAATCATATGTACGCCCATTGTAATAACAATAATGTTTTTATTGTACGCAAGATTTATGTGTAATGTATTAAGCGCATTATTGATTACAATAATGCGAAGTATAAGGGCGTAGGTGGTTTGGCGGGCTTGTTATATTCAACGCATGGGGCCACAGACGGTATTTCTAATAGCTTTCAAATTCAAAAAGGCTAATAAAACATTTAATACATGTCCTATACTATTCTGCCGATGCCGCAGGATATCGGCAAAGTAGAATAGTACCTCCCCCTATACCAGGTGTCGTAAGAGGCGACTAAGGTACCAAAACCGACAGATGGCGGTATATACATCCGAAGCAGTGTAGATCAAATGCACATAGCGGGGATAGGCAGCAGCATGCCCGTCGCGAAAGCTGCACTCGGCGTTGGGGATTGGCAGCAGCATCACCATCGCCTTTTGATTCGCCTCTCTGCGATTGCCAACACGCTTGCCCAGTGTGGCAATTATGAGCAAATTCCCCCCTTCTTGGGAGGCCACGGATATATCCAACAATGGAATTCCAATGGCTTTGGAATGGAATTATTTAACGAATGAATATACAATCCATCAATTATATACTACGGAGGTACTACTTTTATGATCAAATTGAAGAAAACAAATGTTAGGCCTAACATATATCAGTCTGTAGGCTGATTCTCATTTGAATAAGACGAGTTATCTTTATACCAATAAACGCCCAGCACGATGTCATCTTATGTTTGATTAATGTGAACTGCTTGTGATGTTCCAATTTTCTAAGTAAAAAAACATATTGATGATTCACTTTCCTCGTCGTCAACTTGGAAAGTCCATTTCGCGTAGATTAATTAAATATATGTGATTAATACCATTATTTTATAATAACACCTTTTTAAATTAATGAACCATGATTAAATCATTAATCATTATTATATTCATTTCGTTCAATCCACGCCTTTGATCTCACCTTGCAAACTTCCTTATTTTTGTTCATCCACGGGCGTTCTTCACTTCGATGTTTATTATGAACTAGTGGGCTGCCGCGACTTCGTTCAAGTACACATAAAAAATGTATGCTATTGATCTTGTTACCTTGAGAATATTCATCTAAGTCTTGGGTATCCAACCTATATACTACCGTACTGTTACTATTTTTTTCCATACACACTTTCCTATTTCCTTACATAACTGATAATTCCGAACATATCAACGCACTGTCTAAATTAATGCAATTATTCGAGATATATGTGCGTACATTAATATCAACAGGCCCGATGGCGAAGGCCAAATATTGTAGGTTCGATCCCCATCCAGGAAATATATATATATATATATGATTATATTTGTTCTTTCTGTCTTGGTATTAAATATATGTAATATATTTGTGATTGTTCCGTGTTTGATGTCCGAGATATAAGTGTTTTAAGCGACTCATCACGAAATCAAGTCGGGAGAGATGTTTACATAGATTATTTCTTTATGTGATGCGAAGGAAATTATTGTTTATATGTCGTGATGCAAGCATCAAATCTCTGCAGTCGGTACCATAATCCGTTTTTCGGCTTTTCAGAGGATCCATTGTGAGGGGTTTCACATGGATGAAGCTAAAAATAATCAAAGTATATTATGCCGAACTTGTTTTTATGGATATCAAATCGATCTTAGTAATAATTTTGTAGCCAAACAAGCAACTCTTTACCTATATTTTTGCATATCGGACGTAAGCCATACTATATTGAAATTGCGAATAAATGTATGTCTGTTAAATATTCGCGACAAAACTGATGTTAATGAAAGTTGACAGGTGGACACAGCTTAAGGTATTATGACCGCACCGTATAAGATAATTCCATGTGTGCAAAGTCACAAGCTAAGAAGTAAATTCGATCAAATTCGAGTTTATTCTATATTTCTATATATTCTAATTCGCATTTACAGATTTCCTTGTGTAATTAGTTTTAAAATATATATTTGTTATATTGTTAACATAAAGTTTGCAATTTTAGTTCATTTGAATAGGGCACTGCCATTTGTATCACAGGTGATAAAACTAATATAGGGTTTAGGGACTTCAGTACAACTATGTACCATTTATGTGACAATAAATATTATTATATTTTGAGCAAACGTGATAGAGCAACGTAGAAAAATTAAACGGAACTAGGATAATTTAATCACTTATAGCCAATATTTGTGGTCTTTAGTCAGTTCTAAATTGTAAAAAACCATGGAAAATTGCGTAATGGCTCTCTTAGTCTCTCTTCAAAATGTGTATTGCGTAATACTGACATCATCATCATCGTGGCAGCCGCAGGACGTCCACCGCTGGACATAGACCTAACCAGTAACAATGATACACACGATTGAATCATTGCTTCTATTAAAATTTACTTTATCCGTGCATTTTTTAAATATGAATCATTTTCTAAGAATCCAGTCTGAAGTTTCAACTTAAAGTGCAAAGATGATTATATTTTAAACCAAAGCTTTAAATATCTATGTAGTCCAAAGACAAAGTAAATACGTGACGAAAAGATTGCCTCGGCCGATGTTAAGATGTCGAAATATTTTATTATTCAGTTTTATATTCGATTCGTGCTGGTATCGATAGGCATACAATAAATGATATAACGTAAACATGAATAAAGTCTTACGAATAAAGGCTGATGAGCATGACGGAACTCTTCACAGTAAGCTATCCAATAAATTACTTAACAGTTACCCGCCTACAAACCTGACCTCGAGGTTATAATATTATCGGAGAGCCTCCTAACAGCCTAACCTCTTTTCTTCCACCTGAGGCGGCAGGTGTAACCTCAAACTGTCACAACAATCAATTCCGAGCGCCATTAGTTCTCGCGCCCGGCGTGTTTTATCGGGAGACAATCTAGTGAGCGCGCGCGTCATCGGTGACGTCACGCGCCCCCGCGGCCACGACTGTTTAACACTTCGACGCAGTCTTTTGTTTCGAATTCGAAATTCAAAACTCGATGATGTAAATTCAACCTATCGTATCGAATTTATAAAGCTTCGTTTTATGTAAATCGTTTTTATAATTAACAATTTTAATAGAATAATATAAAATTTTGTCTGAAAGATCTACCTATTTAATAGATCGTTATTCGATTCGATCGATTATTAACTTTTAAAAATATATATAAGTATTAATGGTAATCTGATTTTTTTTTATTTGGATCCCGAAAATGATACCGCGAAAGAAGCTGGTGGTTTTACACATACTGTGGTTCACGATAAATTGAGTAAACAATGAATTACGCAAGTAACATACATTTCATAATGTGTGGGGAAGAAGAAAGTCCCTGTCGCTATTTTGGGCCAAAGGGCTTTTCCGTTGGAAAATTATAAGCAGTTCCGAGGTAATTACATTTTCCACGAGAGATAGGAAAGCAGGCGTACGTAGATCTTAATCGACTGTAAATATAACACAAACCTAATTTGCGGCACGCACTGACATTACCTCTTATGTGCTGTGGCGTAAGTTGTTTATTAATCATAAAGAGAAATTCTCAAATTGATTTACGCCTACTTGTATAAATGTTGTGGCATAACGACGTTTTCACGGGATCTTTAATTTGAATGAAAATTATAAACGCGAGTCTTTGTCTGTCTGTTTGTTACTTTTTCACGACTAAAGCAACGTACAAAAACAAATTTAGATTCTACATGTAAGCTAAAAATTAAACGGAACTAACAAAATTTAATCACTTATAGCCAAAATAAGTGGTCTTTAGTGACTTGTAAATTGTAAAAAACCATGGAAAATTATGTAACGACTCTCTTAGTCTTCAAAACGTGTATTGCGTATTAATGATATCATCATCATCATGACAGCCGCAAGAGGTCTACCGCTGGACATAGACCTACTCAGTAATAATGATAGTGACCTAATGATGATGACATAGACCTACACAGTCATAATGATGAACCCAGTAATAAGGATAAACAAATCTTAATAAAAGTCGGTGTATTTAAAGTCTAAGTACATATATACGCTACTTTAAATCGAGCCATGATAAAAGTAAAGTCGCAGGAGGGAAGTCGCAGGTGCGTAAAGTAAGCCTTTGTGCTTATATTTATACTAGCTGTGCCCGCGACTTCGTCCGCGTGGAATAGATTTTTTTGGGTGCCATACCTCTTTACCTTAACTTATATAAACTTTGAATGTCATGTTTATTTATATCGAATCAATGGCTTGAAAAATAAGTTTTAAGTTTCTAGCTCCAAAAATAGCCATACTTCCATACAACTTTTCATCCTCCCTTTCGACCCCTCACAACCCTTTATTAGAATTAAAAAATAGCCTATGTCTAAAGATTGTCTGTGCCAAATTTCATCATCATCGGTTTAGAGGTTTAAGCGGGAAAGCGTAACAGACTGACAGACAGAGTTACTTTCGCATTTATATTATTAGTAGGGATGACTAAGTCGACAAACAAGCTTGCGGTCCGTGTGATAGGAAACCTTCAAGTCACAAGGATATCAACCTTGTGACTTGAAGACATTATGTCACATTGCTTCACTCACATTTCGAACCGGGGCACAATAATGCGAACACTACACTCAATGCTATATTTAGCGGTAGAAATAAGTGAGCGTGAAGTATCATTGCAGACGAGGTCTAACTATAGTAAATTATACCATTATCCATATAGATTGACCTCATCCAGAATTACAGGAAGTTAAGCCGACACCCTGTAATATTGTTCCTTACTTAGTTAACTAGATATCACGTGTTGGAGCAATTAACAGCTATTTCCTCGCTATCGGTATATGTGTTGTTGTTTGTTTACAAACATACGATACGAGGCTAAATTAAACGGGTGATCTCTTGGTGGGTGGCCGCGTTAGCGCCTAACTCCGTAAACAATATACAATAACACTTTAGCCTAAACACTTCCTAGGAATAAACGCAATAGGAGAAAACCCGGTGAAAAATGCTGAATATATAACAAATATTATATTAGTTAGAATCGGATGCGTCTAGTACGCAACCACGTAATCGTTGTATATTTTTTATGTTAGAGCAATAACATGTAATAAACAGGACAAAATATAGGAGAAAAGGGAAAGAACCTCTTCATCTTGATCATCATACCAATCATTGCAATTCCTCTGCTGGACCAGGCCTCCCCAAGAAAGGAGGAATTTTGTCTAGAATTGCCGCGCTGGGCAAGCATGTTGGCAATGGCAGAGCGCAGCTTTCGCGACGGGAATGCTTCTACCCGCCCTGTGCATTTGAGCTGCACTGTTTCGGATGGTTAAACCGCAGTTTTCCGGTAGGTACCTTAGTCGCCTCTTACAGGTACAGGGGGAGAGGTACTATTCTACTCTGGTACCTCACGGCATCAGCCTATTGCATTTTAGTATATGAGTAGGATTACAAATATGAAAGTATACTGTGTTGCTACTCGTAAATTGAGTGAGAAATTGATAGAATATTTAGGCACTTACGTATGTAAACTCCTATTTTCGGGATAAGCAAAAATTGTTTATTTTCTTTGTCTTCGACCCTGACAGACAATTCTTGCTTCCTCCACATTCTACAATATCAATGTTATTAGCGTGTATACATTTCGACGTCTACTTTTACGTGACGCTTCATTTTTTTTTCATATTTTTGTATAATGAAAGCAGCAAAGGCCCTATATAAATTAAATAAAAACGACAATTTTGTATTAAAAAAATTGATTTATTCGTATAGAAGACCGGAAAGAATCAAGAGGAAAAGTTTCCCTCATTATATTTAATGTGAGAATGTCCGAAACCTCTACAATTGAATACCATTTACTTTCATTTTTATCATATGCCAATTTCATGTCGATATTTCAATAATAAATTGCTATCTCCATAAAAGCCGAAGCAAAATAAAGTTCCTCGGCAGCAGTTACATTTAATTATGAGGTATGCAGAGATCTCCTTTTATGATCTACCCCGTAGGTCCGCCGGTGACGAGACTGAATATGAATATTGAGATATGCACATATATGTATATATAGCGATATAGCTGATATGGTATATAAGCTCAGGTCATGACCCGATAGCAGATACCTCTCCGGTCGAAGTCTTGGACAGAATCCCGCAGGATCATGCAATACAAATGATAAGTTTTTAATTTTTTGCATAACATATTTTGTAAGTCAGCAAAATATTAGTTAATATCATTTCCACGTTTACTGGGGTGGCCATCAAGCAGAAATCAATTTATGTCACTAATTGTACTTGGCAACATCGTTGATCGAAATATATTGAAACTAAACACGGAGATTATTGATTGTCTGGAATAACATATATAAATATATATATGGGTTTATATATACATATATATATATATATAAGCCATATGTTTAGATACAACGATATAGTAATGTTATAATGTAAGATATAATGTATAGTCTGTAAGTAAATCTGTATAAATAAATAAACACATAGGCTTCTTTTAATCTTCTAACAGATCAAGACTATTATTGTTCTCTGGTCTCCAAAGAATAGGCAAAATTTTTCGCTCACTTAAGCTGTCAGAAAGCAACGTGTCTATGTTGGAGGTGATTAACAGGAAAAAATCTTGCGGGGGCAAATCTAGTCTAGAATATTTCCCGCATCCATATCAATTTACAAACCCCTACAGGTACATTTTTCCGCAGAGTGGCTTAGCGTGTACCCGGCTACAAACCGACGCCTACGTCAATTCTAATGTCAGGTAATTAGTTGAGTGCGGTTGGCTATATGGCGTTCTAAAAATATCGCCCTCCACACCCTAATCGTGGAGCGATCCTGCGCGCACTAAATCAGCGAAATACTTAATTAGTTTACTGAGTCTGGTAACAGGTTCTTAATGACCTTCGCCGTAAGCCTTTATGACATGTAAGATTGCATCTCTATGACGTAAATTCGTATTTTGATGGAGATTCGTTTTTAATATCGGAAATGTTTGTTTTCAATCATAGCAGCCGTAGTATGTCCACTGCTGGGCATAGACTCTACAAAAAAGGGGGAATTTTGTCCATTATTGCAATGCTGGGCAGGTGTGGTGGTAATTGCAAAACTATAGATTTGCAACGGGCATGCTGCTACTTATCTTGTTTTAATGAACTACGCTATTTTGAGATATTTCGCCATCTGTCAGTTCTGGTACCCCAAACACCTAGGACAGAGGGGTATGCTATTTTGCTGAAATCTCACGGCCAATATATTAATAAATGTACATTAAATATTAATGATCTACTCTTCTTCATCTAAATCTTTATGAATTATTCCCGTCAAACAATTCGTTCAGCAGTTTTTCAGTATATCCTTTAGATTGTCTCGTGGATTGAGGGATGACGGCATTGTATTCTATACATTTTGGTAGTCACAAAACCTAATTGATTCTTACATCATCATGTAAAAGTTTTGTGTTCCAAGTTTTGTGGTTTCCAATCGTTTTAATTCCTTCTTTTAATTAATATATTTAGACTTCCAGGAGATCTCACTGACTAATAATTCTACAACATAACGCGGGTGAAACCGCACCGCGCAGTATATAAAAAGTGTGTTTGGTTAAAAGTTTAAAAGTTAAAGGCAGCACGGGAAAATAGGGAATGTAAAAATATATCATTATTTAATCACCGAATAATGTCTAACACTTTATTAACATTATTTCAAGTATAGGCAGAGAATTTATAAATTAAGATCGGAAGTAAAGAAATAGCACGGCATAAATGCACTAAAGATATTTGGCAAAAAAACAGAAATACGCCGAAGAAGTTAACACCTCATTAAAAATTAGGCAACCTCACTGTGTGGAAATGCGGAAAAGAGTCCATATAAAAGTTTTCTTATTGGATCCTAAATAATAAGTTTACGAGCGGCGGGCAGTAAATAAGTATTTATATACATTTCTAATAAAATATAAGTAACATGCATTTAAATACATAGCTGTCGACGTCAAAATTACTGGCTTTATACTTGTACAGTCGTGCACCTTATTTAGTTCATTTACGTTATATTAGACTTTTCGTTGTTTCTGAATTTAATTATTTTGAGGTAAGCTTACGAATAAACGTGATGATATTCCAAAGTGCTAGATTATGTACGACAAAGATTCGGTTTCAGTTCACATAAGTTCATTTTAATCTTCTTTCCTAATATCAACGAGAAATTATACCGTGACCTTTAAATAAATCTGCAAAGCTCTTAAACGGAGCCTCAGAAATAATTATGAGGCGTTTTATTAAATTTGACATTTAAGAAATTAATAAAAGGTTTAATTAAGATTTGCAGATTATTTTCAACGGTGGATTTACGGGAAGTTAAGTGATCTATGTTGTATAATGGAGTATTGGTATTGGTTATAAATGTTCACGAATATGTAACTCCAACATATTCAAATTTTGCGAGCCCTTATTTTTCTACGTGGTCAACGATTACAGGCGATTAGCCGACCGATTACGACATGGCCTCATTCGGTGTTTGGCTGTCACCCTTCATGGGACCCTTGCAAACAACGTTTGTAGGTCAACCGTGTATAGCCGCCGGAAAATTTGACACCCCACTGGGCAGGCGAAGGGGGAAGATGGGTCCGATCTAGGGTGATTGATATAGGGGCAACTGTCCGAGATGTGCGATTGATTACGTCACTGAAGTAGGCCGGTGTATCGATACATTTAGGCTATACGTAACTTGTACAACTTTCCTATTTATGGGGTCGTCTGCATTAGTTCCTCACTCTCACTTATTTCTACAGGCAAATAACAGTGTTCCGGTTTGAAGGGTGAGAGAGGCAGTGAAATTATTGATTAATGTGGCATATTATGTTATTGATACTCAAGGATGATACGAGCGTCTAGGGGCCGCTTACTATCACGTGGACTGTATGCTTATTTGTCGAACTGGTCGACTAAAAAAATAAATGAGAAACTAGAAATGATGTACCATGTACAGTGTGTTGAGATATCACGTGTCGATGTGGACCATCTGGTTCATAGACCTTTAAAAGGACAAAACGATACTACTGGCAGTGGTCCAGACAACGAAAACCGCACGCCCCAAATCAGTTCAGTTAGATAATTATAAAAAAAAAACAAATATTCACGAAAATTGTATAATTAGTTACAAAATTTTCAGAAATCTGCCTTTATATGTGGGCCACGATAAGTGTGTCGTGTTCCGCGTGGATTGGAAAGAGGAAGCTAATGAGTGTGTCAGTGTAGTGGGGTGGAAGGAATGCGGCCCAGTTGCGGCGAGACGGGAAACCAAACATAATGTACACGGAAAATTATTCATTCCTCATTTCAGAGTTCTCGCAAGGAATTACCAGCGCATCATTGTCTCGTATCAACAAGTATAATTGGGACAGTGTACTTGCAAGAACATACACGTATTTTTGAGATTGCTATAGTCTTTAAACGGAATTTCCACAGCGAAGAAATGATATACATTTAAAATCTAAGAATTGAAACAACGAAGTTGTTTTAATCATTCGTTTTGTGTAATTGCGAGCGACAAGACGAAACGTATAGAGGGCATTGGCAATTTTCTCGGCGGCTGCGCATGCCACTCAATGAACTCGATATTTAGCACGATCCAATTCCAATTCTTACGCGGATTTATTTATTTTGAGTGTTACGTCTTTACTTATGAATAAATATTAGGATAAAGATAATGCTACAGAAACTGTCCTGCGGCGGGGAGAAATATACTTTTTTTTATTAGTCCGTGTGATAGTAGGCGTCGCCGTAGTCGATTGATGCTTATTTCAAGGATATCACTAGCGTGTTGCCAACCTTGTGACTAGATATTATGTCAGATTACCCAGAAATCTAATTTAAACCGGGATATAGCATTGCGAACACTGCTATCAGCCTAATAAGGTGAGAGAGGTACCAATGCAGAAGATCTTGGTATGAGGTCTACCTCATGTACTTGCCTAACCTATTTCACTCTGTAACTAAGTATTTAAAATAGGCATCTTGTTTGCTTAAAAGCTAAACAGTGATACTTCACTGTGATCTAGAAGCTATATTTATAACCATTGTTTAATTTTAGAACAACTATCTATTTCGGTGTTCAACATCAATTCAAATAATAAACAATGTTCATATTTCGATCATAAATAAAACGTTTTCCACGATCTGTTACTGAAGCGATAAGTTATTTGGTAATTTTCTAAGGAATCGATATATTCAGGGCTATTATTTTCCTGTTTTCCCGCATTCTACGCAAGACATAAAGGAATGTTGTTAGTGTATTCTTCAGCAATCGGCAGTAGTGCGAATGTGGGATACGTTATTGCTCTCTCAATATCTATCGAAATGGCCGAACGCGATTGCATGACTTAATTACTAGCGTGGTGTATACATACATCAAATTATATAATGGTGACAAATGATCGTTAATGTCATTCCGTTGTGGATGCATATTGCCTTATAAATAGAGACGCAAGACTTTTTACGATGATTGATCGAGGACACGAGAACATATAAATAGTTTCGAGACCATAAACGTGCATGGAATAGAAAAGAATGGTTATTGAAAACGCAAAAGTGCAAATTGGCATGACATAATAGAATGTGAAATGATGACGGATTCACATGTTTTGTTTTCCATACACATTGTACAAACGAAGTAGAGGAAACAATCTGCATACATCGTTATGGCCATTGCTATGTATTTTAATGTGCATATATATCTTAATAATGTTTAGTACATAGTCATACATTACAATTGTTCTTAGTAAGGCTAAACGATAAACATAAATATTATGCCTGGAACGCTTTCTAATTTATTACTTATTGTGTCTTGTAACATGTTATGCCCACGGGATGTAGGGCGATAGTCCACATCATCTGGATAATTTCGAGCGCCCAGCCCACCGAGATTAAGTGGTTCCACACGTGCGGACAGACAAATTACTTGTACGTATCTGGGTCAACCCTAGGGATGACGTGTTAAGGCTTGCTACACACGAGCATTATATGGCAACAGCTAGAAGACGGTGTTCATACATTCTTCAAGACTGAAGGACAGTCTTTGGGATGCTGTTGTCCGTGAAAAGAATGCTAACGAACGCATGGAGTAACACTCACAATCTTTCTAACCAGTATATGGCGGAGTATCTAAAAATAATAGAAAATATAAAAAATGGCGCACGATATTTTAAGTTACCAAAAAACTGCGTTTTAGAAATTGACTAGCAGCGCCCCGAGGTTTCACCCGCGCAGTTCTGGTTGGTTCCCGTGAGAATAAAAGTAGTAAGTTTCTCCGTATAACAATAGCAATCAGCTTATGAAAGTTTGAAAAAAATATTTTACACTTGTCTCATGACTTTCCATGAAGAACCTTTATAGTCTTTTTCATTTCATCATTCACATTATTCTTTGAATCACACTTTTTTTTCAACATTGAATCTTTTTTCTGAGAGGATATTTTATCATTCTTATTCATCCGACATAAGACATTAGCACAAAAAAGCATACAGTCCGCGTCATAGAAAACGTCACTGCAGACTATAAACGTTCGTAATATCTCCAAGATATTGATAACGCGTTATCAACCTTGTGGCTCAAGGAATTTATGCCACATTACCCAGTAAATTCATTGCCTTACTCACAGTTAAGCCCGTAACACAGCCATGCGAACACTGCTACTAATACTATTTAACGGTGGAAAAAGGGGAGAGTGAGATACCAATGCAGACGACCTTTTGTATGAGGTCTACTTCATGTATTCTCCATCCTTCACAAACGTCTACTGCGACCCTGTATCCGAGTGGCCGGTGTGTGTTGATCCTAATTCCGTAATTACAGCCCCGCTATTCCCGGAGTATATTCTGGTAACATTGTTATTGGAGATTGCGATAGATGATATAATGTTTGATACACTCGAAATCGGCTAAGGAATCCGTGTTGTGTAATAGGTCAGATGTTTCCATAACAGTTTACATTGGGTTTTGGCTAGACTTGCATGATTTATGAATTGCAACGTGCAGTAAACAATCGTCGGGTTCTGAGCATTCGTAAATGTGTCGTTACTCCTCACGTGCAAGACATAGCTGTGATCAAGTCGCACGTGATTTGGGTTCACGTTTCGGCACCCACCGAGGCTGCTTCAAAATAATTATTATGCCACATAAAATCTTAATACGATTGTACAGCAGTAAAACAAACACAATTTTCCTATGCCAAGGTACGTTCGGAAAGTGATAGCTATTTATTAACCATGCTCTAGAACTGTCTAAGACGCTCTTGATGTATAGGTCCCTCGATCGCTATATCCAATCTCGTTTGTTAATCTTAACCAAGGCTGAAGTGGGGAAGGCTTAATTATAACATAACTCAGGATTAGGAAGTTCTGTGGCCTTGGGTTTGTTAGAATTGGGTTATGTTTGTGGGTCAGAGTTGAATAATTAGATATTTTGTTAATGATAGAATTAACTGGGAAATCCGTGATTGAATTTTACGATTCTTTATTTATTAACACATTTTATGGAAAATTCCAGCGTGCAGGCCAGCCGAAAAATCACTTTTAATTTCGTCAATTTACACAAGTAAAAGAGACCATCATATCTTACTATCGCCGCGGAGATCTCAGACTTCCTGGGCCTTCAGTCACGACGTGATTTAAGGACGCGGCGCAATACAAATTGCGCGTGCGCATGGTGAAATGGACATGATTTTTTATTGTGATAGTCCGAAAGGAAGAGCGGCGTCCCTTGAAGTACTATTTATTATATTATGGACAACCCGTTCATGAAGCGATTACAGTTGACATCGGCGACAATACTGTATATTGATTGATCATGGTACCCACAAATAATTTTTGCATGTTTTGTATTTATTTTTTACTAGCGACGCTCTGCGATTTTACTCGCGTAGTTTCCGTTCCCGTTAGAAAAATTTTATCGGCTAATCATTTCAGAGATTAGCTGGAACTAATTTACAGATAAATATTTCATTTTTTTAAAGTAATTACCGTATAAACTGTTATTTACAAACAGACAATTAAATTTTATTTATACATATAGATACAGCGTGTACTATAAATGCAAACTATGTGGTGGAGTTCAAATACTTCTGTGTAACATAATGCAAATTAAGTAGGTCATCCGAACTCCGCGAACGCCCATAGGCGCCTGTTTTGTTCCCCCTTCGGACACTGTCTTGCGGTGAGCAGACTATTGCTGCGTCTTTATTGTGCAATAAAACAGAATACGCAAGAATCTTAAGGAAAACCTCATTTTAACGCATTATCGAAACCAATAAACAGCACGGATTATTTGCGTTTGTTTACAAACAAAACAACCTTGAAAGACGGCATCAGGATTTTATTTAATTGCGTTTAGAATGTAAACTGCGTATGGATGTTGCTTAAGTTTCAAGAATTCAGAGAGCTACCAGCAAACAGTATTGCGCACACCGCTGTATCAGGCTTATCTCTTGCAACGGTGACCATTTAAAAAATTCTAAAAGCAATACCATGTCGCGGCCGGTGTTCTGCAACGCTATTGTTTTAACGGCCAACACTAACCCGCTTCGATAAACTATTCGGTGTCGATAGTCGACAACTATATAATAAAACTTAATTCTTCTTAATGAGTTCTATCGAACACAATTATTGGTGCCGAAGCCATTCGGGTGGCCTTCACACCCAGCGTCACTTATATAAGATTCTATCTTGATAAGAATATTGACATCGTTAATATTATATATATATATGTATGTATGTTTTTAATTTGTACATGTTGTACATGTGCAGTAAAGCACATATACCTACACATCAAACTACCATCAGCTTTTTTAAATTTTTTCCATCGAAATTTGTTCCTCTGAGATTACAAATAGCGACAAGACCGCCTCTTGTACTATTCCATGTTTTTCCGATGTTCTAGTGACCAATAGAGATTATGGTGAACTATTAAGAGTAAATTATTATTATTATAAAAAAAAGTAATAGATCACTTCAAATAGAATAAACCTCGCAGATATTTCTTTTGGCTTAGAATTTTTAAATATCGATTGATATTCGGTTATCAAAGGACTGGACAGCGAATGCGATCGCCTCCCAATAAGGCGTGCGCAACGCCACACAAGACGACGATTACGCAAAGCAGAGACAACGCCGCCTTCAAATTAAGCGAGCCGCCGCAGGCTTAACGACCTGCCTTAACACCGTAGGAAGTGATTATTGTTTATTTTTATAATTACCGAGGCAGGAAGTGAAGCCAAACCGAGAAGCCGACTTAAATCAGGAGGCGCACACGCACTTCAAAATAAAGCAATTCGACCGCCGACGACAGTAATTGAGTAACTCTGTCTCCGTTTGATATACGGCCAATTCGCGTCTGCCGAGCTCTCGGATTATCGATACTCAAGATTTAGTCGAGTTTATTTTGGCAATTGGCGATATGCGGTTGAATAATCGAGGCGATATCTCCGATTTCGGATCTATTAATGTGTTTGCGTTGTGCACCCTCGCTCTCGTACGATAACATTTTGAACTATCTCTGAGTAACGCTAAAATAACATTGAAGCGACGTAAATTCACGGCGCTTGAAGGTGAAAGCCCTTCCCGTGACGTCAATAGCTCAGACCGCTTCCAATTCTAAGCTGTTCGAGACGCGTGTCATAAGTTCGTTAACCTTTATCTCTTTTCTGTAGCAACGACGATTATTTTAAACTTCGGTTTAGAATTATTTTGTGTGGAGGGTTAATTTGAAAATTTTGGCATAAAGGACGCCCACCGTCTCGGGGCAACTGAAATAATGATTTAAGTGGTTAGTCTGTGCAGCGATGAACTGGGCTCTTGTGGTCCAAGGCCGACTTATAAATAGCTATCTCGTCCTGCCCTTAGACGCAGCCACTTGCACTGGTTAGTCGCTAAAATGATCGAAACGTCTTGACCAGGGATAAATATTCACATCTATTACATAGTCACATACTCCATTATATTATCATGTTAACTTAATCCTTAGGTGTTCGGAGATAAAACATTCACGATTCCAAATGGCTTTTTTTTACACAACATCTCATATATTGACCTGACTCCGAGATAAGTCGTTTAAAGCACTTGTGTAGCGGATATCAGACAACAGTGGAATTATAAATATGATATTTATATTAATGACATCTTTACGTACACAGAACAAATACAAATATAAATATTTGTCCTGGGTGGAGATCGAACTCACGATCTTTAGCGCACGAGATAGGATCACTAACATCTGCGCTATAGTACCCGTCGAAATTGCTAGTAGTTATAAAAAGAAGTATGTCGCAGCAATTATTAAATATACAGTAGGGTAACATTAGCACGATTTTATACGAGTTAGACAGAATTGATACGAGTCTGTTTATTATCTATATATAATAGTCTATAATCTTACTAAATTGAAAAAGTCTTTAAAATGTAATTAAATTGAAACCTGTAATTTAGCGTGGGAGTAACGTCCGTATCAAAAGGCCCGTTGGGTATCTAATTGTTGGCCCTACTTATACACCAAAGACATTTCAGCCGTATCCATTTCGCCGAATACAAGCGGCCGAGTCCTAGTTAGCTCTACATTAAACGCCGTTGTTATTACAATGCTCATAGCTGTTCCATTTTCTACCACAACACTGTTTAAAACATCGCCACCTGACTATTTCGAGCTCGCTTAATTGACTTTAGTGTTATTTTAACGGTGTTTATTTTTGGATATTCTGGCGTCAACAATGCAGCATAACAAAAGGTTTATTTCAGCTGAGGCCGTATACCTACGCCGAAATTCTTGCACCTGTGGCATTGGTGAGGTATGTGTGGAACAATGGATGCGTGATCGTGAGTTGGTTATCTTGGCGAGCTGTAGGATCGGTCGCCGCCAGCGCACGCCGGCCATATACGACGGTGGGACGGCGCATGCGCATGCGTAAGCGACTCCTTCGCTTTCGGTTGAATGGAGCAAATTAATCCTGTCTTATTTGACCCTTGGTAAGTTAATTGACGCGTGTGTATGACGGACGAAATAATAAACGGTTTCGCACTTATCGCTTTTCTTCCATATACAATCCAGGATTTATACGTCATGGTGATTCATCGAGGAAGCGACGTAAATCATGGTTGGTATTTGTTATTCTTGCTTGTGGCCCATCAATGGGCCGGCCTTCGGCCTTTTTACTTACTTACACGTAAACACAAGGAGACTCTGTTTACAGTAAAGATAAATTACAACGGTTACTCGAGGAAAAGTAAACTTGCCCGGTGAAGCTCATAGAATATCGCAATATTTCCATTTATTATGTAAACATTTACTATCTAAATAAACCGCGCTACAATTAATTGGTACCACATAACTGGTCTGCGATCGAAACGATTTATCAATCGATTGTTAAAAGAGCTATAAAAACTCATCGTTCAGTGAGCATCTACTGGATATTGAATAATAAAATCCGTCAAGTCGGGTCGTTAGTTTTTATTGAGCGGCTCAATTAAATCGCGGAATGCAGTAGCTATATTAATCAAATGTAAGGGTAAGAGAATTATCTTTAGTCTATGAATTTCAATTTGTGCGCAGGCCATAAGTAATGTGGATGCGTGGGCTGTTATCTTGTGATCGAGTGAGCGGCGCGCGCGCAGAAACGAGTGGTCGAAAGGTGTTCCATCCATCAATGATTGTGAAAAAACAAAAGTAAAATTGTGCGTATATTCATAGGCAGTGTACGTTAAAAATACAAAGTATTCAATCTAAACTTATTTAAAAAATCATGGCATCTAAAATTTTAAGGTACCCCTGGCAGTGTAGTTCATTTTGTACAATGTTGCGTATCTAAACCGACAGATGGCAGTGTGTCCAGAGTGGATATGACAGCAACATCCCCGTCACTAAGCCCCGCTTTTTGACAATGCCACTTAATTGCCACTACGTAAATAGTCAACATTATAAAGGCCCTACAATCTTAGGCCGATGTATATCTCACAGTCGACTTAAATGACGAAAAAAACTTGTGATATTGTTAACTAAAAAAATAACGCGAGAGCGTGAGATTTAATAACTATAAAAGTTAACTGTTCAGCAACTGTTTATTATCTTCGATCAGTGGATATGTTTTATCACCTCAATAAATATCGTTCAAATTAGACCCAGTTACAGCTGCGGCCTTAGGCTAGCGCATTATGAACTACAAAGTTGCATTGGCCTCACATACTGAATTTAAATTGTACATCGTTGACTTTTTATATATACCTACATTTATAAATGACATATGTGTTAGGCATTTGCCTTTATATATTTGCTTGTTCGCACTAATAATATTTCAAACAGTGCATGTAGCGAAGTGTGTATCAAATAAGATTAACTGCCTGACTATATAGTGTATGCTAGTTACTCGAAGTGAAAACTGATTTATCGCCACTATTTCAAGTTCAATCTCATCTATTTTCAAAGCCTAAAAATGTTTCCATACATAAAGCATACTTCCAAATGCACGAACATATAAACGTTAGTATAATGAAAAATACTTGAGTCTTCGCCAAAAAGTTCTCAATAAATTTGCCGGTAAACTGCTAAAGAGCGCTAACAATTTTCATATATTAGCACTGACAGCGTTGCCCGGGGCATAAAATGATACTAACTCTATGGTATACTGCAATGATAACCTTTATTACTTGTTTATGGTTTAAGTTAGCATGCTATTTTAGGATACCCCGATGTGTGTAAAACCCCGGTATTACAATATTACAAGTACCGGTTATAGCACTTTTTATAGAGCTTAACTCAGCTTTGAATCTTGAAGTTATTTCTGAAGCTTACTTAGTTATTTATAAAACTTTTGGAATTAAGCACATTGAATTTTAAAATTTTGTTTCAGGAACACAAGTTTCTCTGAAAGAACATAAAAAATTAAAACTCCTGCAGAGTATTTCGGAAAATTGTTGTGTCATGAACTTCTCACTCTAACGAGTTATCAGAAATGAGTTAATGCAATTTATTTAGTTCATACTGTTTGAGTAAGAGACCCTTAATTTCGAATTTTCAAATAAAAACAAATTGGTAATTGTAAAGGACAGACAATTCTAAAAAAAGAAATGAATAAACAATTCTTCTATGTGTAGCGTGCGAGGGAGGCAACCAGTTTCCGCCAGCAAGGTTCATCGTCTGCATTCCCTTTTAGTGAGTTTCCGGACCCAACGCTTTTAGAGTTCATATCGCATAAAAGGTGATAATAAATGAAAATTATTGTCCAAGCTAGCCGAGATAAAGTGGACTGCTCACAAAGAAAGGTCACTGGCGCATCTTACACTTAGATGTTACTTCCTTAGGGAACCTCGTATCGAATTGTAAACAATAAAGCGTCCGCTGCATAGGAAAGGAGGAAATAAATATAAGGGATAGTTACTCTGAAAGGTTTTATACACAGAAAATGCTGGAATATAAAAAATATCATCTTAGATATAAGGGATAATTTCGAAAACATTGAGAACGTATTTTTTTTAAATCGAGACGTTAATTTTCCAACTCAAATATGTAACTCGGCCGAATTCTGCTTGCGGATATAGTTATACTTTGAAGTACTTTGGTCATGTATTAAATGCAGAACTTACGGGACCGATGGCGCAAATAGTACTTAGCCAAAAGTTGGGTATTAGATCCCAACTAAGCACAAATATTTATACCTATGATGAATAAAGTGAGTCTACGTCTTAAATATGTAATTAGTTGGTATATTTGTATGTCCTCCTTTGCGTCGTTGTCTGATGTTCGTAACACTTGTGCTTCAAGCGATCTTGGAGTCAGGTTGATGTATGAGATATTGTGTGGTTTTTAATTTTAGGACTAAAATACACAAGGACGAGTCGGTCAACGGTCAAGTTAGAAGTAACTTGAATATGTTCAAGTTACCTACTTCTAACTTGACCGATGTGATTTTCAACTTATTTGTGTGGAAATCGCAGATAAATTTTTGACGTGACAACGTCTTATAAATTGGTTTGCCGGGTGACACTTCAAGAAACTGCGTTACGCTCCGCTCACGTTATGCGCTCACAATGAGAGCAAGTGAGAGGCACGCGTCCCTCTCACTCGCTCTCATTGTGACGTGTGTTACGCAAATGTAAATTGCAAGTTGTTGTATGTATATTTGTATATAAATACGTATGTATGTGTAAAGGTAAAAATAAAATTTTGTTAATATGAAATTCAGTGCGATATTCTTTGTATAAATTAATGTTTTAAATATAATTCTTTGTATAATATTTAATATATATAATAAATATTTTAAATTGTTACTATTATTTCATCCTTATTCCTACTATACGAATGAATATTCACATTAAAATTATTTTACCACTCAAAGTCGTTGTCACGTAAAACTTTCGCCCGTATACCGACTTTACAGGCAACCAATTTTATTCTAACCAGATGTTTGATTGTTGTATCATCATATTATCTATATCTTTATCTAGGCCTGTGGTCAGGTGTCGTAGATAGCGAGTCCGGTCCGAGGTCTCGAAGTCCATATGTCCGGCCACCATGACACCAAGTGGGCGCGGGCCAGTTCTGTAGATACAAGTGCGAGCGATTTATGATCTAAAACTATTTGCTATTCCTACTTTGGTTTTAAATACTCGGTATATTTTGAGCTTGGCTGTGCGGAAACAATAGCACGTGATACACTCGTAAATCATGCTCTTTTTTGAACTAGTTCCTAATTGAAGGCTAGGCTGGTCACGCAACTAGCCTAGGCAAGATTGAGGTAGCAAAACAGACTAAGGTAGACTTGCTACGAAAGTCTTTCGCATGAGTTCTTCACTCTCACCTATATCCACCGCCAAATAGCTATGTTCGCATGCTGTATTTCAGTTTGAAGGGTGAGAGAGACCGTGAAATTATTAAGCCATCTCAGCGTATTTATTATGGACAATACGTCTGACTTTCAACATCTTTGGGAAACCTCTGTCCAGCGGTGGACCTAAGGCGTTCTTACTTAACATGGTGATGATGAAAGAAATATACGATTAAATCAATACTAACAGCTGTTGATTTCATTGAATACTAAAAATGTATGAAAGTTCTGTATTACGTATGCTCGGACGATTGGATAATTGGACAAATCTATTTCTTGTACAAGGAAAATATCTAAATATATTGTAGATCGTTAATTTATATAATGGTAATTGCGAGTGTTCACCATGACGAAACAATAAATAAGGATTATAATTATTTTAAAACACAAGCAGCAATGGCGGGCTAATCGCGGCTACATCGCGATGGCAATAAGATAATATTACATTCCGAAATACCAGGTGTAACTAAGCATAAAGTTATTTTGCAACTATTTCACTTCCATTACACTATATTAAGGAGTTGTGCTAATTAATCCGGAATCTAAAATAAATAATAAGAGAAATAACACTAGAGTAGGATACTTAAAAATCTGTCCGATGAATTACCGTCATCACATGTCAGCGACTCGTTACAGATAATAATTACTAGAAAAAAATCAATTCGGCAGGATTCGAGCTTGCATATTTCCCATTTTTTTTAGTTAAAGTTATCTTTAATATATATTTTTTAGTTTAAATGCTTAAAACAAAAGGAAATAATTTCAAATATAGTTTTCGCGAATTGTAGCCATTAAGGTTAATTTTCATATTTTTTATTACAGCAGAAATTTACAAACATCAATTTATTTGATTGCGAAAGTTTTAGATTTTAAATAGATTAGTATCACTCGAATTACTGGATTAGTTTTAATTATATTTTTTATCTGCAATTCATTTTTTAGAGGTGAAGCATGGAAATCAATTATAAATCTAAATAAAAAAATGATTTATTAATTAATTATAAATATAGAAATATAATAAATTGATTTATTAAATTCCTATATTCATATATTTAATCGTCACAAAAACTCATTATATACCTAAATTTTCCCGTAAATCAGACCGTTTATTGACTCCAACCTAATGAAACTCAGTTCAGTCGCTCGTTCAAGTTTCTCGGGTTTACACAAAAAACAAGAGACGATGAGAATCTTATGCTATGTACTGATAGGGAAGGAAATATCTCGAATAGTTGCGTGTCTAATGACTGCTTTTTCAACGTAAACACAAAGCGGTTCAGTGTATTTTTCACTTTGCTGTCAATTAAGTTTGTATAAATTCGTGCCAGTCGTCGACTTGGCTTGACTTTTGTATATTTCTCTTCATTTATCACGTTGAGATTATTTGCAAAATTTTCCTCAAGCATATTCTCTAATGTTTTAATTTGCTTTAGTTCTGATTTCGTATCATCATACCAGCCATTGAATGTCCCCAGCTGGACATAGCCTTCCCCAAGAAATTGTCTTCCCCAAGCGTGTTCGCAATCGCAGAGCGCAGCTTTCGCGACGGGGATGCTGCAGCCCGTCCCCGCCTTGAGCATTTAAGCTGCATTGTTAATGTAATTTTAATGAAATAATTTTCTATCGCTCACATTCTGAGTCGCCTGTTTGTTTTAACAAACGCAGCGGCAAAACTGGGTTTTCTAAGACAGATATTTTGGTTGTGTAGATACGTATTAATAAACACCAACGGAAAATTATAGCTCCTCTTCGCAGAATATCTAAATGCATTCCACAAGGGAATGTCTTCCGTGAAAGTGGGATCGGTCGGTAAATTTAACCTTTATTGGCGCAGCTTAGTGGATATGAAAACTTGAGGTTGTAAATTTAGAGGGATGTACAGTATATCTACCGAGAGCCCCGGCTGCGCCAATTGTAGTTTTTAGACTGTGCCTTTGCTAACCTAACCTCTGGAGCAGTCTTTATCCTTAAGTCACTGTGTCACTCCATATATTCGGATTATATTGCTATATATTTTGAAGAGGAAGGGAGGACTAATATGAATGTAGATGTATGCAAATGTCAGTCTATAGTTGCCTTATTTCTTCTATACAATAAAGCATCTTGTTAAAATTGGTCTTGCTTCCGTTACGTATCTTGGAACCCCTATGTTGACGGGTCCCATCGGGTCTCAATCGGGATCTAGACTTTTATTAAAGCATACATTAGATGTAACATTGAAGTCATAATATTAAAATAATGTACATGCATGTATATGAGAATGAGGTATGAGAATTTATTTCCTATGTACACATAATAATATGCTGTTGCTGTATATATGTACAATACACAATAAACTGCCCATTACCTTTATCTCTCTCATAGGTGCATTTTAGATGCCTAGCCTGCGTGGCCTGGATGAGATCGCTCAGCGCGATAAGCCGTCAATTTGTAAATGTATAAGTACAATAAATAATATATTATTGCCAAAGTAAGTATAATTCTGCACATCTGAGATCCTTAATGATATAAAGGCAAGTATATTTATTTGTATATTAACATTCGAGTAACTGGTGCTGTAAGCCGAAGAGGGTTTCGGTAAAATATTTGATGTTGTTTTTAATAACAACTTATAATTGCTCATATTTACATTTATTATATTAGTTATTGGAGTATTATTATAATATTCCAATTTCGCCATGTTAAAATAAAATATCAATTGGATCATCGCCGGTCGTCCCACTTAACGCATACAAAAACAAGCGTTTACCACATTTGTCGAAAACTTTATTATAGGCTGTTTCTCCGGTGGGTATTAATAATCGATTGCGTAATATGTGCATCGCTTTTGGACGTGAGTGCCCATAAAGTGGAGAGTTGAGTGCGCCCCACATTGCTGTGTTCCAGCTTTACGCCGTGTCTGCGTGACATTTACGCTGGACGTTATTTGTGCTGTGAATTAGACAGGGGAGGATGCAACTGGAATTCGTGATTCCGTTTGATTCGGAGCTCAACATATCTGTGTCATGTTCGCTTTGTAATTTAATACCTAGGCTTTATACGTGAATTCTTGCGTTTAAATTTTTCCCATATTTCAACCAATTTAATAAACCACTCCGTTCTTTGGTTAAAATAATAAGAAAATGTAATAGTTCAATGCGACCTAAATACGGATAAACGCAACTAGGAAATTAACTTCCTCGACAATTACAAATTTAGAACTTAGCAGTACTATTGGCCTTATTGTATCGAGGAAAAACAAAAGTTTAAAAATGAATAAACATAATTATGTTGCTAATACCGACTAGCTTTGTTCATACACAATAAAATATAAACGGTAAATGCGATGTGAATGAAAACAATGTCCAACACGAAGTAACAAGCCTAGATATTCCGACAAAAAGGAGAATCACAAGCATTCTAAAACGGCTACATCGATAATGAGCCGTGTAAGTAGACACAGCGCTTATTTTGTGATATGACATTTACGCGGCGTCGCTAAAGGTCACAATGGACGAAAATATTTCACTTTCCCGGAGTAACAGTCCCTCGGAGTGACGCGCGACGCAGCCTTACACGCTCGTCACTCACTGACGTTTACTGCGTTCGAACTGATGTACTCTCTGGATACGGGGCCTTTGATTGCTAAGTTTTTAAGGGTATGACAGACGTGAATAAGGAAATTTATGGCGGCTGTATAAGCCCGTGTTGTTCCCAACTCGAGTATTTAAAACCATGGTCGCGTTTAATGATTCTTTCCGTGATCATATATTAGAATATAATAAAACTGCGTGCTCCTTGGGAAAGTCATTGGCTTATAATACATACGTGTACTTTCAGAGACAATTCAAAAAAATACTGATATTATTAGATTATATTGTGAGATTGCACAAATAGTGAAAGGGAGAATGTTAAAAAGATATATCCCAGAAGTGTATTTACAAGTATATCAGAAAGCTGAAGTTTTAGTTTGGTTTATCGCGCTAATCTCAAGAACTACTGGACCGATTTGAATTTTTTTTCGGTGTTAAATAGCCCATTTATCGACTAATAGGAGGAGAGCAACACGTTTCAAAATAAGCGGGTAAAACCGTGGGCATAGCTAGTTAGATACTTATAATGTTCAATCCGGGAGGAGGTTACAACATAAAAAAAAGATGTAGGTCAGTGCGTTCTGGACACGGCCGCATGTTTTATAAGACATCCACAAAACTGGTAGTATTGTCTTTGAGGAAAAATCTTTTGGCGTTTCAGCCATCGAGTGGTATAATTCAACTTCTGACGATGATGATAGTTTTCAAAATGTTTTCCCCCCTTTTTATCATCTTTTTTGGCTTTAATATTGCATTGCTGTGTTCCGGTCTGAAGGGCAGAGGCAGTGAACTGGGTAAATTTTAAAAATAAAATTTTTATACTCTCTCACATTTTTGCTCGACGCTTCGATTACCTTGCGGCTACCGTTCTGAACCATTCTTTCACTATTGAAACAAAATTGAAGACGTATACATATCAAACTGCCATTTAAATTAATATGTTTTTAGTCCCAAAATTCGTTACCCCACATGTTTATTAAAAGCTGTTTAGCATTTCCACCACCAGATATGGTAATGGAGGCGATAAGTGAGCAGCTGTGGTATACGCATCGGTGGCGTACGGGTCGGTCACAGTTGGTTGGTGACGTGCGAGTAAGAGGTGGAGGGGGGCGGGAGGAAGACATAGACGGGCGCGTGCGCAAGGAAACCAGGTGCGCGGAATGTTTGAGGCATAGTGCAATCAATTAAGTAGGAGTATAAGGCCATAATGATCGGTAGGGAAACTGCGCATCTTTTTAAAATTATATTTGTTTAAGTCCTGCTATGGAGTGAGAGCGATGTTAAATGCAAAACATGTAAATAAGGTTCGAATGAATCACAAGGCTCAAAAAAAAACTTTTCTAACGCCATTATGTATGCTTGTCTTGCTTCCCTTACTCGCATTACTTCTTTCATACACGTTCGTTCATTTTTGGCACTTAAATGACACATAGTCCTCTTAACCAGGTGGTTAAGGTGTGTTCGCCTAGATCAGCCTATACCAACTCTTCCATTCACTTCCGCTCTATATATCTGTGCAATCATTCCTTCCTTTCTTACGTACTTACTTCTTTTCTACACGTTCAAACCATTAACAAATTCTATATATATTTGTATATTACTTACATCTGGTTGAATGATATGTTGCGTTGGATACCTTACTCTGTCAACTACACTGTACAGGAAGTTGCTTTTTCTGAAGTAGATATGGATGTCTGTAGAATTTAGAGTGCATTGTTGTTATGGCTCGTTAGAACATAATTGAGACACGCGTACGACGGGACAGATACACGTTTAATTGACATATGGTTGCTTCAATTGTGATACTGCAGGTTTAACGGTTGGCTGCCTATTAGAATTATTTTTATTGTCAATGTTAAATATTAGTTGGGCTGCCCTGTTTGTTACTTTGTAGTGATAGAAGTTGGTTTTATGGTTGGCGCATTATTAGCCATTCCTATTTAAACTTGACAAGTACAAAGACAAGACAAAGACAAATCACTTCAAGATGATGAAGGGGTCTACATATCTTAATTTTATGTCTTTTTGCGACATCAATAATAAATTGATGTAAATTACTCCTAGAATATTTGCGCAAGGCTAAGTATCTTTTACAGAGATAAAATAAAAAATGAATATAATAAAACTAATCAAGAAAAAACGAAGGACTTGAATTTTAAATATGCAACTAAATGAGTGCAAATCCGCTATAAAGCCTATACTGATGAAAATATAAGACAGCTTCTTCGACCTCACCCCTTTAACTCGCTTTTGCGATTCTAGTCCTCTTGTACATTTCATTTATCTAGATTACAATCTCAAACCCTCTCCAATCTATAATCGCGCTGTTCCTCACTTTAATTGATTTTGACCGGCACGATGGCACAGATGGTAGTGATCCTATCTTGTGCACCAAGGGTCGTGGGTTCGATTTCCACCCAGAGCAAATATTTATATTATGATATTTGTGTTTGTTCTGTGTCTGGGTGTTAAATATATGTATTTAAGCAGTATATTTGTGGTAGTATATTTGTGATTTCTCTGTTGTTTGGCGTTCGTAACACAAGTGCTTTACCGACTTAAGCGACTTACCACGGAGTCAGGTCAATGTATGAGATGTTTTAAAAATTTATTTATTATGATTTATTGATTCCGTTAAAAATGACACTAGTATTTACCGCTTTCAATTGCGGTTATAAAAGTGAGATAAAGCTTCGAAAATTCTGTTACAATATATTTTCTTATATTTACGAATACTCATAATAAAACTCATGAAATAATGGATCGTCGAACAAAAAATTTAAATAGTAAAATAAATCAAATTTTAAAGCCGTTAAACGGTTGCCGTATTGTAGCGGAACCATAAAAGGAAAATTAGAAAAGTCGCGCATTACCTTTATAAAAGTAGATTAATTATACGTTGTGAGCATACAACTCTACACACCCAGAGAGAGAACCCATCTTCTGTTACGAGTCTCATAGAATATTTGTTAATACCAATAATAGCAAGTTGATTGCGTCACAAAGCACTAAAGTTTTACGCGATCCTATAAACAAGTAAGCGACACCACTAATGGCGAAAACAATGATATTTACGTGGAATTATGGCAACGCAACTTCCTATCGGAGCTGATGTAACAAACATTTGCGTTGGACACACTCTCGGCTCCATTGATCGCGGCGTCAAGGTCCGCGCGAAATAAATAGGCCCAACTAGAACTATGGGGCACAGTGAAACTGTGATAGTACGAGAAATAGTTCGGATATTATAGCTAAGGTATTAAAAACATCTATCTATGCAGCCGAGGGGTACCGGTAAAGTGGAATAGTACCTCCCTCTGTACTAGATGTCGTAAGAGGCGACTATATACCAGATACCAGAACCGATAGATGGCGGTATATCCTTTCGAAACAGTGTAGCTCAAATACAGATGGTAGGGATGAGCAGCAGCATCCCAGTCGCGAAAGCTGATCTCTGCGATTGCCAAATCGCTTGCCCAGCGCGGCAATTATAGGCAAAATTCCCCCTCTACTGGGGTGTATATGTCCAGCAGTAGATTTCTAATGGCTGTAAAGATGATGATGATGATGCATGCATTACTTCAGGAAGTTTACTTGTGGCTAACGTCACGGAGTCGAGGATAACTTCATACCTATTATGATGAACTACTCAGGCGGATATGAACATCCTACGACGGATCGCAAGATTGAGGCGGCGATCAGTCGGGGCGCATATGGGGCCAAACCTGGGCTCGAGTGGTCATCGTTTGCAAAAGAGGAATGACAGACTGACCACACAGGTGAGGTATTCGCCGGGTTCTCTATGCATACGCCAGTAAAAACAGTATACTGTTCTATGAAAAGAATACGGGTGTAGTGTTTGAGATTGTGGAGTGCCAGTGAGAGGGCGACTGAGTATGCGAGTGATGTATTTAAAGAACTAGTACATAGCATATTTAAACCCCACGTCGATTTAACTACGGATCTTTCATGGGTTTCATTATAAATTGATATTTTAATTCAGCACAGTTTATGATTAGCTTTATCTATTGTAGTGCAGTTTATTCGAATCTCTTACAAAATGACTACAAAATGACAGGCATTTGTTTTTGTAAATCAATTGTAAAGAATTATCTGCACTATGTAGGAGTGTTCCATCCATTTTGTTTTGATTAGACGAAGTAAGATTGAGGATCGCTTTGGTGTATCCACGATTGTAGCTGTTTTGTTCTGCGGCGGGCGGGTCCTCGCAATACCGCTTATAGAATTGGGTCAGTTCTATTCGTGTTCCGAAGGACGGTAAGAAATATGTCTGAACCAAGGCGGAAACCTATTGATATTTTTGTTTTAAATGTTTTAAATATATGTGTTTTAATCTCTAACATCAAATAAATATATACATACAAATAAATTGAGCTGATTTTTTTATTGATTTAAAATAAGTGCATTTTATACAAGTTCGCCAAGATAGATCCGTTACGAACATTCAAAACAAACACACAGACAAATAATAAGTTCTAAGTATAAATAACTGCTGTTTATAATTGTATTGATCTGTGTAAAATCATGACATAATATACCTTAAGTAGGAAATCATTTTAAGATATTTTTCTCGGAGTACAACGAGAGTGCTGGTCTGGTACAACTTTGTTTGGACGGGCCTGATGGCGCATACCCTCCTATAGGCAAAGGGTCGTTGGTTCGATCCCCACCCAGGACAAACATTTATATAATGAATATTTATGTTTGTTCTGTATCTGGGTAATTAAATTAAATACATACAGTATCATTTACACAAGTGCCTTAAGCGACATATCTCGGAGTAAGGTCAATGTATGAAATGTTGTGTGAATTTATTAGGTAGCTAAGACTATGTTCGCAGCACTCACCTGGCTGGGATGGTGCCTGTACAGGTTCAGCTTAGTGCCGTTCAGCACCGCCCACACTTGCTTCCACGACCGGTCGCTCGCGCGCTGCCGACATATTGGATTTTTAATCTGTTGCAATTATATTTCATGATTGCCAGTACAAAAATAAAAGTACAAAAATCTTGCCCGTTGTCAGTCTGAAATCGTTTACGGTCAATTCGAAATATTTACGGTTTCTAAGTAACACTAAACTTTTTTAGTAATTGATTATAAAAATTTACGAAGGTTATGCGTCTCTGCTGCTCTTAACAAGTAAAGCCTTAATCAATGGCTTCGATTTTAATTTCATATATTCCCATTGAAATTTAAAGTGTGATGGTAAACGCGAGGAATGAGGAGGGCCAAAGAACTAATAGTTACTGACACCCAACGGATTAGCAAGTTGAAATAGCAATAGGAAATAGCAAGACCGACGGCTAATAAGCCGTAACGTTCTGGAACAAAGACTGCGTACAAGCGCAGCGTAGGACAGGCAACCTGACTTGAACACTCAAGATCGCTTTGATGCAGGCCACATAGAAGATTTTATAGGATAGGGTTGCCTCCAACCATCTTATAGGATCATACAAAAATGAATTATGATAAATAAGAAGTTTACTAACCTTTCCATTACTGACCACCATTTTGATTTGTACGTTCCCTTGCACGTCTCCCTCTGCCGGTACCGCCTCCGCTGACTCCTCTTCCCCTTTCTTCTCAGGGCTGTCACATTAAGGTTCTATTAATACCATGTTATGATGTTCTTATCTCCTGTATGTATATAAATAAAAATGAATCGTCAAAATGTATATAAATTTAATAATTGATTTGTATTGTGTTTGTAATTGTCAGGAGCAGGTATCAACGCAATCCAAAAAAATTTGATGAAAGGTTTTCTCCTAATGATTGTGTGATTAAAACTCCCACAATAATAGGACCAACGGGATAAAATTTTACAATGTAACCATGAAGTCAGGGCGGAACATTCGTTTTAATGTAATAACTAGCAGTGTCCAGCGGATTCACTAGCGCTAAGTTGTAGAATTTTTTGGAATTTTAATTTCTAATAATTCTTTCATAGTGCTCTCTTACGTAATAAAAGGGACCCCTGTTGAAGAATGTTAAGTTTCTAACCCTTATAGTTTAGACCCTGCGTTGATATATCTGTCAGTTTTTCCTTTTATATATACATATATATAGTGAAACACATTAGATTTTATCATACTATAAGATACTTAACACCAACTATATTTAACTATACGCTGCTAAGTAACTAATATTAAGCTTTAAAAGTTGATAGAGTATTGTCGAGTTCATTGCTTCATTGTTCTCGGTCAAGTAAAAATATAGGCTTATAGAGGGTCTAAAACTCTTTGACCAACTATTTAACTTACCTGTATTATATTATTATTATGTTAATTGAAACAACAACGAAAACAATAAAAGCATGCCTAACGTTCACTACAATTACTTTTAGCTCTAACATCCATTATTCATGCAACATCCAATGGACGGACGACGCATGCAATCAAACTCAAGTTGGTAACTCAAGTTACTTTGGTCAACGTATTCTAATGTTGCCATAAGAATTAGATTTTTAAACCAATTGTTACCGCATATATTTAAGCAGATTTCAGATACGCGTTTTTAATGCAGATCTTAAATAGCTTTAAAAAAATCATGTTAAATATTTTCGTAGCAATTAAATCTAGCAATTAATACTTGTATTACTTTGTCCAATGAACTAAGGCAAATGCAGTGCAGATCACCAAAATAATTTTCAGGAGATTCCTTGAGAGTATATCCACAAAATTATTTTATCTTGAATCTTGGCAAGTTGCTACGACCGCCATCTATTATATATTTTAAACACTACGGCACACATCTTAATAAGCGCCATCTATGTTGCAGCAGAGCAACTGCGTCGTCATGCGACGTACCGCGTCGGGAGGACCGCATGCGGGTCGAATATTCGGAGCAGCGGCGTTATGTCGTCGGTGAACCGAGGAGGGCGCCACTTGCGGTACGCACTGTTCGTTTTTCAAAACCCAATTTTAGTCACCCAGTTAGCACACTGATCACCAATACATATAAAATTTATACAATAGCCAATATTTTTTGAATTACCAATCAATCACCTAAAATGTTAGATCACAGCTAATGATATTTTAGTTACTAGCTACAAGGGTACAGAAGATTGGACATAATCAATCATACGATTATCTATCTACAACAATCTATGTAAAGTCCGAACAAAGACGAGACGGCTCTAACAAGTGTAACATTAAACAAAATGTTAATTAGACTTGATGAAGAAGAACTACTGACACTGGGAATAAATATTCGAAGTTACTAGTTTCTGTAACTATTTTGTGGAATAGTTTGTCAGAATTCGGAGAAGAAAATGTATCAGAAGTTTGTTGTAGGTTTACTATAGGAAGATATGTCAATTTACCTCCTGATGCTGTTGTCACCGTCAGGTTCGACATCGCTGTCCAAATGCAACCGATCTCCCCAAGTGGCTTTGAGATACGACACCCTTCGCATCGCCCGCTCTTCTTCTGCTTGGAACAAAAATAAAACAAGGTTACTTCATATATTTATATTTTAGCACTTCTTTTGTCTATGGACATAAAATAGAATGGACTATGCGAATAAAAGACAGACCTATAATGAAACGTTTATGTGTTCAATGTATGTTTCTTGAGGTACACCTTTTGAAAAGGTTAGAGCCCTAGAGCTGATGTTTACCCCCGATACTATGTTGCAAATTAAATGGTCAGAAACCATTATAATTATCATCATTATATCACGTCCACTGCTAAACATAGGCCTGCCTATGGAGCGGGTATTATGCCCATAATTGCCATTTAGCTTTGCGACGGGAATGCTGTTGCCCTTTCTTGTTTTAGAATTAAGCTACACTGTTTCGGGGGATATAACGCCATCTATCTGTACCAGTATCTCACTCCTCTAACGACACGGCTTGTGACACTTAGTAAAACAATAAATTGAGCGCTGAATTTAAATCAGTCATGTATCTATTTCATCATCATCATCATATCAGCCATAAGACGTCCACTGCTGGATATAGTCCTCCCCAAGTAATCTCTAATAGAACCGGTTGTATGCGGCCTGTGTCCAGCGCGATCCTGCGGTTTTAGTCAAATCGTCTGTCCATCTTACGGGTGGACGCCCCTACGCTTCGCTTGATATACTGACATGTAAATACTAATTCAGTACTAACCACCAAGTTGAGCATCCTTTTTCTGTCTTCGCGTCACCAAGTCGTCGGCAAAACCTGCAAGCGGAAAAGCCGTTTAGATCTTCGCCCGACACTGATACCACAGCGATTAGTATATTAGACACCGAATGAACACGACGGTTAGTTGGCGTTAGTAGCAAACCTAGAAGCGCTCACATCGCATTCCGTTAGAAGAGAGAAGACAGGTTAGGTCCAGATCGCCTACTCCTTCAAACTCCAAACGAATGCCTAGTTGATCGGACACCCGGTTGGAGTCGACGACACACAATGGATTGTTAATTGAAAAATGTATATCGAGACATTCAGCCTACCGATAGATAACGGGCATAAGAACAAAGTCTAAATATTGAAAACCTCGTTCTCTCGGTCGAAAACTGAAGTCCACAGAGAACGATAACAATGGATAATAACTTCAAACGGGTCTCGAAGACTTCGGTTCTGGCACAGAGAAAGCGATAAGCCACATCGAATCCAGCGGGGAGAGCGGGGGGAGCCGAATGTCTCGACGCGTGACAGTGAAGCGGGGAGAGCGAGAGCATTCCAAGAGGAAGTCGAGGCGCGCATCGGCGGGACCTGAGTCAGCGGGCGTGCTGGGCGTCGGCGACGGCGAGGTGGCGGCCGAGGCCGAGGCCGAGGTCGAGGCGGACGGCGCGAGGCTCAGCTGCGTGGGCCGCGCCGGGCCCTCGGGCGCGCCGGGCAGCGACACGCGGTTCATCGCCTCCATCTGTTCTCTATTCAGCCCCATTCTCCTCTTCGCGTGACTGCCATCTTGAGGCGAACAGTGCTATTAGACGCTGCGTGCGTGTGCCGTGACCTACTCCGGTTCGAAGCATTTCGAAGCTGCCAAGCTTTCGCGGTTCATGTTGAGGTACCGTTTGACCGTCGCCCTTGGTCTACTATGCACTTTGAGCGGTCGCCGTTGCGATCTCCGACCGCAGTCATGTCTCCGATGACTTTTTTTAAATAGATTCTTTTGCGAGTGTCAAAATGCATGGTAGACGAAATTATGGAAGATTGACCTGTCTGTGCGTGATATTATCGAAGAGCTGAATGTGTGTAGGTGCAGAAAACTTCACGAAATGATATAGAGTTAAATAGCTGAGCCTCCAATTCGTGAGATAATTAAATGTAAAAGTAAGAAGTGCCTACATACTAAGTGTGGTGAGATGACGCACGCGATGTGTTGAGTTTGTTAATGTTGAGCGAAGAATGGTGGGTTACCTGAGGCATGTTGTCTTCGGATAGGTAATCCTTCACTACCGGTACTATTTGACCTTGTTCGCATTTGAACCTTTTCTGTATCTGGAAGAAGCAATACTGACTTCACATTTACATACACATACCATTAAAAGGAGCTTTAGGATTTGAAAATTTATGTGACCTGCAATTAGGTTGACATTAATCTTCCAATACGGTATTTTTAGAAGATGATAACAAGGAAAATGAAATATTACCAACATTAGTTGGACTCCTAGACCGAGATATCGGAAGTTCTGTAAGGCGGTGCTCTCCCGAAACAATGGTACGTACCGGGCGCATATCCATCTGGAGGAGGGCAATGAAGATGCTTGCTGCCGGTTATCATCAGCTGGTTGCCTGACAAGCTTCCGCCTAGGGGTGTCGTATCGTGTTCCAAATCTATAACAACACCACAAGTTTTAGTGTTGCTATCTGATTATTTTTTTTCTCTTTTAATTATTAAACTGAGCCGACAAACAAGCATGCACGCGTGATAGCAAGCGTCACAGCGGCCTTAAGACGCTCATAATATCACAAGGATATCACTAGCGTGTTACCATCTTTATGCCTCGAAGATACGATGTCACAGTATCTAGTAATTTGACTGACCCTTCAAAGGTAGGCGGTACCAATGCAAAAGACCTTCGTATGAGGTCTACTCCTTGTTAGTTTTTTGTTTCGGTATATATTTGCAACCGCGATTTTTAAAACGATTTATCGCGATGAAGTGCATCGTTCAGTCCAAGTAGAACATTTCTCGCAGTCCAATTCATCAGACGAGCGAGAGCTAATCGATAAGTATATAAATTCGGCCACTGGGCGATCGTCAGCGGGCGAGTGAGAGCGGCGCACCTCGGGGCGGCTGCACGTCCAGCGAGCGCGCCTCGCGGCGCGCGGCGCGCGACTCGAACTCCTTGCGGCGCAGCGCCACGCTGGGCTCGAGGCGCGCGGCGGACAGGCGCGCCAGCTCGCTGCGCGCCACCTCCGTGCGCCGCTCGCCGCCGCCGCGCGCCTCCTCCAGCTGCCGCGTGCGCGCCGTCACCAGCTGCAGCTCGGCCGACGGGTACCTGGCGAGGTAGACCGAGACTGACGCGACCGACGGAATACGGACGGGCGTAACGCCCGTTGGACCCGTCCTCTGTCGGCCGTGAGTCTCTCGGAGAGAGGGGGAATTTCTTAAGCGTGGGGGCAATCGTAAAATGCAGATTCGCGCGGGGACGTTGCCGGCGTTTGAGCTACAATGTTTCGTCGGATGGATATATCTGTACAGAGGGAGGTACTATTCTACTCTGCTGGTACCCCACGTCGCTTGTAGATAAGAAGCTTATCTAGTGATAAGCGTTGTGGAGCAAAAAGGTTAGAGAACCTAGTCAGACATGAACACGATATCCATCAGAAACTTAATTTCAAAGGAATTGTAACCGAAATAGTTCTAGAGCTTTAGTAAAAGTTTGCAAACCTGTTGTCCTGGCTGCCTGGCGCCGATTCGTCCTTGTTGTCCGAAGAGCCATTGGCGACTGTGCCGTTGCCCTGGATACTTGGCGCCGTCTCCTGGATCTTGGACAACGTCGACACGAACTGGTTCTTGTCCTGTTTTAACCTGCTCCTGTCGTTGTGTACCCCGTTCAATTCTCCGTAGCCGCTGTACGTGCCGCTGTCCACGCTCGCTGAACATTCATCTTTCTTTAGGTCTTGGTTTTGCGGTTGAAGTGTCGGAGGGGGGGATGCGGCGAGAGGCGGGGAGGCGGCGGGAGGAGGCCACGCCGGTTTCTGGAGCTTCTGTGGTCTGGCATAGAACTCTTTTTGCTTTATCGGCGGTGGAGCTTCCGGGGTGACCCAGCCCGTCGGCTGGCTCGGGCGTCTGAGGAAAGCCTCTTTCTGCTCTAGGCTCTTTCGTATTCGGGAGAGAATTATCGAGTCGTCCAGTTCTCGGCCGGTCAGCGTCGAGTTCGAGTCGAAGGAGCCGAGACTGTCTTTGCTCTCCGCCGCAGACGACGGCAGCGACGTATCTGATTCCCGCCTGCTGCAATTCGAAACGCTCGTTTAATTTTACCTCTAAAAATAAATGCTCGAAGCGCAAATAAATAAACAGACAAACGAAAAAAGTTAAGATAGACGTAAAGCGTGTAATCGATTGTAAATGTACAGTCGTGTGAATTTACCGAAGCATGGCAAGCCGCCGTTTAAGTCGATACGGTCCGAGTTTCAAATTGCAATTTTAATAGCCGACACGTTTTTTTGCACATCTATTTTGTAGCCAACAATTCGCGTAATGTGTACGTCTTGTTGCACACATGCTTCAAAAGGCGCGACTCGACCAATTATGTTTATTTTTAGATTGATCACACATGCTGTTTTGTCTGGTGGTCATATTATTGAATGGCCATCAAGAATTTATTACAAAACATTTAACAGAATTATGTATACGTTTATTAAAATTCTTCTGATTACTATAAAATTATTACCGCTTTAGGCAAACGCAGTTCCAACAATCTGAACAACTTAAAATACATATTTTTACTACTCAAGTACTATCTTTACCTATCGTGCAGAAGATAATGCGGTGCGCCAGTCAATCTGGGGTCAAACCTCGACGGAGCGAGCGACGCCACGGTGGCATACTCCGGGTCCTCTCTGTGACGCGCCGGCGCCTGTGGGGCCGGCAGCGCAGCCCTAGGCCTTCGGTAAGCGTCGAACAGCCGCGACTCGTGCTCCGTTACTGGCGCGGGCATCTCGATTGGCCGCTGATTCGTCTCTGGATTGTACGCGGCTTCGCTGAAGTACTGAAACGGATTAATGTAGATTAGGGATGATGTCAGAATCTATTGAGGAGACTTTTTGATGTTAAATACGTTTCTATATGAAGCCAGATTAGACATTTTAACATCGGTGGGAAGTTGCAGGTTTGTCAAGACTGCATTTTCTTATAAAACTTTACGGTTTACGCTAATCATATCGACTTTGCTTTATTTTTGCTCATCTAGGAAATTGTCTTTATAAGGAATTACATAAACTGGCATATTATTTCAACATATACCGTTCTCTCTGTACCAAAGATTCTCGGTGAGAGCATCCTCACGCGTGTCGACATACATCACCGCTCCTTACAATCTGGACGCACTCACCCGCTGCAACAAGTCGTGGTCCCTCGGCACGACCGTTAGCCGCAGCGTCCGCGGCTCCCTCTGCGCGAGCTGCACGACCCTCGCGTAGGGCGCTCTGGAGCGACCGCACGCAACCGGCTCCCCGTTGACGGCGAGCACGCGGTCGCCGGCGCGCAGGCCCGCAGCCGCTGCCGGCCCGCCGGGCCGCACCGACCTTACGAAGATCGTGTCCATTGGCGCGCCGACCGCGCCCACCGCAAGGTGGCGCGCATCCTCATATAGCTCCTGGAAAAGTACACGTTGGTTCAAAACTTCTAGTAAAGTTAAGTATTCATCCGAAGGGTTAGAGATGCGGTTAGTTTTGATGCTCTAGTTGTTAGTCGCGGATAGCCACTTATACAATAACTAAGCCAAGACTATTGAGAAGTCATACTGGTACGTAATACAGTTGAAGGAAGCATAGAAAATAAAAAAAAATAAAAGAAATTAGAAAGTGGTGCTCAACAATTTTTTGTCAACCACCTTCATCTATCATTAATTAATTCCTGATACGCAAGTTCCGTCTTCATGTTTCGTGTCTTAAGTTTTTGTTTTTATCAGTTATTTGAGTGACGTTAAAAAGTCGATAGATTTACCACGAATTAATTTGTTAATAAGCGATGAACTTAGCCACTTTTTTGTAATTAACTAATTACGTAGCCATTACATATACATACTGTTAATAGCGGGTAGACGTGATAACGCATCACTATTAAGGCATAAGGTATTATTTCTGCAAAGGCAATTTCCATTACCGCACTTACCTGAACGGACTCCGGCGGGTAGACAACCAGGTGCCTGAGTGTGAAGCCGAAACCGTGTCTCGCGTCTGGCCGCTGGATGACGATGGTGCGGGGCGCGGCGCCGATCGGTGTCGGCGGCGCGGGCGCGGCTGTCGGCGGCGGCAGCGCGAGCGGGGCTTGGGCGACCGGTTGAAGCTGCAACAATTAATGAAACTATAAGTGCTTGCAAGGAAGCCGGTAGAAGCGCGACAACAGGGCCTGTTCCTGGAGAATTGCATAGGCCAGTTAAAAAAAAACAGTATACACCATATTACTGACCTGAAGATTGTAATCAGTACTGAACAGACAGGCAACCGTATGTAATAGTGAATTAAAAATATTAAATCAAAGATTTCTTGTTTTACTTTCGCCCCCAAACTTTTGTTGAAAAATAGAGAAACTGTGTCTATCGCTATATGGTTTTTATATCAGCAAAAAGCAAGCACTTATTAAGATATGATTATATATATGTCTTAATAAGAAGAACTTATTAAGACCTTTACCTATCTGTGTAAAAGATCCGAATAGTAGTTTTCTAATATTGTAAAAAAATATCTGCGTATAATTAATTTCAAGTACGATATAAGTGTCAAATTCCTTATGTAGGCATTATTATATTCTAAACATGGCAACTATGTCAAATCGCAACGCATGGCGACCTTTACACAAATTGTGGGACACCATTACTGGGACGAGAGCTAGCACGCTTTCCTTCCAGTAAATACTTAAATGACTTTAAGAAGCAATTAGAAAATCAATGCCACGCTTCTTGCACTCAAATATAAACCCTTATAGTTAGTTTTTAGTTAGTAAGATAGTTTATTTATTTATTTATTTTTATTTATTTAAATTTTTTGCACAAAATGTTACTAAATGTACAAATGGCGGACTTAATGCCAGATGACATTATCTCCCACTCAACCATTACACAAAACAGAAATATATATATATATATATATATTTATAGTGGTGCAAACAATATATATACAAAATAAATAAACGTGGCATACATATTTGTATAAATAAACGCAATAAATACATATGATATAAATAAATATATAATAACGTACATCAGAAATAGGGTTATAAAGTTATAGAAGCAGCATCAGTAAATAAAGTACGGAGACAGCGTTTCAGGATAAATTTGTTTGGGGATTGCTTAATATTCAACGGAAGCTCGTTCCGCCATATACTGGGACAGGAGCCATGTTGTAGGGAGAAATTGATAATGTGAGTAAATGGTGGTACAATAAAGTTAAGTCAGAGAAAGACCATGCGTGATAGTTATGAGTTATGATAGCATTTATTGCAATTTAACCAAAGCCTTTGAAAACCAAATCAAAATGGATTACAAGGATATCATGCCATTCCACGACCAGAGAAAGTCTTGCTCTATTTTCGTGTTAGAAATCAGAAATAGTGCGTCCCACCTCAGACTATAAATCATTGAGGAGCTGACAATAGGCAGCGCGATCCAGCCGTAACATAATCTGACATCCGACGTGTTACAGTTTGTTATGTAATGTTCGCCCACGCTCGTTTCACAAGTTCACGATCCTGCTCGCTAATCTTGCCCGACTATTCCATGCGCATTGCAAAATGATAAGCCCGGTCGTATTAAAGTCGTTTAATTGCAAAAACAAGTATCTCAATTTTGTACTCCTACGCCGTTGTCGGTTCTCGTTAGCTAATATTTATTTGTCAATATTCGGCAAGATGTGATATTGCTTCTTATGACAAAGTGTATTTGCAATAACTTTTATGAGCAACTAGTTGACCCGATAGACGTTATCCTAATCTACCTATAATCCGAATCGGTATAATTAATAATTGGTCGGTATTATATTTTAATCATATTTAAATAATTCCGACATATATATTGCAATGCATTTATGATAAACGATATTTACAGTGCGTATTCCATCAATGGTTGACAGCTGTGTCAAACGCCATTAAATTAGAAAAGTGCATATTATCAAAAGTGCTAAAGTTACATTCGAAAATATAATACCTTAATTTATTAATATCTTAATTCTTTCGTCCAAAAGAAATATTCTAGATAAATATATTCTACATAAAGAAATATTTCTAGTATGTAATGGCAAAATATCAAATAAAGAAAAAAAGAAATCGGTGATGTCGGGACCAAGGGAGATAGGGATTAATTTTTATACATACGTAAATAAATTTACACAACAACACGCACATACGTTACGGACATCAGACAACTGCGGGATCACAAATATATCACTTATATACATATTTTTAACATTCAGACATAGAACAATATTTGTTGCGAATGCGATGGATAAAAATGAAGTTTGCCACTTGGTTAACATACTCTGCGACTTAATGCGATAATCATATGTATACATGACGTTCTTATTTAGTTTGCAAAGAGAAGGTAAGTGTTTTAAAAAAATTGTAAGACGGATACGTCACTGTAGCCTTACAAAGCCGGAAGGAGGGGTCGCAGACGAAAATCTGGTTACAAACCGACTGGTCCTGGCTTAATATTGCAACCTGACACCCGACGCGTAAAAGGTAAAATGTATGGCTTCTTCCATCTGTCCACACGCCATTATACTTAGAGTTTCATAGTCTTCAATTAGATAAGAGGAAGTCATGGGCTCTTATATGATTTATAAATATTTTTGTAAATTAATTATATCGGCAGGGGAATTAGATATTTTATTTTTTTATATTACAAATTTACCGCACCCTATGTCGCAGCTCCTGTGTCGCAAACCTTGTGAACTGAAGATACAATGTGACATTTACCCAGTAATTTTACATTACTGCGTAAATGTCATATACATCTTCCCCTTCAAAGCAGAACACAGCAAAGCGAACTACTATTTAGCGTTAAGATGATATGTTTATTTTCAAGTTTCTATATACTTCAACAAAATTTTGCGAAAAAAAATAAACATTTTGCCTTTAGGACACTGGGCGTCAGTGATTATAGTTTAGTGCATTGGTTACGAATTAAGAAACAGGCTACAATCTGCTAATACACCACCGTATTCGTAGACCATTAAAGATGGTTTAAGGAGAAGAGACTTATTTGAAGAACAACAGAATATGTTGGTCACATCCATCGGCCGTGGGATCACCACCCAGGATAAATGATTAAATGATGATATTTGTGTTTGTTCTGTGTCTGGCTGTTATTTATATCAAGTTTAATACCTGTAATTCCTCTGTTATCTGATATCTATACCACAAGTGCTTTAAGCTACTTAACTCGGAGTCAGGTCTACTTCTGAGATGTTGTATTGTATTTGTAATTAAATTAAATATTATAATTAGATTATTATGTAATTAAATAATAAAATAATCTGGTCTACTAATTAGACAAAAACCAATTAATGAGTTAAGAAAGAAAATTTAAAATCATAGCTTCATTTGCCTCCGCTTATGATCGTATGACAGTATAGGGTATAGGCAGCAGCATTCCTGACGCGAATTTACACTTCTAATTGTGTCCTCTCCTCCTAATTTACACTCCTGTACTTGCCACCACGACTGCCCAGCGCTGCAATTATGTGCAAACTCCCCCTTTTTTGGGAAGGCCCGTGTCCAGCAGTGCACGTTATTGGCTGCTATGGTGATGATGATGAATGCACTGAAATTGGTTCCCGAGTCATCATTATATGTAATCAATAGGAACCAATATATTGCATTCACGTAATCCTCATGTGAATCGTGGGTGTAAAAGTCCGGCATTTATGCACTTCCTTATTAATGAAAGCGCCCGTTGGACTGTAATTTTAATCGAAGAGAAATAGACGACTGTTTCATAGACCGACTTCGCGGCGTAAGCTATAAAAGGGGGTATATCATATTACGGTAGATAATTCCAAATGTTGATGTAGGTATTACTGTCTGATGGATTAATTACCCACTCTATAAAGGTATTTAATTAAAATTATTTTATGTTCTAACTTACAATTTATGAAACTAGATCTCTTTGCTGAATAGTACCCATCAAGAGATCTAGACTAGATTACCACATAATCTATTTTTTATGCCAGATTAGGTACGATTGCGGGTGGCGAGTGGTACATTTATTTAAGTAGTTCATTGTAGTTTTGTATATAAGATTTTTTTAAATAAATACTCGTCGATAAGCCGTGAGGTACCGGTAAGTTGTTGGAGATCGGCAAGTCTGGAGGTTCCGACAGAGTAGAATAGTTCCTCTCCTCTACGTACTGCGATTACCAGCGAGCAAATTGCGAATTCCGCCTTCCTTAGGGACCTCTATATCCAGCAGTGGACATTCTACAGCTGCTATATAATGGTGATGATGATGATGTTGCCAATGTTCACATTCTGACAGGCTGTCAGTAATACAGATCGAAATGACGGCTAATAACTTCATTAAAATATGTATACTACGTTCTTACAATTAAAAAAAAATATTGTCGATGTGTTCTTATTAGAAGGAACCATTAAATATATATATGTAATTTTCACCGCACCCTTGAAGTATTTACGTGATACGTTTCATTGCTATGTTTTACAACATTGCTATACTAAAATATAAGAAGTTCTTCAAATTGGTTCTTTATAACTAAATAAACTGGCAAAAAGTGTAGCTCTATCGTACCAGGTGAGTCGTAAAACTGCTCTTTGGGAGTGTGCAGTAAATATTTACGACCCCTAAATGGGGGCTATTAAAGCGACAAGCGTCACTCCGAGCCGGAACTTCTCAGGGCATAAATTGTTCAGGGTCCCATGGTGTCTGGTTCCCCTTATTTATTTTGCGGTTTTTGACACTGGATTGTGCACATAGTTAGTTAGAAAATGTAATAATGGACATAAAAAAATGCCGAGAGGTACCGGGATGAGGTGACTGCGGTATTAAGACTGGAGGAAGGAAGGAAGACAGCAGTTTCCCGCCACAAACCACTCTTTGCGATTGTCAAGTCCGTGTAACTATCGCCAATTATGGGCAGCATATCCACATAGTTGGTTTTATTTATACAAATATGTATGCCGCGTTTATCTATTTTGTATATATATTGTCTGCACCGCTATATATATATATATTTTTTTCTGTTTTGTGTAATGGTTGACTGGGAGAAAATGCCATCTGGCATTAAGACCGCCATTTGTATATTTTGTAACATTTTGTGCAATAAAGTTAAATAAATACAATAAATATCGATAAATCATATTTTGGGGGAGATCCTTTAAACGTCTCGATATCATGAATTAAATCATAAGGTTAGATAACTAGATAGTTTGTATTTCTATGTTGATATCACTAAGATTAGTTAGATCTATAAAATAATGAATAGCTTTAGAAACCTCCCTATAAAGAAAATGATTTGTTACGTAATGACAACGAAACTGAAATAAATCCCTCAATTCGACGATTCCATGATAAGTCGCTTAAAGTACTTATGCTACGGACATCAGACAACAGAGAAATTACAAATATACTACTTAAATACATATATAACACACAGACAGAAAAATCATAAATATCACAATATAAATATTTGTCCTTGGTAGGGATCGAACCCACGACCTTTGGCACACAAGACAGAATCACTACTATCTGCGCCATCGGGCCCGTCAAAATAATAATTCAACAACTAAACAAATAATTAACAGCGTTAGAACTCGGTATTATCATAAATATTGTACAAATAAGGACATTAAGAAAGTAGACTTGATGTATCCTATATACGTATTAAAAAGTACATCGAAAAACTAAAATAACTTCAATATAATCACTATATAAAGTTTGTTCCAACAAAAACACCTACGGAACATTAGTAAGTATTTATCGGAGCACCGTTCGCTTGTTTTTTCCTGGACCATACACTTCCTACCCGTATATCGAAATGAAAATTGACTTGGAAACTCTTTCGGCTGCACTTCTGTTTTCATAACGTTTTGAATTGATTTACATAGGATTAATGTTATTCCAGCCAGCACCGGTTGTGATTGCTCGCCCCGTAAATATTCAACGAATGTTTTGAATAGTCATGGCTATTAAATCTAATATCGGATTATAGAACCACAATGATCTGTATAAGAAAGAGTCTGCTGTCGCGGTAAGATAAATTACGGGCTTAAAATTTCTGTTGAAATAAATAATAAAAATAGTTTACACAACATCTCATACATGGCTTCGAGATATCTGACTCCGAGATAAGTCGCTTAGGGCACCCATTTTACGTATATAATACTTAATATTTATAACACCCAGATACAGGACAAATAAACAAAACTAAGTGTCGCCTTAATAATACCGTCGTAACATAATACTCATAGGTTATATGTACAAACGAAATAGTAAGTTTTAAAAATAAGAAAACGATATCTGCACAGTAAAACGTCCGCCGGTTTAAAAAAAAGGAATACTTAAGTTCAGGTCGGTCGGGATTCGTTGACCCTCATTGAGGGGTCGCTACATAAATAGACTCGCAGAATTTAGCATAATCCAATTGTACGAAAATAAAGTCTAAACGAACTCTATTTGACTGCTTCAAACGCGAGACGAAAATACATATTTCTATTTGGGCACTCGAATTCAATTTACTTTTTGCGTGACTTGTTTGAACAAACCATTATTTTGATGGAGTTACAGGCAACTTGCAGAGGAAATTTTCATAAGGAATTGCAAACAAATGCAATAAATTTGTACATCGCTTTTATTAGTTAACTGTTTCAAGATCGTTATACAGCGCAGTAGTTCTGAACGCTCGTTTAGGTTTACGGGTTTGAATCCTGAAATAAAATAAATATACTAGGAGCTTTTTTTCTGGGCCCTAGTCTTATTTGTAATACGCTTTAATTTTTAGTTTTAGGGACCTTCATTGTATTGGACCGTTTAGTGTCCGTAAAACAAGAAAAATTCCGCATAAAAAAATATTATTTTGGACTAATATTCCGTATTGAGCTCGAATATTGGTCACATTACATCGATGTCAAAGCAGCCTGTCCAGTAGCTGTGCAAATCGATTAAGCGTGGGATAGAAAAGTTAAGCGATTTAGTGATAAAATCAAACAATCTTGGAGAAAATGGTGACCGGTCGAGGCTCGTGATTGACAACCGGGCAGGCTTACCGTGGCTTTATAACTACCGCGGCAGATCCGAGTAAAAGTCTAGAGCGCTCCGCATCTACATTCTAGACCTATGCTCCAGTTCGGAACTACTCTGTTGCTGTTTTTTTTCTAAATAACTCAATCACTTTCTCTTTATGTAAATTTTTTAAATACACATCAAACATACAATTTTGCTAATAAAAATATACTGACGTTAGAAGTTTGCTACAATTATCCGCACCTCTGTTCAACTTTATAAGAATTTAAGTTTCCAGTAATATATTGTGAAGTGTCAATAAAACATTATAGAGAATTACTATGCAGCAATGAGCCAAGTTTACGTTTAAGGCTCGCTGGCACCAAAAGGAGTTTTAATCGGAAGTAATATAATAAATCGTAATGAGGACGGTGAACATGACGTCGAACGAATTGACGTAATTAATTAAACGTGAAATGGGACAAGTGACAACGACTCCGCTCCATTTCCTTGCATTGATAACTATATTAAATGGGCAAACCGACAAGACAATCTCATTAAGACAAGCCACACACAGTTGCTTGTTTATCACGAATATAGATAACTCTGTCCAAAAGGAACTTAAAAGTGAACGGGTCGGCGTAACGCCGTTTACTATGACGCATTCGAATTAATTAACTCGTTGCATTTTATTTTAATGAAAGGCACGATAAATGAAAGGTGCAAAATACTAATTAGATATGGCTGCTTAAATTAAACGCTGGCTTTATTGGCTCAATGACATCGCAACGCTTTTACGGAGAAGCACGACCAATTAAGGATTTAAAGTAAATCAGGACAAAATTGTGAGGTCGCCCGAGCCTGCGCCAGGGAACGGGTTAAACTCGATTCGAAAGTATCAGTAATTAAGGAAGGTCAGGGAACAATGTAGCGATGGACGGGTTTAAGATATGGGTGCTCGAAGGCCGACGGACTAAGCGGGGCCTTATAAGGCTCGCAGATGGCGACAAACTGGCTGACACAGCGTCTATCTATAAGGCCGGCTCATTTATCAAACTGTACCTATAATTTCGTAAATGACTCAATCTCCCGTAGTTTCGGCCATTATACAATCAGGCCGATGATTAATGACTTATTTACTAAGTGCAAAATTGTTTCTCAGTTTCACGTGGCAACAATTAATGCTTCATTAATGAAATCCGAGAGCGTTTTCATGAAATAATTTTTGCCGAAGGTAAGCGAGGGTATATTGGATTTATTTTTAGGATTTTAACGAGGATTATTTTATTCAGTCAATAAAATACGACGGGGAAGGTACTAAAATGCCGCCCGTAAATGTACACCCTTATACAGACCAGCCTACACAAAAGGATTAAAATTTCTCAAGCGTTTTTTAACTCAATGCCCAGAGCGTAAAGACGACTATCAATTGCGAAATTTTGACAGATTGGGATATGTGGATCTGTAACCGCGAGTACAATGGTTGACATTTTGAGATAGTCACTTTATTTTTGTTATTATTACTTCTTGTGCTTTAACGACCACTCACCCTCTCTGAAACATCGCCCTACACTGGACTGGACTAAAATATTTAATCCAACTCAAATGTCAAGCTTCATACAATGCTTTTATAAAGGAACCGTGATATTTCAGTTTAGCATGTTTTAATTTAAGCTTAGTATCAAGGTAACATCACACTCTATTGGGTTAATTTAAGGTCGTTCTGTAAAGTAATGAGCAATATTTTGTTATAATTGCAGGAATTTTAACGCTTAAATACTTAAGTAACTCAGTCATTACTGCCCAAGTACAGTATCTATGTATTTTATTGTATTAATTTATTTATATACACACGATAACGGAGAACTGTTTAGAATTCAAAAACGTTATTACCAAAATTATTATAAATCACTAGCTGTGCCCGCGACTTTGTCCGGGTGGATTATTTTTTTGGAAACCATACCTCTTTACTTTAACTTATATAAAACTTTGAATGGCATGTTTATTTATATAGAATTAATGGCCTGAAAAATAAGTTTCAAGTTTCTAGCTCTTAAAATAGCGATACTTCCATACAACTTTTCATCCCCCCTTTCGACCCCTTACAACCTTTATTTTGAATTAAAACTAGCCAAAGATCTTTCACAGGGTCTAAAGATTGTTTGTGCTAAATTTAATCATAATATAATCGGTAGAGAGGTTTAAGCGGGAAAGCGTAACAGACAGACAGACAGAGTTACTTTCGCATTTATATTATTAGTAGGGATTGTTTAAGCATTATAAATCATTGTTTACTCGGAATAATCAAGAAGCTAATGGCGCTATGGTCAACTTGTCTGTCGCGATGTTCTCGATTATGGAAGTAAAGCAACTTTCGCAATGACTCGTATTGGGATGGGTTACCCACAATTTACTATCTGTTGTGGAGACATTTAAAACGCATTACAACTCTAAGTCAACATCAACATCATAGCACCTGCTGGACATGGATATAGACCTACTCAAGGAACGGGGATGGGGAATGCTGCTGTTACTGGGCGGGGGTGGGCATGGCATCTAAACACAGCAAAAAATTCCCATAGTGGAATACCTATGTCAAGCAGTGGAAGTTCCACAGATGCTGGATAAATGATGATAAGATGACTGGTTTGTTTTTTACTGTATGGACTTACTAATGTCTGAATTAAATGTTTTGAATTTAATTAAAAAATAAGGTCGCTAGGATTATAAGAATACAGAAAGTATTCTTAATAATAATATCTAGAAAATCATAACGCTCTTAATGATAAATGGTATGTCGAGAGAATATTTTTTTAGTCGATTCTCTGCCAACCAGCCAACCAGCCTACGCACATCACAACAAAAAAAAATCTCATACACAGATATACTTTCAACAAAGTACCTTTACAAATGCTTCCTATTAATCGTCTGATATCTCGCCTGTTTCCCGGCGCATTATCTCTAATTACTAATGTGGCTCAATTATGTTGGCTGTAATTGATTGCTACGCGATAATTGGGAACGGATCGAGTGGTGTACGCCTTTGGTTTGATAACTGTTGATTAATGTCTCCAATTATCCAGATTAAAGTATTAGGAAATGCGTTCTAGAAGGCAGAGTTCCTCACGTGAGATACATTTGGAATGGTAAGAAGTATACATTTCTAAGTAATCAAAGATCTGTTACTAATAGCAAATACAAATTAAACTAAAATTGTATTAAGGGTACCTTAGGAAAATACCAACTGCCTTGTTTCCTGTCATACATTTGATTAAGAATCAAGGCCTGTTATGGAAACGCGAACGTATGAAATGAAAAGATAAAAAAAAAAAAAAACTTTCACATGACACATTATCTATTGTCATTCTTGAGAACGGTGGCCGCAAAGTAATCGACACGTCAAACTAAAGAAATATAAAGTTGTATAATACGCATAAATAATAACTATATGGGACACCTTCTTAAGGAAAAAGGTTTACGTTTCAGTTGAGTTTCAGTTAGAAATAGGTAATCTAATTTTGAGATACCGGTATCACCAGCTGCAACGAAGGGTGGAAAAATAAGTATGCAGGAATTCACACGTCCCACATTGATTTGGCTCTGAGATGTAAAGCTTAAAGCGCATGTATAACGGACATCAGGCAACAGAGGAATTACAAAAGTAACACGCAGACAGAACAGACACAAATGGTCACCCCACACAAATGTTTGTTATTTACTGAACTGGATAAGTCGCACTCAATAGGTCGTGAAATTCAAAAGCTACCTCTATTCTTATCTCAGTTTACTGCCTCTTACAAGATTATCTCTAAAGGTTATGTATGATACTTCAGTCTATCTTATTTGTACTGCAGAAAATTGCATTGCTGTGTTCCAGTTTAAAATGTGAATGAACTTACTGGGCGACAATACCTGAAAAAGGTATTGTAGGTCGTAGGTATAGTAGGTAGTAGGTAGGTATATAGGTCGTCGGTGCGTTATACCTTAGCAATGAATCCTTTTTTTTAATCGGTTTAAAAACATACACTTCAGCTTTATTTGGATGGCGTAGAAAGGACGACGTACAATAATAAAAATTTATTAAAAACTTTCTATATACAAAATCCAATAAAGTTGCATAAAAAAATTGTTTCAGAAAAGTTAAAATACCTACGTCGCGATTTAATCATCTTAGTAGACCCGTAAATTAAACTTAATGGCTCCTTTCCCAAAAGGGGGGAGGTTATGTTTACCTGCGTTAATATTAACAGCTGGTGAGAGAAAACTTATGCTAATGGCAACATTAAAGTTTATAACTTATTACTGCTGGCAACACTGGCTAATTGATGCCGTTGAAAAACCAATAATCTCCCCCACTCTGGTCACTTTCGATCTCATTCGAGTTGACGTCTCAATCAACTCTCTCTGGCTAGGGAATGTCGCAATTAACTCTTGATATTATTGCTTACTGTATCATTATGATAAAACTATACATTAACTTATAACTATGTTAGCCTGTGGGATAGTAAGCTTTAGTACATATAGCCTATATATGACACATTACTTTGACGAGCCCGATGGCGCATTCGGTACCGTTCCTATTTTATACGCCAAAGGTCGTGGGTTTGATCCCCACCCAGGACAAATATTTTTATAATGAATATTTGCGTCGGTTAGTGTCTGTGTGTTTAATATTTATTCAAACTATATACTTTTGACTCCTCTATTGTTTGAAGTCCATAACACGAGCTTCTTCAGCGACTTATCTCGGAGTGAAGTCAATGAAATATTTACTAGCTTTCACCCTCGACTATGTCAGCGAGATTTGTAATTTATACCTAATCCCTGAGGAACTCTTGTAATTTGGAAGATGTCATCCAAAAAAATTGTCTTGTCTATATGCATTTTACTAACGCAAAGGATTTGTCAAAGGCACAAAAAATGAAATATTTCTTTTTCTGCACAGCGTAGTAATATGTATATCATAATTTTATCTTGACTAAATTGACATAAGGTTCAAATGCAATCGACATTTCTTATTTACTTCAGCATATAAAGGGTTAATTGTAAATGCATATTTGAATCGTAGTGTAACGATAATAATAAGTATATACTTAATGCTAAAACTCCCGGTTTCCATCAATGTAGTTACCATCAACTCTAATCTATACAGCCCATTAAAATTAATATGAGTGCAGTGTCCTCAAAAACTAGTGTCCTAAAATGTATGACGCGAATTACTAAAATAAACGAGTAAAAACCAATCTATACGACCTATCTGTTCCACTTAAACAAAATTAAGATATAGTAAACGTGTCAAATTATTAACAATCACTGGCAACACCAAAAACCATCTGAAATTAGGGTTGGGTAATGCTGCAGTAATCGCGGTGCGCGTATCAGGCGCATGCGCCATTGCACGAGTACAATTATCTGTGGCATCACTTATTGGCGGGTAATTGATGCCACAGATAATACGAACTCGATAATGCGTTGGGACGCGCGTGCCGCTACTTTACACATGACACTTTTTATTTCTGTTGCCTTCTCTTTTTACTGGTGTTGTTTAATGTTACTAAATATATAATCGAATTGCAATGCACCATGAATTTAAAAAGATTTGCTTATGTAAATGTCGTACAGTGTTAAAATATTAAAATATTTTACATAAGGTGGACCTCACATAAAGGTCGTCTGCATCAGTAATCCACTTACACTCAATTTCTACCGCTAATTTGCCGTGTTCTAGTTTGAAGGGTGAGACAGTGGTATGTGACTTTTAGGATTGACAACGCGCTAGTGATATCCTTGTGTAAAATGAGCGTCTATAGGTTGCGGTGACTCGAGTAACTAATAAAAAAATATGATGATAACTATCTAAGAATATTTTAAATTTTTGATGCTCCTAATGCTGATTTGTAACATCAATTCTAGTGCCACTAGAAAAAATTCAATTTAATCAGTTATGCGTCCGTATTGTTAATGTAAAAAGACTTCGAGCAATACTGCCAGAAAACCATAACAGGTAATTATTCTAGCCATTATTTTTCTTTAGCGAAACGGAGTGAAAACACGGGAAATGCTATACATAAATAAAATATTGGCATTGAAGTGGTTTTTGTGTATTCCTTTCACGTCATTTGTGCTTTCTATCCATGTCTATGAGCGTGTAATTAGTGATAATGGCAAGTTAATAATATAAGTAAACATAGTTTTGCTTTGAGTTTCACAAGTTATGGTAGTCAATTTAGTGTTGTGAACCGAACACGGACATAAAGAAACCTCTAGGCAGTTTTAAAGCACATAAACTGGGGCCCGCGTTAACTTTTCTATCTATGAGACTTCCACAACAAACGGACAAACAAGCAAATTAACATTTTAAAACAGTTTTTCTTTCATTTTTGTGCACATTTTTATATTGCTATCATACAATACAATATAAAATAATTTAAATGTAAATATTTACCGTTTATTCATAAAAAATTCACACAACCTCTCATACATTGCCCTGACTCCGTAATAAATCGCTAAAAACAGCTGTTCTACGGACATCAGACAACAGAGAAATCACAAAAATAATATTTAAATACATATATTTAACACCCAGATAGAGAAAAAATACAAATATCATGGAGATCAAACCCACGACATTTGACGCCCAAGACAGGATCACTATCATCTGCGCCATATTCATAATTTTTTTTGACGTCTACAAACAAGCATGCGTATTATGACAAAGATATCACAAGCCCTTTATCAAGTTTGTGACTTGAAGATATTATAACACAATAGCCAGTCATTTTATAAACAAAACCTATCCTTTATCACCGATCGTTACCGTTTTTCGTTAGCTATTTATATTTGTGTACAAAGCTCCATGCAAAACAACTGGCAACACTAATTCAATCTTTCGCTATCCAATCTCGGATAACCGCCAAGCGGGCACATCACTATCCTAAACAGTGCGACATCGTCTAGCTAGACTTTCGTTTTCGTTGATTTGCCTCCACCACGGTAATCGCCAACCACGGCAATGGCCGACCACGGTAATGACCGACCGCGATAATGACCGTTTGGTGTGACTGACTCTCATTACCATTTGTTGTTAAAATAAAAGGTAGAAACATTAATTATGAAATAACAGTTTATTGATATTTAAGGATATTATAATTTGCCGATCGCACTTGAGAGAAAAAATATGGCAGAGAGAGTAGTGAGGGGCACAACATTACTCTTTACAATTAGTAGGGATGGGACATCATAGGTGGCGCTGATGTTCAATTACAACATCCTCCCTTGAACACAGGCCCATCTTGCCGCTGAGGTAGTGCAGGTTGGCTTGCGGAGTGGCTTTAGTCAGGATATCGGCAACCATCTCTTCAGTATTGATATAGCGCACCTCAACCTTCTTTTCATTGATTTTGTCCCTTACAAAATGATGCCGGACGTCTATGTGTTTCGTCCTGCAGTTATATCCATCAGTACCTGAAAGTTTAATGCAACTTTGATTATCGCAATAAACAACTATAGCCCGTTGCTTGAGATGTGGCCAAAATTCTTCTTGTAGCTGTTTTAGCCAAATCGCTTCTTGTGTACATGCCGACAAGGACATGTATGCAGCCTCTGTCGTCGAGAGTGCTACAGTGGGTTGACGTTTTGAATTCCAACATATGGATCCTCCCTGAAAGATAAAAATGTAGCCAGTACAGGAGCGTCTGTCATCTTCAGAATTAGCCCAATCTGCGTCACAGTAGGCGTGAACTATATCTTCATCTTCATCTTGCTTAAACATCAAACAAATGTTTTCAGTTCCTTTTAGATATCTCAATACACGTTTCAATGTTACCCAATGTTTCATTTCTGGTTTAATATTATATTTACTTAGGTAATTTACAACATAGTTAATGTCTGGTCTTGTGCCTTGAGATAAATATAACAGACATCCAATTATTTCCTGATAAGGAATGTTTTTTAATATTGCCTCTTCTTGGCCAGTTGAATGTAGTTTTGCCTGAGGATCTATAGGTGTCTTGACAGGTTTACAGTCTGACATGCCATATTTATGTAAAATTTCTTATCATCAGAGAGTACACGATTGGGCACCCGCCTTCTCAGGGTGACATTAGAATAACATTGTTCATTAATGCTGTCATCGGTTAATTCACTGCTGCTTGGAATGTAAGTCCTGTCATTTGCATCTTTTTCCAACGTTAATGAAGCAGTTTGAGACTTTTGTTGTGTCATAGTTTGAGTTGAATTTGAATCTTCAATGAATAAAACATCTCTGCTTTTCACAATGGTTTTTTTCTTCTTATCCAGTAATCTGTAGCCCTTTGTATTTTGACAGTAGCCAACAAATGTCATTTCTGTAGATTTGGCATCCCATTTCTGTCTTTGTTGTTTCGGTACATGAACCATGGCCTTACACCCAAATATTTTCATGTGACTAATATTAGGTTTCTTTCCGGACCACTTCTCTTCTGGTGTCATGTCATTGAGTACTCGAGATGGGGATCTGTTCAAAATATAGGCGGCTGTGGATACAGCCTCAGCCCAATAGATCTTTGGTAGATTGGCATCACTAAGCATGCACCTGCCACGTTCTACGAGTGTTCTGTTCTTTCTCTCACTCAGGCCGTTCTGCTGCGGAGTGTAGGGTGTGGTTGTTTGGTGCTTGATGCCACTGTCTGTAAGATATTTTGAAAATTCTTTATTGCAATACTCGGTGCCGTTATCTGTGCGTATTACTTTTATTTTCTTTCCCAATTCATTTTCAACTTCACATCTAAATTCATGAAAAACTTTTGTTATGTCCAATTTGCTTTTCAGAAAATATACATACACTTTTCTTGAATAATCATCAATGAATGTTATGATATATTTAGCCCCTCCCATTGATGTGCACTCCATTGGACCACAGAGATCTGAGTGAATAACCTCTAGTTGTGAAGTTGATCTTGAACCTTCATTTTTAAAAGGTAGCCGTGTCTGCTTTCCTTCTAAACACGGTACACAAGTTTTATTCTCACTTTTTGTTATCTTTACCCCTTCTACACAATTTTCTAGTTTTTTAACATCATCGTAATTGAGGTGACCCATTCTACGGTGCCAAACATCTAATGTTTCAGAGCTATCGGTGGCAGAAATATAGGCGTCCCCTCCAACAGTATTTAGTTTGTACATGTTGTTTGTTAGTCTTGCCGTTGCTACTAATTGTTTCTCTTTATTATAAATATTACAGCCAGTATTGTGAAAAGTAACTTGACAGCCATTCTTCACTAATTGACTAACAGACAGCAAGTTAGTACTGAGTTCCGGAATGAATAAAATGTCTCTCACCTGAACTGTGTTTACTTTACCGTCATTACACCGGAGACTGAGATCCAAATTTCCCATCTGCTGTGCAGTAACTGAAGAATTATTGGCCACCTTTATATTATGTAACGGAGGTGTCTTGATTTCATATAACCAATCAGATCTTCGAGTCATGTGCATGGATGCACCAGAATCCACATACCAGTCCAAGTCTTCTGTGGTAGAATAGGCTGAAAAAACGGCAGCATAATTTTTATTAGTATTAGAGTCCTTTTTATTAAAGAAACAATTTTTGCTCAAATGTCCGTGACGGTTACAATTGTAGCAACGGGGACCTCGGGGTTTATTTTTATTATTCGGAGGGTAGTTATTCTTTTTTTGATGGAACTTGTGCTTTGTGTACAATGCGGTAGTATCAGATTCCTTTGTGACCTCTTGTAACAATTTAGTTTTAATTGAATCTGCACTAATTTTGACACCAGAGCTTTCCAAACCCATAATCATCGGCTTATATTGGTCGGGCAATCCCGCCAACATTAGGGTTCCTAGCCATTCGTCATCCACTTTGAAACCAATGTTTCTCAATTTATGCGAAGTTGTTACGATTTTATTTACGTATTCCTCAATATCGGTACAATTTTCTAAATTTGTATTAATGAGATCACGTAAAAGCGCCACTCTCCTTTGTAATCCGGAGTCTTCGAACGCAGACTGAAGTTTGACCCACACCTCTTTTGCACTCTGGGCATCTTCTATGTGGTGATAATTACAGGGGTCAACGAGGAGAATGATTTTGCTCTTGGCCTTGACATCTTTCTTCGTATCAGCGGTTTCCTCTCTGGTTGGATCCACACATGACCACAATTCCTCGTGCTCCAAATATGACTTCACGGCAAATTTCCAGCTATTGTAATTGTCCCTCCCGGTCAGTTTATCAATATGCACGGCGTTCATCGACATTGCTTCGGAAACTGAATGGAAATAAGCTGAAATAAAACCTAGCCGGCGACCTAACCTTAAACTTTTTTTAAACTCGCGATACTTTTCGGAATAAACTGAAATATTTCTAAATTTTACTGTCAAGGGCTGGGCCCATAACCTGTTGTTAAAATAAAAGGTAGAAACATTAATTATGAAATAACAGTTT
>JACJUM010003085.1:3963410-4032898 GCA_020976665.1 Heortia vitessoides | reverse complement strand
TAGTAGGGATGGGACATCATAGGTGGCGCTGATGTTCAATTACAACACCATTGCGTCGCCACCGTCACAACGGAGCCTAATGATGGATTCGATTTCAGGTTTCTCTGGTTTGTTTATTAAATTCAGTTCATACAGTTTCAGTTACTTTCTAAAATACATACGGTAGGGAAAAATAATTCATAATCATAAACCACATAGACGACATCTGGACGATGTCGCGAGCATCAGTTATTATAATTAACCGAACTCTTGAAGCTAAACTAGTTTACAATATGAGCCATCTTAGTCGCGTATAATAATAGATTTTTTTCAATGGAAGTTATATATTTTTTATTAATAAATTCACAGAATATCTCATATATTGAGAAGAGATAAGTCGCTTAAAGCTCTTGTATTACGGACATCAAATAACAGAAGAATCATAAAATTTATATTAATTATTATACATATATATAATCAACATCTAAACACAGAACAAAGACAAATGTCATCATTTAAATATTTGACCTGGGTGGGGATCGAACCCACGAATTTTGGGGCACAAATATGATCACTACCATCTGCACCATCGGGCCCGTCTTACATGTTTATGTATATGCATTACATTCATATTTAGCTTTAACCCTCGTATATAACAATAAGGAACTTAAAGAAAGCAAATTTAATAAATCAAGTGTACAGATCTCTTATGCATAAACTCTTCTATGACTATTTTATTAAATTAATTGAAAAGATAAGATATACATGAATCCCGAATATAGTTTCCATCGCAATAAAACCTCCTTAATGTTGCGTTGAGCGAACAATTTCTCAAGAGATAACTCTATGAGATAACTTCCGTCTGTTCCGAATGCCACAGATTCATGATTTTAAGCTAGGATCGGCGAGCGCTGTCAGGTCTGGTTTCTTTTCGACGATCCGTCACTCATAGTGATTTATGACGCTCGCTGACGCTTTCTAAAGCTAAACGAAATGACTAATCGAAGGACGACCACGTAAGAGTCTGGGTGTGACTCAGATTTTGTTTTGACCTACTTATACGTGGGAAAGAGGATATATTAATAATGAATATTATAAATAGTTATTCTTGGCTTTTTACTACACGGCCTAACATATTGAAGAAAGAAAGGTACCTACTTACTTACATACTTTTTTAGTTCGTTTACAAAAACTTAGTTATGAAGGAAAGAAATTGCTTTTCTTTCATAACTAAGAAGTTTTTATGGCTAGTTTCATTTTATAGATGTACAAAAAAATATATATGGCAACAAAAGAAAAAAAAAATGTATGTTTAAAGCTTATTCCTTTTTACATCATGGTCGTAATAGTTGACTTGACTAACCATTGTGGTGTAATTATAGGATAAAAATGAGAGCTGTCAAACTAATGTGTCCTTTAATAATTTTTTTGACATAAGTTGGTTGCCTTATATGCTTAAAAAGTAAACAATATCGATAACTAATTATAATACTTAATACCAGATGGATAGTATGTACATCTTTCATTCTAATCAAGCTTTATTTAAAAATGTAAAAAGCAATTCTAAAAAGTTTGTACAGATGTTTGAATGTTTTTTACGCCAAATCTACTGAAAGAAAGAAATTTATCGACTGTATTTTGTGTTTTGAGGTTTCCTAAAAGCATTTAAGCCGACGCTCGCAAATTTTGATAGCCCTAACTTGTAATTGACTGTGAAACTTAATAACGTGTTGGTTCATTACAGGTACATGTCTTCATTTGTCAATCTCGAAGCAATCGTTTTTCCTTTTCTTAAGGGTCGTGGGTTTGGTCGCCACCCAGGACAAATATCTAAGTGGTGAAAATTTGTGTTTGTTCCGTGTCTGGGTGTAAATATCGGTAGTAATAATGATTCGTGTCTTTGGAATGTTGAAGTGTAGTTGAAATGCATAGGATGGGGATCATCCTATTATTGCCAATTTTGTTAAAATTAAATATAATAATAAATAAAAGTTTGAGCGAATTTAAAAAATAGTTTGATAACAAATGATCAATGTGGTGTGTAAGATGATGTTGTGACAACAATACATAAAGGAATGTTGAGATTGTTTGGACATGTAGAAAGGGTGGCTAAAAGTAGAATGACTGCGCAAATATATAGAGCGGAAGTGAATTGAAAAGGCGGTATAGGACGACTTAGGTGAACACACCTTAACTAAGTAGAAGAGGTATTAAAGAAGGTCCAAGTTAGAAGAATCATAGACAAACAAGCGTGTATGAAATGACCAATACGAATAAAGGAAGCAAGAGGGGTATACCCATAGTATTTGTCTACCCTGATTGGGACATAAGCGTGATGTATATCCCATATATGTTACATATGTATTTTATATATATAAAGATACAATACAACTAAAACTTATGGTAATCCATCCATCATGGCAGCCCTAGAAGTCTAAATAGAACGTCCACAGCCCGCGAAATATAGCAGAGTATCAATCACCACAGCCGGCCGACTGCCACCGAATGTTATCTGATTGACTACTCTGCGAAGTTTGGTGTGCTTGTGATCTGTCTGGAGGGTTTCGCCAGGGACTATCTTTCGTCAGGGTTCTATAAACCGTCCTTGTAGCACATCGCATTCTTCTATTCAAGATTAATTGAAATGCATTTGTTAGTACTGCGTACTACACAAACTTATACACATACCCTATAAGTTTATAGGTTTGTGTTGGTAACTAATGTAGATTGATTTTGTTAATATTGATTAAGAAGTGGGCAATACTTTAACTGATTATTCGAATGTGCCATCTGACGAGCCCAACGGTGCAGATAGTAGTGATCGTACTTGTACCCCAAAGGGTTCGATCTCCACCCAGGACAAATATTTGTATGATAATATTTGTGTTCGTTCTATGTCTGGGTATTATTTAAATGTATCTAAATATTATATTTGAAATTCTTCTGTTGTCTGATATCTGGAATACGACTGCTTTAAGCTACTTATCTCGGAGTCAGGTCAACGTATGAGAATGTATGAATTTAATATAATTACATAAAATTAAACTCAAGTCTTTTTATGTGATCGAATCCAGAATAAGGTGATTCTCAAGCCAAAGTTACGTAGCAGCAGATTTGCATAATAAAGTGCTAAAGAGTGGGGCACATACGAATAGCACGCAGAACTGGCGACCGATGAGACCTAAAGTTCAGTAATGGAGGCATCTCATTGTGGGATATACACTAAATCCCTTTATTTTGGACGAACCTATTGCTGGACTATTCGTTTAGCGTAGACGTTTATTTTAGAGAGGGATGAGCGAACCGTTCATTAATGAATGACCATGTTCGGATTGGTCCCGCAGCCCTACGGGGGCGGGACCGTAGCTATTGAAAATCTGCAGTCGACGTCCTGCAGATGGCTGATATGATAACGATGAAGGTACAAATATTTTGATTCGTGTAGGATAAAATGTAAACTACTGGCAAATGGGATTTCTGTGATTTTAAAAACTAGACATTTTATTATACTTTGCACACAAGCAATATTATAAAGTATTTACATATCATGCAATCACTACGTATTTATTTCTCATTAGATATTTGTTTTAACATATCAAGCGTTATTTGGCAAGCGATGCTCTTCAGCGGTGGCGGACCGCTTAAAGCTACTATACGCCGCGCGCTTCATTAAAGTTCACAAATGCACTCGTTTCCCGCCGTGAATCACGTGCGCGCGACTGCGCCGATTCGTAAATAGAACGAGTTGACACACATAAATAATATTAGCGTGATCGTAAATACGCGGCCGACGGTGGCGGATGACGTCTAAATAGACCGCTGAGTGAAGGGTTTCCGTGTAGGATTGGTCACTTTAATGCTAATTGAATGCATTTTTTCGTATGTTGAAATGATGAAGGGATTACATATGAGTATGAGATTTAAATTATGTCAGCAATTAACGTGGCTTGGTTATAAGAGCATTTATCTATTTTACATTGCTGGTAACTGTATATTATTCTTATAAAAGAGAGAATATAAGCATTCTAAAAAATATTGGAAGTAATAATATGAGTGGGATAAGGATAGTCTTTTTAAAAATGGAACTCCTAAATACGTTTGCATTAAAAAATTCTAGTGAGATAAGAATAATAATAAAATACAAATTCAAATTTCCAATCTGTTCAAATGCGATAGCTTAACCCTAAGGCGAGTCAGCAACCGCTGCAAATGCTTTCCGTGCGTAGAGAGCACTTGGAATCAATATAGAGATCGTAAAAGCTAGAAATACGCCGGCTGCGTAACGCATTGTTGCAGAACGCCGCGGGCTCGCGTGCTACCATCGCATTTCAATCGGGAACTGATTGACGGCAAAAACGCTTTGGGTCGAATGCCAATAAACAAGTCATTAAAAACAAGCGAACTTAGCAAAACGCTGCTTGGACTGTAGCGCTGGAGGCACGAACACGGTTGTCACAATTACGTATGGGATAGCATGGTGCTCGTTTAAGAAACGCAGTTTTCAGTTATTTTGAATGATGAATTTATTTAGATATTTTAAAATATAAGTACAGGAAACATTGCTTCACCCATATACATTGATTTTGATAAGGCAATGAGACAGCTATAATATCTACCTAGTTCAAGAAATTACTCGATTTTATTACTTAAACTTTACCATTTGCTTCTGGTCTAACTGTTGTTGACGCGAGACGTTTACTCCGTGTATTTCGTCTTCATTTATTACCTGAAACAAATGGGATTAAAATAAGTATCAATTTGCAAATACAATAATACATTAAACTTTAACATAATTTCAATGAATATATTTATATTCAAATAATAGCTTTTCGTTTAGATTAAATCTATTACCTAAATGCAAGTGATTTTTGAGAACGGATACTACTCGTAAATGCAGATCAATTACTTGTAAGTTACATTTACGTTATATTTTCAGAACAGAGCCTAGACCGTGTTCCTTCGTAGTATGTATATAGATATCCGCGAGCGACCTTTCTCCGTTCAAAACGTATTGCGCACCAGAAATGTCTGCTATGCAGTGTATCTTTAATTCAATCAAACAGGTCACAATAGCTAATTACTCCCGGCGATACCTTGTCGCGCACGGGAGCGGGCGTGGCTAAAGGGCACGCTTGTTGCCCTTAGCTAATGGCCGATTGTGGACGATGGAATTACGCCACCGGAGCCAATGTGCGAATCAGCTCTGCTTAGGTTCATTTTAATTAACTATCAAATATGGCGTATCAATATGGTGCATATTATAAATATAAAACACACAGTCAGCTTGAAAAATTTCACCGATGTATAAAGAGGAGAATCCTCTTGTGTAAAAGACATATTTTTATTGTTTAAATTATTTAAAATATTTTAAATCTTAAAATACTTTTGTAGAAGCTAAGTTATTACAAATTAAATATATTTAAGAAAGATACAAAAATCATGAATGAAACATATATATATAGGTTAAAAGACTCAATTCATAATTTATTACATTAATAATATACACGACAATGTATTCATATATAGGTACTATTAAAGACTATACATGCCTCTGCACAATACTGACAAGAAGACCGAATTGATATTTTTTTAAGTTTTTAAAGTGTGTATTTTACTAGATAAATTTAGTTGGTTCCATCATTTATATAAAACATAATACCCTTTAACCATCAATAAATTTAACTGCACTAGTGCTATCTTACTGCGACGCTTACCAGTATTAAAAGTAGGAAGTAAAAGCTTTCGGCAATTTTTCTCTAGTAAACTAAAAAATTTCACGCGATTCTGTATGAGGCCTAAATTTTATACGGGGTACACTAAACGATACGCTCTCATAAGAGGCCCTAAATACACCGCTTACTGGCCTTAACTCTCATTAGGCCTCAACTAACACCCAGTTACACGGGAACGCACTTACCTTTATGGCTGCTACACGAACACGTACATAGTTCTACAAATGCGGAAACCTCAAAGGGCTTGTTTCGGTGCATTCTGTTTCATTCAACATTGTAAAATATACTTTAAGATACTAAGAATTTGACAAAATCTCCTTGAAGACTGCCCCATGGCGCAAATGGCAGTGATCCTATCTCCATCCTGGACAGATGTTTATATGGTGATATTTGTGTTTGTTTTGTGTCTGGGTGTTGAATATACTTAAGTATATTTATATTTCCTCTGTTGTCTGATGTCCGTAATACGAGTGCTTTAAGCGACTTATCTCCGAGTCAGGTCAATGTATTTATTTATTTATAATAGTGATTTATTTATGATATGATAGCGAATTTATTTATTTATCTTGCGACCTTATTATTATATTTATTTATTAAATCCTGTAGTAATGCATTTTAAACGGAATTAAAGACTGCAATTTATTCAATTTTAATTTAACAATAAACTAAGTAAAATAAAACTGGGTTCAAGTAAATCTAACATTGAATGTTGAAACATGTTGAGTATTTTGTGTGTAATTTATCCAATTTCGGCAACTGTTTTTATGATTGTAGAGATATTGATACGACACAGCAGTTATAAACAGATTTCCTCATACTTTTTTCTATAGGGTAGGAAATTGGAATATATAAAATTGAAAATTAGACTTATGTAGTCGTAATTACATAATTAATAACATCTTTGTCTCTTATAAACTATTTTTGGAAACCGATACATTAATAAAAAATGAAATAAACCGTAAAATTTCGCTTTGAAAACGCTTTGAAAGTTGTTTTATTATTTACATTCACTGTAAATTACTGTGAGCGAATAGAAATCCTGACTCATTAAGAGTGGCCACAGATATTATTTGAAATAGTTCCGAAGTCCAGCCCAGACGGACAAACATAAAACAAATATTGCTAAACATAATTAGTGGTAACACTCGTTTTTGGGTCAGCAGACGACAAGTGACATCAGTGTTTTAAGTGGTGCGCTGTCGGATTTGTTATTTCCACTGTCACTGGTCCGAAGGGGGTTTCGAAATCTGTCATATTACGTTTTTAAAATAGACATTTGAAAAGCTCCAAGTTATAATACTACTGTAACGGTAACAATATCTCGTCAATCTTGAAAACTGTCGCCGATAGTAGGCCGAGTCGACGACAATCTAATTATAATCGAATAAAAAAAATCTATTGGTAATATTCTAATAAAAATAATAAAAATACTAAATGCATTTGAAAGTATTTAACTCTATTATAAGAAATGTCGTTTGTTTGTGTGTAATATACTGTGGTAAAAATAATAATGCCGTTCATTGTACACTAATAAATTAAACAAGTTATAAATTCACACTTTCACCAGACTCAATTATAAATATCAGAAAACGGACAAATTACAATTTTCAAATCAAAATAAATATTTAACACAAAGCATAAATGTTCATCACTTAAACTATTGTCATGGATGGAATCGAAGCCACGACCCTTAGTATACAAGACAGGGACACATTCAAATGTGCAATTAATTACAAATTTACCATTAAAATCCCTAGATAATGATGATGGGCTGTTGACTTATTTGATGTCGAGTTGATTTATTTAACACAAATATCATTATATAAGTATTTGTTCACCACCATCCGCGCCATCGGGCCCGTCAAATCATGTGAAATCATTTTGATAAGACATTTGCGTTACTCATGCCATTCTAAAGCGGAACACATGAGGTAGACCGCAAACTAAGGTCGTCAGCATTGGAACCTCACTCTCGCCTATTTCTACCGCCAAATAGCAGTGTTTGCATTGGTGTGTTCCGGTTTGAAGGGTGAGAGAGACTATGAAATTACTGAGAAATGTAACATAATATCTTTAAGTCACAAGGTTGGCAACGCGCTAGTGATATTCTTGTGTTACGAGTGTCTAAGTGTCTGTCATCACGCAGACTGTATGCTTGTTTGTCGACCTGGTATATTAATAAAAAGTACTGCATGATTCTCTCTCTTGGATCTTAAAGGAATAAAAAATAAAATAAAGAATGACATGACGAAGTACAAGCTGCGGCTGTGACTATTCTTCGGTATCAAACGGACACCATTAATACCTGTCAACTAATGCTCTTATTATCCCTCGCATCGGGCTCAGTCAGCAGTACTACAATTTCACACGAACATGGCCGGTAATCCAGTAACCGCAGCGCCACTTGTAGGTATAAATCATTGCCAGATATCTCAAATGCCAAGAGTGCAATAGCAATCATAAATATCCACCACGATTCACCACTTGCCTTTCATACGGCTAACCGCCATTATACTGGTATTTGAGGGCTCTGATATTATATTGCGACATACTACGTGGCGCAGTCGTATGTTGTGGTTTGGTTTAAATGGTAGGACGAAGCTACTTCTCCTGCAGTAAAAAACAATCGTTAGTTATTTTTAATGACTAAATCTCTTGACTAAAATAACACAGAGCTTTATTTTTCGATCTTCTTATACAAACGGACAAAATATGAAACTTTTATAAGTGTTCTATGAACGCTTGGCTTCTAGAATCTTATTTGCGAAGAAAATATGTTCAGATGATAGTATTATTTTAGGCACATTTCCAAACTTTTGCTAAGAAAAATGACTTCACAAAATCATTAACATTCAACGGAACGAAATGCCTTATGCATATTCGCAATGAATCAAGGAGTCAGCTTTAAATGAAGCAACAGACAAAAACCTTTACGAAATGAGCTGGTGATTTACATAGTACTTTACAGGTGTTATGCTCAAGCTTTTTTTTATTAATCTAGTATATTCACTAACTTGGACCAGATGTCATTTGGATCAACAGAAGCTGCTAAGTGGATAATGTCAATTGCCAGGAGTCATTCCGCATTCCACCATGAATGGCCCATTCGACATTAATATAGGGACATTAATTCATTAAGCTGGGACCGTGTGAAGTGGCGAGATCATGAAACTGAACGTTATGTGATCAGGGAGAGGATGATGCTTGTTTACGACGGTGGTAATTTAACTTTGAAATAGTATTTATAAAATTGTTGGTTACGAATGAAATGCGAATAAAATAAAATTATGGACCGAATGATCAACAAAGACTGGAACAACATATGCAAAAAAAGAAACCGAGTTAAGATAAACATGAGCAAAACCAGTAAATATGAAATATTTACTGGTTCTAGAATTTCTAGAATTCACAGATTAATATAGTTGACAAAAAAGCATACGGTTTGCGTGATGGTAACATCACTATAGACGTTCATGTCATCACATCACTAGCGCATCACCAACCCTATGACTTGAAGATATGTCACTTTACCCCAGTTATTTTGATGGCTGTCACCGGCCCAACTGTTTGAGAATAGAAGATAGAGGTAGTCAGTCTAAAGACCCTAAGGAGAGACTTGACATATTTTTGAATGCGTCAATTTTAATCAAAAAGTCAACTAAAACAAAATATTTTACAGGACCTCTTATCTTTTTAACTTAACCATCTAGATTCTTGTCTAGTTATCTAGAATTATTTAAAGAAAGAACTGAAAGTGTTATCACCCATGTGTAGCTATCAGATTATAAGGAAGCATCGACACGAATAATAATCAGTCAGGGTGCACACGCACTGCAGTGAATGTGACTAGGAGGAGCGGGCATTACGCACGTTGCCTGACAAAAGTGGGTCGCCAATAAATTCTTTCCTGACGAACCGTTGCGTAACCGCATCAGGAGAAAGTGACGTGTGCCTTTTATTCCTGACACCATAACCTTCATACCTCAAACATTCTAGTATGAATACGGTGAGATGATCTACTATGGACTACGCATATACTACTAATAGCAACAAAAGCATTAATACATTTATTAATCTTTTTTTTAAATACTGAATGTGTAAATTTATGTTTATCATAAATAGATATCTTTGAATATTTAGCTTTAAGACTATGATGCAATGGATGCTCTTGTTCAACTAAAGATAGACGTTTCATTGGACGAGCCATTAGAAGTCTACTGCTGGACATATGCCACACCATGAAAGGCGGAATTTTGCCCATAATTGCCGCACTGGGCAAGCGTGTTGGCAATCGCAGAGCGCAGCTTTCACGATGGGGATGCTGCTGCCCATCCCTACCCTGTGCAATCGAGCTATAAAGTTCAGATGGATATACCGCCATCTGTCGGTTCTAGTACCTTAGTAGCCTCTTACGACACCTGGTAGAGTGGGAGGTACTTTTCTACTCTGGATATATAGACGTTTACTGACAGTTAAAACCTAAGTGGAATACGACTAATACTCATCCAAAACTTGAACGTGAAACCACTGCACCAGACACCTGCTCTTCCTTTCTCTTCTGCTATATGAAACGATTCTTAATCCACAAGCATATATCTTAAATTGCATCAATAAGCAGAAACGTCACGGACGCCCGTAATTCAGGGTTTAGAAAGCCGGACTGTCCTTCTGTGAGGTGATAAATAACTCAGGTGGATATTATCCGTCTTTACTCCAGATTTTGTCGCCACGCTAATTCGCATTGTTGCCGGTGACATATGGCTGGATGACGCTAGGTGGAGCTATTTCGTAATAGATTTTGTAAGCTTATTATGGATGAGCTCAGAATTTATGTTCGGCTTACACAGTTTTGTTGTAAGTAATTGTATGAGTGAATTGAAAATAGTGTTGCGGTAACAACGTTTAGAATATTTTCAATATATTTTTAATTCAGTAAATATTTACATGTAATTCGAAATTACTTTTTCAAACGTGAAATATAATAACAGTGCTTAATTCGTATGGACTTCTTATTAATGCCATTTTCGACAGGGATGCTGCTATTTATTCCGCCCGGTTTTTCCCCTTTCATTAATTTTCCTAGATATAATTTATACAATGTATCTCATAGCAAACGATGTAGGTACTTTATCAAATAATATTAATCTCAAAGTAAATTAAGACATAACTCACGGCCGCGGCACATCACACATGACGTCAACAATTTAATTCCAGATAATTTAATCAAACTTTAAAGCAAACCGGTGACGTCAGACGTTATGAAACTTGGCAATAATTTACTAAAATGTCACTATTTATAGATTTTGAAATGTGTAGAGATTAATAAATATTGATTAAAACTATCTTTTTACGTTTTATATTTTGTATGTGTAATCAAACAAAAATATGTGAAACTACTTCGAAAGTACCAGTAGATAAGCAAATTTTTTATTTCTATATATTACTAGCTGTGCCCGCGACTTCGTCCGCGTGGAATAGTTTTTTGGGTACCATACCTATTTACTTCAAATTATATAAACTTTGAATGTCACGTTTATTTATATCGAATCAATGGCCTGAAAAATAAGTTTTAAGTTTCTAGCTCTAAAAATAGCGATCCATGCAAACAACTTTTCATCCCCCCTTGCAACCCCTTACAACCCTTATTTCGAGTTCAAAAATAGCCTATGTCCTTTCTTAAGGTCTAAAGATTGTCTATGCCAGATTTCATCAAAATCGGTTGAGAGGTTTAACCGGGAAAGCGTAACAGACAGACAGACAGACAGACAGACAGAGTTACTTTCGCATTTATAATATTAGTAGGGATTGCAATGAAATCATGTTGCCTATGTGATGTCAATTGCGTAAAAAGTTTGACCGATTTTAACGAGATTAATAATAAAATACATCAGATATTAGAATTAGCAATTAAATTCTCTCAAACAAGTTGGAACAAAATACAATTTCATGAAGAAATAATTTACAGAAGGAACAAACACGACATAGCTGTTAAATATTTGTATTTGTAATTCCTCTGCTGTTTGATGTCACAAGTGCCTGAAGCGAGTTACTACAGAGGCATAACAATATATGAGATGTTGTGTGAATATATTAATTTAATTGTTCAACGCTTCATGTGTCTAATAACACTTAGTCTTTCTACATTGGTTCGCAAACATCCAAAAATAAATAAAAAGATCTGTCTGGAAAAAGATGTTCTGAGGCCTGTAACTACCGGTAAGAGGCGACTGAAGTACCGAAACGGCTAAATGCCAGTATATCTATTCGAAGCAGTGTAGTCAGAGAAACAGAGATGTGGAGCATGCCCGTTGCGAAAATAAGACTCTGCTATACACGTGCCCAGGAACGATTAAGGACAAAGTCCTCTATGGATCAATGAACGTCCTAAAGCTGCTATGATAATAATGACGACCTGAGGTAAACTGTAATAAGTTAAGAACAGTAAAGTACTATCTTCTGCTACTTTCTCCATAATAAAAACTTAAAGACCACCATAAAGACAGGATAAGTAATATGAATTTAACACGTACGTTCACATTCATCAAACTTATCGGCTCAGAAGCACGAAAGAATAAGCAGAGAAAGCAAAGCTGAAACAAAGGAAGAAATTACCATAATAATACTGGATTAAATATTTAAGCGGTCGGGCTCATCGTTTGATGCACCGCGCTCATATCATTAGGTGATATAATGAGATTAAAATATCAATTGGAAATAGTCAAGTGTGAGTAGGACCAGCACTTAGGGTTCCTAGTGTAAATATAAAAATAATGTATGATCGTGTTGCTTATGTATTTTATAACGTATGTTGTTGTGACGTAAATTATGATTCCACGTGAAATATCGTAGTTGAAAAACTCGCTCGTTATTTCTTCGTACTTGGTTGGTCCAGTGATTGAGTTAAATCGTAACAAAGAAACATAAACACAAATATTTCCTATTTATAATATTCTTTTAGATATTCCACATTTTTGGCTAAACATAAATGGTACATTTCAGTACATGGTACAGTTTAAAGTTCTGCCTTACATATATTCAATAACCCTACAATAATGTACAGTTTTATAGACCCAGAATATCAGACAAGGTATACTAAATACGCGGTAGTCTATGTATTTGGCTTAGCCGTCGTAATAGTTCGATATTGGGGATTACAGTTTGGTGTGGTCATAAAATGGCCGGCGAAGTGCCGGGTCTAGGGCGTGAGCGGGTTGCGCAAGGACGTGAGATGTGAGGCAAGAGTTGGTCTCTCACATTACGGTCAATGTCGTTGGTGAGTTACGCGGCGCCAGGCGCGGACTGGGGTGGCGGGATCAAAAATCGGGTCTTTAAATTCACGGTTTGGAACGACTTTCAAATCTTTTTTTTTAAATAATTTCACACAACACCTCATACATTGACTTGACTCCGAGATAAGTCGTTAAAGCATTCGTGTTACGGACATCAGACAACAGAGGAAAAACAAAAATAATACTTGTCTAAAGCCAGACACAAGTCAGGCACATATATTCATCACATAAACATTTATCCTGGGTGGGCATCGAACCTACGAACCTTGGCGCACTAGGTAGGCTCACTACCATCTGCGATATTGGGCCTGTTAATTATCGTTTGTCTTTTGTTCTTTGATTGTCCCGCTACTATACTACTACGGTCTGGTTTAATTTAATTTTGCATTAAATTGGAGAATATGTAAATAAATACACTTTTTTATTACAAAGTTCCCCGTCAACCATGTGTACCTATATTAAAACTACCGAACGGACTTTCATAGTGTCTTCGCGAATAAACTAAGTAATTTCTTGTATGAGGTTAGGTGTATAATTAATTAATAATGCTTCTAATTAAATGTCAGAAAATAATTCTTTGAAACTCAAACTTAACCGAAGCCAAAGCGGGCGGGCCAATAGTTGGTTATATCATCATCATTGCGGCATTGGAAGTCCACTGCTGGATATAGACCTCCCCGAGAATTGCGACGCAGATGCTGCTGCCCATCCCCACCCTGTGTATTTGAGCTACACTCTCTCGGACGGATATACCACCATCTGTCGTTTCGGATACCTTAGTCACCTCTTATGACACCTGGTACAGAGGGAGGTACAGTTCTACTCTGCCGGTGTTTACAGGAAAATAATTGATTTAATATAGCCTAATTTTTAATATTTTTTTATAGGCATTGTGACAAAATATGAAAATGCCAGCTGGTATTCAATTGCTTTTACACACTGTAATTTAATGGAAACAACTCTCTACTCTAAATCAAAAATTATTAAATGAAAATGCACATAAACATAACATACGAATATTACAACTTCAACTGCACATATATTGAAACAAGAACCTATCTAGCCTCAAAAGATAAGAAGCCTGTTCATACACAATCAAACAATACGTTTATCGTTTGAACAAAGCATTATCAACATCTGATGTCTCGTATCGGGCAAGGTAATATCACTTGGCGTAAGATATAACATGAGGTCAACGCCCCGGTGCCTACGTATGTATGAGCGAGTATGTACTCTGTTGTAACAATTGCCTGTGACAGGTCGATACGTCACACTTTTATCTAGCCGACATTGTTTCATTGTCCATTTGATTAATGATCCGGTGACTTTTCATTTCGGTATAATTTCGGCTATTCGTTAGATTGGATTACGTCAACTTTATTATAAAAACTGGCTAAGTCCGATGCGCGTGAGGAAGGTTCTGAACTAGCGAACAGATTATGAATTGGATTTGAGCTCTGTAACAAGTTTACAATTGCAAATATTTTAACAAGTCTCCTGTTCCGACTTCGTCTGGGTACATCGTAAAATACATTCTGTTATCCCGTTTCCCATGAGAGTTTATATCTCATAATAACGAGATCAGGGGATATATTTTACCATATAAACTCCCGACCCCTTTCGCCCCGGACCAAATGTCCAATGTACACTCGTTCTAGACTTATATGCCTACAATGATTACTTGTTATTTATCCTTATGTTATATATCCCATATAATATTATCATAGTAATATCTCCTATAATAGTCCGACAGTGCGAAGATCCATTTATGGCGAGTATAATAGTATATAGGCAACGTCTAACTTGGCTTGGGGAAAACATACGGTATTCAAAAAAAACATTTATTTCTGCGATAACAATAGTGTAAATAAGTGTATGCAAGTTCGTTGCTATTATAGCCCAGCCGCAATCTAATATCTATTTTTTCTTTTAGTCTAAGTTCAAATTTGAATGAGGCTGGCAAATGGGTACAGAATAAACTTAGATGCTTGATATACTTTAGGTATTATATTTATCCCGATGGTCATATAACGATGCGACTAAAATAAGTGTGCAGTTCTCTTGTTAAGCTGACTTTGCATATTTGCATATTTTAAAATTCGAATATATGCCAAGAAGCACCTTAGTAGCTATGAACTAATTAATATAGCTTAGTGTTTGCTCTCAAACAAAAAGTAGGACGAGGTAACGTTTTGCTTTGTCTCCACTGCTTTGAAGGTTGGAAAATAGAATTAAAAAGAAAAAAGGACCCTACACCGCACACCGGTGAAAATAAAATAAATAGTGAAAAAGTATAAACGCAAAACGGATGGGATGGTTTACGTATGAAATCGGTTAGAAGCGCGCCCGCCTCGAGGCTGAAAACATTTCTTTATTTTCTTAACTGTTGTCTGTCCGTCGATTCGTTTCGGTCTACTGTTTGCTTGCCAATTATTCTTTTAAAGTCCTACTGTTTGTTTTGAGATTTTTAGATGATGTACACTAGGAAGAATTCACACGCGCATATTTGAATATCACATAATTGAAAATTTTATACAGTCGTTGGTCAACTGACTGATGCTCTTGGCGAGTGATAATAATATATTTATTGTTAAATTAACTAATAATTGATTGTTGAATGCAGAAAGAGAAATTTTTAAATATTATTCGTAGTTCCTATAATTAATTGTAATTTATCATCTCCTGCATGTCTACTTCTACTATCAAAGGACTAATTAATAATAATTAGAACGATTTTTACAGAATCTACGCCGTCAACCCAGAGCTGTTGCATTCGAGACATCAAAATTAAATTAGGCATTATTATATTCTGTTGGTCATGTCTATCTTTTAGTTCTATAGATTAAAGCTTTTTTACAAATTATACATATTATATTCAATACAAATACACACAATACGCTAGTATCTGTAAGATATACGTATGTCATTTATCTAATCAGACATATCAAATTGTTACCAAAAATATCAAAAAAATATGCGTATTTCCAAAAAACTTTCTCAATGCGAATTGTTCAATGTTTGTAATTGATGTATGTCTCGACTGATAATTAGTTGTAGCGGCATCAATCAGGCAACAGGCAAGGTCGCTTCTTTGGCCCGGCTCCAACACAACTACACGGTCGATTCATACCGCCGGGTGCCGGTGTGGCATAACTGAAATATCGCTAAGATTAGAAAATGGAGGCTTACCGTTGTGACCTTCAAGGGTCGTGAGTATAAATAAATAAATAAATTCACACAACATATCATACATTGATCTATCTCCGAAATAAGTCGCTTAAAGCACTTATGTTACAAATATAATACTTAGATACATACTTAACGTAGCCGTATCCCTACATATATTACACTAGCATCGTGATATTATATATCCTATAGCCTTCCTCAATACTTTGACGATTCAATACTAAAATAAGATTTCAAATCGGACCACGGGTTCTTGAGATTAGCGCGCGTAGACAAACAAACTCTTCAGCTTTACAGTGTCAGATTATTAATTAATTTATTGCTAAGTTTTGCATGAATACGTCATTAAAACAGCCCAAAAGCCCGTTGAAAAAACTGATGACAAGAAACTGTGGTATACTACATAGCCTATTCATGTAGTCTCAAATGCAGTTTAATTGAACTAAGAATCATTCATCGCAATATATTCATTGCCATTTGCGTAGACATAATCACGTAAAACACACATCAAACAAGCATTAACTGTTTGTAACGATACATGTATATCGCATGTTGGGTAATGCAAGATCGATCGCTTCCTCACCTTGTACCTGTGGTATAAGTTGTTTGGTTAACAAATGACCCATTAACTAATTTAACACAACACAATTACTTTAGATTTTTATGGATAGAATAATACTGAATTATAATGAAGATAATAAACCATTAATAGAAAAAAATAATTTGTCTCAGGCTTCAGGCGGGACAAGTATCCAAGTCTGAGACAAATAGATATTTTCTTCATAGAACCTCGGAAGTCTTCTTTGCCAATTGCTTCAAACTTGTAAACGCTTGACATTTCAGTGTTTGTAAACTACAACATTGAAGAAATAGCGCTAATATCTCAGCACAAAAAAAAAAACACTACAAAGAATTCGTCGTGTTTGCCAAAGTTTTAATAGCACAATAGTAGTGCAGGCCCCCGGCATGAAAAAGATGCAAGTTCTTATCCCGCCTGAGACTTGTTAATTTTTTCTTGTAAATACAAAAAACGAATTCAATAAACGAGAATTAATCTAAGTATGAATTTTTAAATACGAGAAATGAAAAGCATGAATGTAATTTGCACACAACTCATTGTATCAACTCTGAAATAGGGAGGTCTCGAACGAATGCATCATAAAAACAAGTATAATCACAAATAACGGGCCCGAGAGTGTCAAGTTACTGATATTATTACATTAAATTATTTTTAAGGTCATTCAGTTGAAGCTTAAGATAACGCGCCTTCCAAATACGGTAGCCCGCCACCGAGCTTTAGTCACAAAAAAAATAAAAAGAGGTTTTTAATTAATTTTGGTTTAAGCGCATTACCTCACTCTGAATTACAAATCGGCGACAAAACGTGCAGAATAAATTATTTAAGCAAAGTGAAATATTGTCAATTGTGATTAATCACATGATAAACGAATTTATCTTTTTTCTTTCTGTGTTCATATTGTCTAGTTTCCATCTTATAAATTTATCTAACTTCGAAATCAGTTAAAAAATCATTTGTGTTACGGACATCACAAATATAATACCTAAATACACCGAAAATGAATATTATATAAATATTTGTCCCGGGTGGGGATCGAACCCACAGCCCTTGGCACATAAGATAAGATCACTATTGTCTGCGTCATCGGGCCCCTCTTTTGTGGTCTATATCCAAATATACGGAATCATTTACGAGATGATAATCATAAATTATCTAAATACATAAAAAAAACCGATTTGCTTGCAGCATCAGCGAGGAATGTTAAGGCCAGACCACCAGACCATCTGGCGTCGAGAAAGCCCACATAACTAAATTGAATATTTATGTCCAACACGTATCAAAGGCCGGCTTAAAATGGAGAAGAATTCTAATGTCTTCATCGCACTGGGGGTAAGCCCCGTGAAGCAGTGCACTTATTTGGTACGTACCAGCTTTCGACTGCGCCTGCCGCGGTGAAACAGACAATTTGGTATTTACTGAAACTTGTTAGAACGGCGCGAAGTGCAGCCTCTGTTCCGCTATATTAGGAGATGTTGGCTTGTCAATACTTGTTAGCTAGAATGCTGCTGGCGTGCGACAGGGTTTGCGTACACTCCGAGCCATGTAATAAGCTGGTGGAATATGTAAAACGTTTTGTTTATTTAATTTTAAATGAATAATTTTTGTGTAGAGGAAAAGCTTATTAGTAGACTAGTATGAGTTTAGACCCGTGATCAAACGAAAGCTTTGGTCTATGACGTGGAAAATATTACACTTGTGAACGTAGATCCTACGCATATTCATAACTTACTATAATCACCATATGTTATGAATAAGTCGACTTTATACTTGGATTCGTCGACTCGACTCGACTTACGACTCCTTAACAAAGGACCTTGTCAGTAATTGCCGAGCTGGCCAAGCGCGGTGTCAATCACGCAGCGAAGCTTCGCGTTGGGATTCCGCTGTACATCCCAACCCTGTTGTTTTTAAACAGTATCAGATGAATATACCGCATTCTGTCGGTTCTGGTACCGCAGCCACCTGTCATGACACCTGGTACAGAGGTAAGTACTATTCTACTCCGCCGGTACCACACGGTATAAGCTATTCATTCCATTCCAACTTAAACGCTGAGTTAATCGCCTTTAAATACCTATCTGTTGTGTTTTATATTTTTTTTATTTGATAGCTACATAAATGTATTAGAAATATATTTATAACGAATCAGTCAGCAAATATCGACAATAGATGGATTAATCGTGATGGACAATCAATGTATTGTAGTGATACCAGCGCTGAACTTTATCGTTGACCTGGAATGTAACGAGCTCCGATTAATACTCAAAGTTTCATTTTGGGCATTTGCAACCAGAATGGAATCCATCAGAGAAGCTCCATTATATTGGTATAATTCAATATATTTAGCTAGTGACATTAAGTCTTAGCCAACGCAACGAGTCTTCAATACCTGACTCACGATTTACGTAAACGTAATCGTACCCACTAGCGACAAAAATGCAGTCTCAAAATAATGCTGTAACCAATTTAAATTTGGCAAAACCGAACGTATGCGTAATCCTTACTTTATATAACGTTCCCTCAACATTAACGGTGTTGGCTCTCGTATACTTTGGCGCGCTACTGAAATTACCGAATGTTTTAATTCGCTGCAACGTATTTATTCAACAAACTGGTTTCAAGTAAACTTGACACAGAATTAAGACGTGCATTATGGCGGTTGCATTAGTTACAAATACTTAAGGTGGTGCGAACACAGACGTCATGTTGCACGAGAATGATTCAGACATCTGGACAGGTAGTGTGAGTATTTAGATATACGGAAGCATTTACAGTTGGTGTGACATATATTTTTAGGCATATTGATCAGCTAAGTTATGATGCAATAAAAACCGTTCGCAGTCCGAAGGTAAGTCAAGTCAGTCATATAATAAGATTAGTTCCCTTTTATTTTTGCAACTACTACTAATTAATTAAAAGCAATAAACATAAATATATAGTCATAAAAATAACAGAACATCCAAATAAAATCTTATAGGTTCTTTTTGATGGCCATACCGGCAGACTAGAAATAAGGTAGATTACTCAATGACCTATTTGTTCAAATGACTTTTATATCACCGTAAAATTGTCAGGCTATACTTGTACATTTTTTCAATTGTTTTGGCTATTTGCGTGTGCCTATGATAAGCCCATTTGACTTTCTGTTCTGTGAGTACCTTAACAAATAAATATTCGTTAGTCCGATCAGCTGACACCAAATAGAATGATACGCTGTTTAAATGGTCCTAAATACTGAGGATGATTTCTATAAAGCAATAACTGCATAGTCACAGTCATTAGCGAATACATACATAAGTATAAAATAATAGAATCGTAAAACACAATAGCTGAAAAAGAATATAAAGACCAAATATGTCAAACTCCTTTTACTCAAGTCCATTACAAAGGAATGTTCATAGATCGAACTGTCCATTACCGTGAAAGTCTCCGTGTTGCATAAATTCAATTCAATTTCCATATATTTCCATATAATAGTACTTTCATCAATAAATAAACGATTATCTTAAACGTTTTATATCTGTTATGATCAAAGATTTTTATCTGTGACAAAGAGAGAGAATTGGATACGTTATACTGACGTAACGTCTCTAAAAATGGCTTCGTTACGCGCCTACGTAAAATTACGCACTCCTTTATGACTTTTGCCTTTTCCTGAGGAAACGCTTGTCGTCACTACGTTGTTTTACGTTGGTCTAATATTAGCACTCGTCTTTCTATCTTGAAGGACTTTAAATAGCAACTAGTTCGTAGTATATACAACAGTTGCTATTTGGATTGTTACTGAACCAAAGTATAATTTGATATTTTGGTATCATGTCGAGTCATGACGCAGTGCGGTAAGGCAAATAATTTGCCTTATCTTATACCACAACATTACTTAATTTAATATAAATAACATTTTCAATACGTTATAGTAACAGATTATAAATACAAAATAATTTACATCATACATATACACACTTGATCTGTATTTATTTGCTACTCTAATCTTGAGTACAAATATTCAAGTCCTGTACAAAAAATCCATGTCAAAACTATTCGGGTATTTAACAGTTATTATGTAGTCATATCTCAACTTAAACACTCGAAGCGTATATACAAACAATCGTACAAACAGATAAATACAGCCCATTCACGTTAGCGAACCAAACACGTGGTGGCACAAGCATGCACTCGAAATTAGCAAGTACATGTGAGGATGTTTTTTAACCGTCACGCGAGAATGTCATTGACCTTGGACATGAAATCCACTGACTCATTCATCATGTTTGCACGTAAAAAATCTACGCTTGGGATCGATCGAGTGCTGCGAGGTCATGACCCCAGTAGTAGTTGAGATAACTCTACAATATTTAGTATTCAGTTTAGCGGTAACTTTCCTGTTAATTTATCGTCTATTTAACTCTGTCCGACTGTTTATTTTGACTTTCATAAGTGTAATTTTAAACAAAATTAATAAAACAACTTTACATCATTAATACCTACAAGCCGAGAGAGAGCCAGCAGAGTAGAATAGTACCTCCCTCTTTACCAGATGTCGTAAGAGGCGACACAGATACCAGAACCGACAGATGGCGGTATATCCATTCGAAACAGTGTAGCTCAAATCCAGAGGGTGGGGATGGGCAGCACCATCCCCGTCGCGAAAGTTTTGATCTTCCCAGCGCGGCAATCATGGGCTTAATTCCCCGTTTCATGAGGAGGCCTATTACCAGCGGACTTGATCCAGTGGACTTCCAATAGCAGACATGATGGTGATGATAATGAATACCTAAAATAATAATTTATAATAAACTGATGACTAAATAAACTATTCGTACTTTTCAATGCTAAAAATAGCATGGAACATAATTAAAATTCAAGTAACAACTTGATTTCTGTTGCGGTTAGACGTTATCTCACCTGTTTTAAGTTAAAACTGAGATTGTCTAAGGAAAATATACACGGGCGTGACCAATCGCAGCGTGCATTTTCTTGTGTGCGTTTACAAACAATGGCGGATTTACACATTTAGTTCACATTCGTTTTTTTTCAATGCAATTTCGAATATGTATGTAGTAGTATATTTGTGTTTTGTGAGCACTGAACGGTATGTTTTGACAAATCTGAGTCTATTACGATGTCGTGACACAGAAAAACTAACAGAGATGACGCAGCCCGATATTGTCAATTAGCGATAGTTGACGATTGCCCGCCATTGTAGCGTTACGTAAACTTACGTAATCCACAAACTGTACCGTTGATATCGATCGTGTGTTTATTTTGATATTATCTGATAGTATATAATATATCAATTTTAGTGGTTCTTGTAACTAAGACTGAGCGAATTTTCTTATACAACCCACAAAGTAAATCTTTAACTTTCTATATTTACTTTCAAAAGAACTGCATACCCTATATGAATTTGTGTTTACATTGACTTGCTAAATAGCATGCTATTACCAGACCTCGTGCTGGGAATTTTCTGTAGGTACAGCAGGAATGTCGTTTTTTTAAACGGATCTGTAGATACTGTGTCTCCAAGGAAGAAAAGTGGTAATACATTATGTACAACAAGACTATACAAGTTTCATTGCATGAGTAACGGCATAGTAAAACAGGTGTCGTAAGGTAGCAGAGGTATCCGAACTGGCAAACGGCAGTCTATTCATATGAAATAGCTTGAATGCAGAAGTGCGGCCAAGCTATGCCAATCGCGAAGATACACTTAGCAAATGCCATCAATTCTGACCCATATGAGTAAACTGTCTCCCAAATGATTAAATCTCCAATGTCCAAAACATATCGTCCGTCAGGTAATACGCTGACCACCCGCTACCAAAGTCACTACCATGATTGAGTAGTAATTGAAAAATAATACATCATACGACACTAATAAAGCACTTATGAACGTTTCATATCTCCCATCTATTAGCCACAAAAGTGCCTCGCTATCTGAAATCGCTCCACGAGTAAGGCAACTGCAGCAACAGTTGTCACGTGTAATCGTGATTTGTTCTATCACCAACAAGAATAACAATGCCATCTGGCGGCACCTGTCGCTGTACAACGAACCCTCACCTGTTTCATATAGAGCTCAATTTGCGTTGAAGAAAGTTGTAAACATAAGTGTTGCGAGGTAGATACGATGTTGCCTATTATAGTTAATCCGGCTGGGTATTGGCAAGTAGTTTACAGCGAGTCTGATTGATGGATGGCTCGACAGGCGAAACCAGGTGCTTTTAAAATACGGAAAAGGTTTCTAAACACAAATAATATATGGCTCCTGTGAGGTAATACGATACGAATATAACAAATTTATTCAATCCACGACTGTCGACCAGTAGTTGGTTATTAGAGCGATATAAGTCAAACCAATTAAATCCAACAATATTCATTGGACCTATAATTGAGATTAATATCAATTTACTTTCAAGGTTCTTTATGTATTTGTGATATATACAACTATATAGCGAATATCTAATTACGATCTGAATCTCGCCGCACCGATTTGGTGTCTGATAAGTCAAAAGAATTAACACTATGTGTAGCGTGTCAATTTAAAATCAATGACAAAAACATTACGGCAATTTGTTCTGTCAATCAATACATGGCAGTTTGTTACGAAACAAAAGGTGGCGTCTCGACTGTTTGATAAGGTATTAAAGTCCGTTGGAATGTCGATTTCAAAAACGATTTATTATTTAAAGACTAATTACAGTAAATTTTAAAGGCTGTAAGACGCGGTTTACTTTTTAAATTTTCTGTTACACGTTTAGTCAATTTTGAAAACGGTTCCCGTAAAAAGTTAAGTTTTAATATGAGTATTGAACGAGTTATTGTTAGAAAATATTTAGATACTACTTGATTAAATAAGTTACATTAACAAATATTGAGACAACATCGCGTTCGTTCGTTCGTTGGAGTACAAATTAAAGAGTTCTTTTGTAATATGGAAACCAGAAATAACGAAGGCATCATAACCATCACCAGACCCGTTACACGCCGTTTGGAGTTTACCTCCAGAGAAACAAATAAAGATATGAAAAGTTTATTTTTTAATTTAATATGCCTCTTTTTAAAGGCTTTTAATTTGATATTACAAACAGACATTTAAATGAAATTGTCAATTTGTCAGGGCCATCGGTCATTAGTGTAAAATTTTAATAAGCAAATCAATACTCATCGATTTTGATTGACGATTTAAAAGTGCCTATGATGTGCCTATTTAAATAAAGATATATTTGATTTAATATATATATATAGATTAGATGACGCCGCCCACACCTCCGGTAAACATCGTCATACCCAACTAAGAAGTAGCAATTAATTTATTATAAACTCGGCTATCCTATCGCACGCCGTCACTCCGGACTAGATGGTTGGAAAGTAGGTCGGATACGTGTCAGCTGTGAGCCCTGTACCCTATATGGCGTCGGCTTCCGATAGTCGGCTTCGGTGTTACTTTCAGTTACTTTGTGTTGAATGGCGTCCGACAATTATACATTTTAACACAACACACATACACAACACGCCTACTTTTGTGTCTTGCTATTAAAAAGAGAGAGAGAGAGAGAGATTAGTGTTAAAATGATATTTTATTTTTAATTCTACAATAAAAACTTTTAATCCCTGTTTTGCAATCTTAAAGGGTAAAATCCAGTAAAATATGAAAAATTTTTAGAGCATACAATTCAAGCTTTAGGAAAATGCTAAAGATGTTTCAATACAAATTTGCAAACCCTATTTCACTCCTTTAGAGTAAATTTATTTTTAAAGCCATTCTTAGTGTGCTTGCCTCAATGTATTAGTGGGAACTTTCTTTCCCTCATTTATGTAAATATAAAAGGAGAGGTTCTAAATATAAATGCATAGATAATATCGTACGTTTAGCAGCTAAGTATAAGTTTCGCAACGAGTTAAGTTACGCAGCATTTGATCCTTTTTTATTTTCTTAGACAGATTAATTTTAACACGCTAACAATTCTTTATCAATTTTTTATCACATGTATGATTCCGTGGGCTAGAGGTGGCTTTTGCTTTCTCTAAGAAATCAGCATGACATTTTTCACAATTTAGTTTTCTGGGAGCGATGTAGATAAACTTCTTTCCGAAATAACAAGAGATTCTCAGATATGAAATATAAATGCGGACAAAGTAACGTGTAAAAAGTCGGTCGAAAATAAAGTGCGGTGCCTTGCAACCTGAATTATTATCAGCCTTTTCGGTTACAGCGCCAGAAATGAGGGTGATATTTTCACGCGCACTTTTGGGAGTTGATTTCAAGTGTTACATTGGAAGCGGTCTCTTTGATTACGTCTCAAAGAAACCGCAGTTGTACCGAATCTTGGACATCCTTTTTTGGGAAATTATTATCATTTATACATCGCACCTACGGTCCAAAAAGAAGTTTTGAAGTATACGCGAGTAATACGAGCGATTGCGGCGCAAAGGCAGTATCGGTTCCCGCATCAATCTAGTATGTATATATACATACATATTCAGTATTTATTTTTATGTCAAACCATCTTTCTTCTCGCGATTTTTCCGACGTTATATATCTGCGGGACAGTTCCATAAAATGAAAGACGAAGATGTAAGCTTCACTAAAATTATATCAAAATCTCACCATTTAGACCTTGAGAGCGTAACAAGCCGACATGCACACTTTCGCTTACAATAAATATATGGAACAGTATGGCTGAACAGTTTCCATGATTCAATGACATAAATAAATTAAAGAGTAACATAAAACCAATGTTTAAGATTGTATGTCGCTACAAATAACATAAATTGTATTGCAAGCCCACGGAGAAGTGATGTGTCGGCCTATCAATCGAGCGTGGGACGTTATCGATAAAATTTCATCGAAACAGGTAGTAACTTACAATTTCATGGTACAGCTTCCGACAGCCGACGTAAATGTAATCGCTCGTAAATCTCTCATCGCGCTTTGTTTACATATTTGTATACGATGTTTTATTATCGATTACATCGTTATTTTGCACTTCACACTCGCTGTTTACTTACGAAACTCAATAATACGAATATATCATAAAAGTTCGAAATAGGCCTCCTCAAGAAAAGGGGAATTTTGCCCACAATTGCTGAGCAGGGCAAGCGTGTTGGCAATCGCAGAGCGCAGCTTTTCCGCCGGGGATGCTGCTGCCCATTCCTGCCCTCGGCATTTAAGCCACACTGTTTTAGATGTGTATACCGCCATCTGTCAGTTCTGATACTATAGTAGCCTCTTACGACACGAGATACTATTCTATTCTGCCAGTACCTCACGGCACGAATATATACAATAACTTTTTATATAGATTTAGACAAGGAACTAGATATCCAAATTAAATTTATGCTAATATTTTTTATTAATATGCAATGTGGTTTGATAATGGACAGACATGTAATTTTGTAAATAACTAATCTAAATTTGGAAACAGGCAGTTTCGATTTTATTGCTATAACTATTTAACCTTTCTTAAAGTTTCTATATTCATATTATACATAATGGTTTATTGATCAAAACAGAGGTAATGTTTCGAGATTTAATGTCATTGCTTTTACCGGGAAAATATCAATGATTTATTGTTAGGAAATGTTATAAGCCACATTTATTTATATTGCTTATTACAGCTCAACGGGTTTGATGGCACAGATGAAAACGATCCTATCTTGTGCGCGAAAGGTTGTGTGCGTTCCATCCTCATCTAGGACAAATATTTATATAATAATATAATATGTAATGTTCACATTACATCTCATAAATTGACCTGACTCAGTTGTAATTCGCTTAAAGCCATTGTTTTACAGACATCAAACCATAGAGGGATCATAAATATGATACTTAAATATATATTTTCACACCCAGACACTGGACAAACACTAATATTATCATATAAATATTTGTCCTAAGTGGGGATCGAATCCACTACCCCCATAGTATTTGTGTTGGTTGTGTCTGGGTGATGAATATAGGTATTTAAGTAGTATATTTGTAATTCATCTGTTGTCTGTTGTCCGTAACACAAGTCCTAAGCGACTTGTTTCGGAGTCAGGTCAATATTTGATATGTTGTGTGAATGTACTCGTATCATTAGTATAATAGTGTGATGAAGTTAGTATTATTTCTTAAAATGTTGCGAATTTTCTGTCTAATTAGATACTAGAAAATTGCCATGAGATATCGTCAGAAAAGAATAATATCTTCTCTATACCAGGTATCATTGCATACCTGACCGATGTCGTTGCATAACCATCCGAAAAAGCGTAAACCAAATATGCGAAGACGGGCAACATGGAAAATATACTCTCACATGCTTTTTACATTATTAGGAAACGCTTGATGATGAGCGTGACCGTAACCTGCAGACAATCGTGTCATCACAAATATAACACTAGTGTGTCACCAACCTTGTGGACTAAAGATACGTCATATTTACCCAGTAATTTCACTGCCTCTCTTCAAATCCGAACACAGCAATGCGAGCATTGCTCTTTGGCGGTAGAAAAACGTGATAGTAAGGTACTAATTCAGACGACGTTTGTCTACCTCTAGAAAAAATCTGAGTCTGGTCTATTACATCTGTAATCAAGATGATGATGTACATATCGACATACTTTAGACCGTGTATTGTTTACACGTATATCGCAAACTCGCAAGCAGAACTCTTTAGTAAGGGTCTTTATTTTTTGAGCTTATTAGAGGAGCATTATGCAAACTCGTTAATAAATTTAATTAATTTAAACTTGCATGAAATATGTTACCAAATTGAAAAGAAATTTGCTCGGCGAGTTTGATAGCTTTGTGAAATGTTGTGGATTCGGGGTATACGTAAGTTTTACGACCAAACTTTCTTGTTGGTTAGAAGTAAACAAAACAAAATATTTGCATAATAAAAAGATATGTTGTATGTACCAAATGTACACACGACTACAGATTGATCTACACAAATATGTCCAATTTCTTCGACCAACCTGAACATATCCAACACGTTAAAACTCACTATCAATTGATTTGCGCACGCATAATTTAGAAAAAAATTCTAAAGATTGGGTGTACCGATACATCTTTTCAAAGTATAGCTTCTGTATGATGATAATAAATTTCTAATAGTACAATTAAGATACGGACACTTACGATTAGGTAAAATGCAGAAAAAATATTAAGGAACTGATTATGTAGTCCTTAGCCAAAAATTTAATTAATAACCTCCAAAGTACAGTCAAACAAAAAAAAAATTGAAACAACGATCAATCAAACCAACATCACTAACACAAGCGGCCGTGCTAACCGTAGAAATTCATTGAACTATCAGTGTATTGTAAAAACTGGCCAAGTTCAACGGCCCATGATTCATGGGGCACCATGGATGTACTATCACCATTTATCTCCTAACACCGGGATAGAAACGTGCGGCAAAAAAGTTAATCAATTTTAATGTTGTTTTTCGGTACACGCCCTTAAGTTTTTGCGGAGAATTTTTTTAAATTCCAAGGCTTGTTTCGTGACAATGAACGCTCGGTCGCGCGTTTTATTAAGCTTTGTTTTTTCGAGGGCATCGTTTTGCTTTTTTAATTCGTGCAATGCGAAAATAAGTAGACGATTAATTTTTAAAGGTGAGTCTAACAGACGATTACCTGAACAAAATCGACATGCTATAAAAATTCAAACTATCATCATCACCATCATAGCAGCCGTAGAACCGCTACTGCTGGGCGTAGGCCTCCCAAAGAAAGGGAGAATTTGCCCATAACTGCCGCGCTGGGCAAGCGTAGAGGCAATCGCAGAGCGTAGATTCGAGACGAGATTAGTTTAGCTTAGATTAGAGTGGATTCCAGCCCTGTTGAATTTCAGCTACAAAGCTCCGGAAGGATATGTCGCCGTCTGATCTGGTACCTCAGTCACCTTTATGATACCTGGTACAGGTATCATCAACTGGCACTGGAGGCACTATTTTACTCTGCCGGTACCACACGGCTAAGTAAGAATTAAACGGACGATATTATGTTCTTACTCTTCGATGTATTCTTTTCAAAACTATTTAAAAACTAGTCTATAGATGAAAATCTAGTTACCATTTTCATAATTATATATAAAATATATACTGTGTCTGGCAGTGTGCTGGTTTGGCAATAGCTTGCTGTTCTGATTTATTCCGGTACCAGTTGCGATTTTCATTCTGATTGAGTTTTAATAATCATTTATTTGCACTTTTTTGCTTCGTCTACAAACTGGCCGAAACACAGATTAGTCGTCCAACAAATCCGTCAACCAGTTATTACACGCGTCTTCGACAGTGAAAAGAGCCGAGTCACGAGCCGCGATGTTTGCCACTGATTGCCCCCACAGTCGGCAAGTGTGAAATACCACGGTCGAGACATAAAGCGGCGTGAAATGGCGTCGAGTGTGCCACATACTAGTCTTTCAGCAGTACATTGTGTAGGTACGTGAAGAACGCTGTTTGGGCATCTCTTAATTGCTTTATAATGCAGTTGGGTATGCGCGACGCAATACGCTGCGTATGCGCATTACCGAGGCATCAGCCTCGACTAAGAATCAACGTAGGTCGCATTATACGGAGCGGTGCGATTATACACATATGTTAATTAGCTTTACTATGATATTGAATACGTATTCAGTTTTTTCATTGTAAGTCGGTATTTAAAATAGTTTATTGCTATACTGTCAATTTGTCATTAGACATTAAGAATAACATAGCCGGATATTATTTAAACAATGTTATGAACGCGGAAGTTTGGACGGAGGTTTTGTTATTTAATTAACGCAAAAAGAAATGCACGGATTTGTTTGTAACTTTGATAGCAGCTATTACTTGTCTTGATATTGTGGGAACTTACACTTCACATTTATTTATAATGCACCTTTTATTAAGTATTAAGTCCATTTGAGAGACCCGACGGCACAGATGGTAATGTTCCTATCTTGTGTAAAGGTCGTGGGCCTGATTCCCACCCAGAAAATATATATATATATATATGATGAATGTGTTTGTTCCGTGTATGGGTATTCAATAAGTATTTAAGTAGTATAGTTGTAATTCATCCGCTATCTAATGTCCGTAACACAAGTGGTTTAAATGTAGGAGATGTAGTGTGAATATAAACCTGTTCATTAAAAAACAAATACAAAAGCTGAATTTATAAACATTTACTAAATAACACAAGGTGCGTTTCAATACGGATCGTCACTACTCCTAGGTACATACATGGGCCCTATAAATCTCTCTTCAGGTATATATTAAAAGCAGCAGGTTAGTTGTGACCTTTAAATTAACTCTGTTACGAGAAACGAGCGTCAAGTTATTTCCAGTACATTCGTCGAAGACAAGTAAAGGCCTTGGTCGCGCATTTTTGTTCTCATTCTCTCATCAGTTTACTTGAATTGATTGTGGTAGGTATATCTGACGTTCGGTAGCGGATTTGTAAAAAGAATTATTTTATTTTAAACATATTGCTTAATATCAAATATCATATTGATCTCTCGTTTTTACGAGATTGTGCGTTATTTGTACCACACGCGTGGACTTCTTGCCTTTGTTATATACGAAATAGCAGTTCACATTTCTGTTCAGCTCGCATAGTTTTGTGGCTGAGAGAGACAGTAAAATTACTGGATAATGTGACAATAACTTCAAGTCACTAGGTTGGCAATGCACTAGTGGTATCTTTGTGATATTACAAACGTCTATCTATAGGCTGTGGTAGCGCTTACTATCACGCGAAGTGTATGTTCGTTTGTCAACCAGGTCTAATAAAAAAAATCGTAACGACAGTACGTCAATCGTCAAAGTGCGACAATAGCATGCGCGTGAGCATCGGATCGTAGGGTTCTTTGATATGTCCGCAGTGTCGTGCGTCGCCTCTTATCGGCCGCGGCGAATTTATCTCTTGTTTTGCCGGCCTATTGAAAGAACCAATGGAATACGTTATTTTATCACAAGGCTATTTCAAGCCTTAGACACTTACATTGTTTCTTTACGGTTCCTCTTTTGCGTTCCATTTAAGCAAAATATAAATTAGAAAACTGCTAAAGTTAATTTATAAAAAAATGTGTTTCTGGAAATTAATGTAGAGATGCTTTGGACTTGTAGAAAGGATGGACGAAAGTAGAATAGATGGAAGAGTTGGTATAGGCGAACACACCTTGACGAGGTAGAAGAGGTAATAAAGAAGGGCCAAGTCAGACGTACCAAGAATAAACGAGCGTGTATGATAGGACTAATACGAGTAAGGGAAGCGAAGAGAGGTATTCCAAGATCATAGTAAGTGGAGATTCATAGTCTCTATCTCCCTGGGAGACAGGCGTGATGTATGTATGTTTTTATAAATACAAAGTGTTAATATTATTCATTATGATGATATAATTTTATATCCGAAGAGCATCAGCAGCGTATAATTTGTGCCTTTCTCTGTAATATGTGTTGTGAGAGGTGACACCGGCACCGATAGATGACATTATATATCTACGCGGAAATGCATAGCTTGAACGCAACAGGATGGAGATGGGCTTCAACTAATTTGGCGCCAAGCTACGCTATGCTATGTAATAACATCTTTACATATAAATAAAATGGAAGTGACTGTCAGCAATCCCAAATGAACAGCTTTTGACATATACACATATAAAAGTATATACGGTACCTATAAAAATAAAAGAAATTTTCATTTTTGTTGGTCTGTTTGTTCGCGGAATTCCGGATAATCGGCTAAATTTCTGATGTTATAAGGAGTAACTGAAACTACCTTTGTGTATTATTTTCTCGGGAGGGAGAAAAACATGGGTAAAACCGCAGGGCGCAGTTAGTAAAAAAAAAATATTTGTACACTCGAAAACGGTTTTGACGCCGTTACTGGCCGCAATTTAATTAAATAATTATCCTAAAGACTGTATATATATGTATTCAATTGCAAAATTGAATACAAAGATGAGCAATTATGTCAATGCAAAGTCATACTTCCTGAATATATTTTAAAGTTATCTACCATAAACCACAGCGCATTATTCTAACGCAGACAGAGATAAACTTTTGTTTTCAATGGTGTCCATTGGAAAAATAATGTGGTAACAATGGTGTTGGAACAATCAAACATTTCGACACCGGTGACGTTTGTTCCATATTACAAAATTCGTTTCATCACACATTCAACTCCCATAAATTACGCCGAATTTCACCGGATAATTACATTTTTTTGTTATCCGAAATAGACGTAAAATGGCCTTTGTTGTGTAGATAACAAGGCGTAAAATGGTGTGCGGTAATGGGACAGGTAATTTGGTGTTCTGTGTGAGGGCGCAGTACAATAGGAAACGTAAGGTAATAGCGACCACACTGAAGTGGTCACTCGTGTCGCAAGCCGTATCGTGAAGTGTGATTGTCCAATGGTTTGATACCAGCTTTCTTTTCTAACACAATTCTTGATAAGTACGCGTGCGTGAGGTACATAAAATACCTCCAGTCAACTTAAACTTAAAATTTTTAGTTATCGAGGGTTCGTGAAAATTATTATTATTTTTTACTAATTAATGTAGTTATGATCACCTGATAATTATAATACTATCTAGATAAATATAATAATGGTCTCAAAAACATAAAATAACATAATATCTTTTATTATACTATAGAAGTATACTGAAAACAGGTACTGTTTTAAATATTACTTCATAAAGCAGCAAACCTTGATCTATTTTTATTTTGGTCTTTCTATAACGCAAAGTTCATAAGTACGAAGCACCGTCACCGTTGCATCTCCATATTAAGATTATAATTGCAAAATACTTTTAGATTTAAGGTTGGCTTGTTGAATGCAAAGTCCCACGCAATATTAAAAAAGACAAGTGTCAAAAATAGCCTATAACACAGTCTAAAGTCGGTGTAACAACTTCCCTTAAGCCAGGCACATGTTTAATTTAACCATAATCGTGTACTAGCTAATTCGTGAAAGCGTACCAAATGAATAGACAAACACACTTTCGTATTTATCTAATATATATAATTCTCGTGTCACAGAGTTAGTTACCATACTTCTCCAAAACGGACAGATTCTTATAAAATTTTATATGCATATTCTGTATATCTGAGAATCGGCCAGTGTCTATTTTTTACACCCCTAAGTGATACGAGATTTTATTTTTTTTATTTTTCTACAACTCTAATTTTTCACCTATACCCAATTCCTATTTTTTCATAGAAATTTTATGTAATTTTATGGGCAGAACAACGTTTGCCAGGGCAGCTAGTATTATAATGTCACTGATATATGCAGTCAAAGCGAAAAATTTCCATCTCCCTGTGTACATATATTAAGAGCATGAAACCTTCATAGCCGATGGTGAGATCGTTTTTTAAGATTCCATCAGTGGAGTCGAGGACGTAGCCATTAAGTTCTATACACGGACTTTCCAAGAGCAAGTAAGCAAGAGTAACTCAGCAATTCCCACGTCAGTGTTCATTTCCAAAGAACCCTATTCAAATATTAATTGAGTGATTTTCTCCGAACCTTTCTGAATAATGTTATGTTAACGTGGATTGCCATTTAAGTCGTATACGAAGAATCCCTTTGCCATTAAAATCGGAATACTATCTAATCGATCTCTGTGAATCGATACTAATCGCGCCGATCGTCGAATAGGAAAGGCCAGTTTCTCTCGATTATAATTTACACGTTGGAAATTGATTTTATCATTACCTGGACTCAAACGGCGATTTATCATAGTAAATTGTAAATGACAGTAGCCATTTTAGCAGATACAGTGATGGATGGGCGACTGGCTTCACTTATTAATTTTTAATCAATTGTCTTTGTTTGTTCTAATGTTATGTAATAATACAAGACTTGTTTATGTAACGGTAAGCTATATTAATGATTCTACAACAATGGCATGCGGCTATATCCGGTAATTTATTTGTAAGTATATATATTTGAAATTATCGTTCGGTATATTAACAATACTAAAGAGAAAGAAGTCGTAAAAGAAACTGTCAGAGAAAAGAAGGGAAACACGAAATATTATAAAAAAAAAATTACATGGTGGTGGTAAAATATTTTCGCTTACTATAGGTATATATTTAAAATTCTAAATATTGTGATAGCGAAAGTTTTGAGTATGATATGGTGAAATGCGTGTCACTCTTGTATGCTGGAACAGGCATAATTGATATCTGGAGTAACACATAAGCCCGGAAACAAGTTCCCGGGAGACAGGTCTGTTATTTTTTCTCTCTATTAAATCAGCACGACTTTTTGCACAATTTACCAGACGAAGAGCGACATACGAGTTCTTCCCAAAGTAAAGACTGCGCACATTTGTGGGCGGAAAGCTAGATAGTAAACAAGGATCGTTGGTGATTGAGCTTCATCTATTTTATATTAAGTATACTGAACCGTATTTCACATAAAGTAGACTTCATAGAAAGGTTGTCTGCATTGGTACCTTATTCTCATCTATTTCTCCCGCTAAATGGCAGTTTTTGGCCGACTGTTTGAAGGGTGAGAGAGGCAGCGAAATGACTAGGTAATGTGATATATTATCCTCAAGTCACAAGGTTGGCAACGCACTATTGATATCCTTGCAACAGTTTCTGCGTCTACACACTGCGGTGGTTAATATCACGCGGACTGAAGGATTGTTTGTAAACCTAGTCTAAATAAGTCTAAACTTTATATTTTGTCCGTTTGTTACGCTATCACGTTTAACTTTATAATATTTCTAATACGACCGCTAGCTTGAATAATAAAAATAAATAAATAAATGTTCAATATCACATACATTGACCTGGCTCTGTGATAAGTCGCTTAAAGCACTTGTATTACGGACGCCAGACAACAGAGGAATAACAAATATACTACATAAAAACATATATTTCACACCTAGACGCAGAACAAGCACCAATATCATCATATAAATATTTGTTCTGGGTCGGAATCGAACTCACGACTATTGTACCATCGGACCCGCCCGTGAACGATCATGAAGAAGAATTCCTGAACGTACAAAGAAATCTCCACACGAACTAACTCACATACTAATAAACAATAATAAATCATTGCCAAAGTTATGAGCGCATATGTTTCAGTCATCTGGAATCATTTGTAGACTTTAGAAGATTTTTAATTAATACCTTCTTCGATCCGATAATACGGAAAAAGGTAACAAAAATAGTCAAACGTCCCGAAGAGAGCATGTTCATAGAATTTTGTGAAATAAAAACAAACTTATAAATCTGCGCTGGAGTTCGTTGCCCCGGCACGTGGTAAACAAATAGTTTACATGTATAAATTAATACACACGGACAGGAAACCCTTGAGATGTTATATATATAGGGCCAGCCTGCGCAGACGCTGCGGCGCACGCATACGATTTTAGGGCTAGCACATGCGGTAAAAAATATCATTAACAAGTATGATACATTTTTGACGACGACATAATGTAGGTTTTAAACTTACAAGGCACCGTTGACAACATAAAAAGGAGTGTGTTAATTACCCTTTTATCAATTATGTTTTTTTCTATTCTAATTCTTCAAGCTTCTCTTAGTTCGAAAGGAAATAGTGACAAAAAATAGTTATTATCTATAGCATGCATTAAAAGTATACAGATTTCTGTTTGTCCCTTGCATGTGCTTCTATAGTGGTAGCTAAATGTAAATTGGAATAATATAAATAAAATTGATGTATCTGTATGTAAAACAAAATAATAGCTTTGCAAGAAACGTATATGAAGTAAATGCGGCACTTAATAAAACAACAGCTTTTATAATATCTGTCTGTCGGTCTGCTTGTTACGGCTTATCTCTGAATAGCTGGACCGATTTTAAAGGCCCTTTCACCGGCCGTTTTAAAGTGTAACTTGGGCTGTTTTTATTATTTATTGTATAGCGAGTGAAACCGCGATGATCAAAGAACTCGTAACCAAGACACAGTGACAGCCAAAATGTATATTTCATTTTTTAATAATGGCAACCCTAACGCGGATGTTTATGCCAATGGACACGAAGTATAGTTAAATTCAGTTTCAAGAACTGCAGTTTGTTACGGCCGAGCAGTTTGTAGGGCGGGCTGTATGTTCGTTCCTACTTTTTATTACATCTGTTGGGAGCTTATTTAGGTCTTGCAAATTTAGACTTAACATTATGTGTTGAACTAAATATAGTCAAGAACTTGATCGAAGTAGATAGGCAAGTTGCATTAAAGGTTAAAGCTATTCTCGAGATAATATAAATAAGCATATTTTGTGGTAAGCATATAATGATCTGCTCTATATAAAGCTACACATTTCAATTTTCGTTTTTGGCAATTAGGTAGTTTACTACGAATTTTTTTATCAATATTAGTAAACGATTCAAGCATTGGCTGTTTTTCCAGAAGAATGTTCCCGCGGGATAAATATAAATTAAAGTACATGCGGACAGAAAGCTTGTATATAAATAAAGCTGATATAAAATATCACTAAATTCATTTAAACTAACCATTTATAGTAAAATTGACTAACCAAACACGCCGTCTCTCGGCTCGCTTTGTCAACAGAACTGGAAATTACCTGCAAGCAAAAAAACACAATAAGATTAAAGCAAATCTCATTTATATCAATAGTACTAACACGTGAATCCACGCACGAATCGCACGTGAAGAAGACCTGCAAGTGACCAGATTATGGCGTAGCTGTGCGTGCGGAGTAAGGAAATGAAACAAATAATTAAAACGTATCAACAACTTCAAGCGGCGTTAACTGATACTGGAGTGGGTACAATATGGGCATTAGACATACTTTTGGCTTTGAAGTGGCAAGGCACTTAGCACATAGAACCGATGCACGATGGAGTCGTAAGGTTCTGGAATAGAGACCACGTACTGGCAAGCGCAGCGTAGGACGTCCACCCAAAAGGTGTAGGTACAGACGATCTGACTAAAACCGCAGAATCGCGCTAAATCCCGGCCGCATACAACTGATCCTATTGGAAATCACTGATGATAATGACGACATGAAAGACTAATCGTAGGGCAGAGTAAAATAAAACCTCTTTATCAGGCATCGGGAAAGCCGATAGAGATATTAGAACCGACAGATGGCGGCATATCCATCCGAAAAATACGCTCTGCGATTGACACGATGACTGCATAATAGTAAATTGGAAAAAATTAAAAAAATATATGTGAGTCCAACCGTGGCCTACGACTAATAATTATATCAGAGAATAATGACATTAATTGTTCTGGTGTCTTTATTAGGGAAGTGTGATTTTAGTTTAAGAAGTGTGATTTATTTTTTAACATGGATAATTTTATTTTTATATATTTGGCTTAATAATAATTGATTACATAGTATTTAATAGAGGGACTTAAAATATATTTATCTTTATTATATTAACAACTTTTTTACAAATAATCCTGTCTTGTGCGCCAAATGTCCACAACGTTTCAGCCCTACCCAGAACAAATATTTATACGATGATATTTGTGTTGCCTAAATGTCGACTATATGTATTTATGTATTACATTTGTGATTCTCTTGTGGTCTCTAAGCGACTTATCACGGAGTCAGGTCTGTGTATGAGATATTCTGTGAATTAATTATTATTATAAGAAGAAAGAATGAAAGCAAAGTTGTAAAGCTCGATTTAGTTCACGCAAACATCTCTTTGGACAGTACATTTTTATTATTTTAGTTATAATGTTTTATTATAAATTCACACATCAACTGCATTGACTGGCTAATACAATTAGCTTACAGCTTAAATTTATCCTGGGTGACGAACAAACCTTGGTGTACAGAATACTGGCGAATGCGCCGTCGTATCCATTTTGCTTAGATAACAGGATTAACGTGCTAAGTGAGTAAAATACCACCACCGGTGCCGGTCACCGTGGGAGCCGGTGGGAGCCGGCGGGCGCCAGCGGCGCGCTGCGCGGGCGCATAGGAAGCGCGGCGGACGTGAGCCACATAACAAATTTATATTATGCTAAAATATATTTCAAACATGCCATTTAATGTTAATCAAGGACACCACAGTATTTTTTTATATTAGCCTTAGATTTTGTATTATGAGAGTGATCCAAATTTTTGGATGTCGATAATTCTGGTAATGTCTCTATTAGTAATATTTACCATCAGCTCTCAACGTTAAAGGATACATAAATAGAGATTGCACTTACAACGTTATGATAAATATACACGTTTTCATTTAATATTGGAGTTAATATACGGCTATCGCCATAAAATTGATATCCCCAAATATCCATAATAGCTGTTTATTTTGGAATTTAAATCCATAAATATTAGTGCGGCATCGTAATATCTTTGCTCATAAAGGAAGCTAATAATCCGAGATAACTGTACCACTTCCCGCGCTAGGTCAGTGTTAATGCCGCTAGGTGGCGCCGGCGCACGGCAGCTAACGCTGCATTTGTTAGCTATAGTGATATTTGTTATTCATATAAACTTTCTATATTTATAACTAGTGATAGGTTCACACTTCACTTCAGGTTAAGAACACTGAGTAAAATTTCTGGTAGGTCGGAAAATTACCTATAACAGCCAACTTTTGGTGTAAATAGGGTCATTATATAGGGTATACACCGTAACCTTTCTAATGAATTATGCCACCCGCAGGAATAAATACACGAAAAGGTTCTCAGTCTTAGAATATTAAGTAAAATTGCTGCCGTGCCAACCGATAGGTGTACATAATAAATACTCATGTTTGTTCTGTGTCTGGGTATGAAATACGTGTATTTAATTATTATATTAGAATACTTCTGTTGACCATTATCCGTAACACGAGTACTTTAAGTCATGATATATATATATATATATATTGTTGTTGTGTTAATCTATATAATTAAGTGAGACAATTTGAGTGACCCACTTAATGCATGCATTACTTAAGTAGTTATACGTATGCGTTATTTACATGATAATCATATGGTCGATAAATTATACCCATATTTATGTCAGTCCGCTATAAATGGCGTCCCAATAAGTAAGGGCCATTTCAAATATTAAATCTAACACTATGTCTATAATTACTAAATCACTGGCATGGCATTATAGTTTAATGTGGCCACAGCACAGCTTCTGCACAGAAGATAGCATTCTGTTGTCTATGGTATAAGGATCAGATTATATCGCCTCGGTGCATTCTTACCGTTGTACTAGCTTAATTAGTTCATGCGTGTTAAATAGTCCTTATAATGGAGTAAATAAAGGTTGTTTTGCTTTATTTTGTCGTTTAATGTACGTGAGGGTTAACGCGTGGTTACAGGGTTGTCTTATACAGTGTTTACGCTAAATATATACTAGAGGGAGCTAGTATAATAACAATTTTTAAAATCAATACTTTGTCTCAAGATTAATACAGTATTTCTTATAATTGTAACTCATTTCCTTCCAGGATATTAAGTACTTATATGAAAGGACCATAAACAAACAGGTTAATAAAATATAATGATAAGACGACGATCTTCAATTTGGTCAGCTTTCCAGACTTTACTCTTCGAGCTCAAACAAAGTTCATTACCTACGCTCTGCTATCTTATCTAAATACACCATGTATTATAGTCCCAATTTTAAAACAAATCTATGAAAGAAGTAACATATAGGCTACTGGCAGAGCAGAATATCCCTTTTCTCTGTACCACGTGTTTTAAATGGCGACATAAGTACCGGAGCCAACAGATAGCGCATATCCGTCCGAAACAGTGTACCTTAACTCCTTAGTGCATTAATAAGCAGCAGCTTTTCTGTCGCGAGGCTCCACTCTGCGATTGCCACCACGCTTGCATATCGCGGCAATTATAAGTAAATGTTCCCCTTGAATCCCCTACAATGATAACGATACTTCACCTATATCTGTTCAGGCGTTGAGTAACAAACACCCACTTATAGCCAACTAGTACAGTTGGCAGCCCTAGCCCGACGTGCATATCTTTTGATCTCCAAGTGTACGCTGTGAATTCATTAGCCGGACTGAATGTGTGTAAATAGAACGGAAGCTTAATACATAATTCAGTGTGATACCTCCGCGCTAATAATAGTGTTTATTGTGGCTACTGGCTATGTCTCCGGTAGATACTCTTTCATACTTGTCCCAGTACAATAACTGAACGTGACTTCTTATCTTGAATACGGTTATTATTACTGATAACGAGTGTTATGAAATCAAACAGTAACATACGTACTACGCAGTCACCAGTGACTTCGACTAAGTGCGTACTCGTATTTACACTTATTAATTGTCATGTACGCTAAACGCAGAAGTGCCCTATTTTTATATTTTATTTTTAAAATTTGCTAAGCCGAGAGGTACTTGTAGAGTAGAGTAGAGTAGTACCTCTGTACCAGATGTCGTAAGAAGCGACTAAGATCCCAGAATCAACAGACGGTGGCATATCCATTCGAATCCGTCGAAAACCATATCTGTCGCGAAAGCTGCACTCTGCGATTGCCAACACGCTTGGTCAGGTCGGCAATTATGGGCAAAATTCCCCTTTTTTTGGGGAGACCTCTGTCCAGTAGTGGACTTCCAACGGCTGTAATGATGATGAAAGAAAGACTAAGTATAGACACATGAGGCTAGTCAAGGTCTGACCAGCTCCCCGATATTCTGGTACCTACCTACTACCCCAAGTTTATCTAAGTCTACATCGACATTGCTATACTGATAACTTTTCTAATCGGTCAAGTGCCAATATTTTTTGTACATGTCATTGGATTAGTCCGTGTTTTCGAATGTGCATGAAGGAGTAACATGCATTTCCTTATACTCCTTTAAACATAACTTGATTAGATTGACAGATGGCAATGTATTGACGTCGCACGTAACATTTTTAAAACATGTAACTTTGACATCTATGATTCTGATCAAGCGTTATTTAAGGACTACAATACTTGCATTCTAATGTAAATTATAAATAATTTAAATATGAAAACTATATGTCATTTATATCGACCGCCTTCGAAGTCTAAGAAATACTTGCGAGTTTTATTGTAATAGTAAAATGTAATGAATAATAAAGGTTACAAGAGGTAGACCTCATACAAAGGTAGTCTGCGTTGATACCTCACCCTTACCTATTATGACAGCTTAATAGCATTGCTGTGTACCGGTTTGAAGGGTGAGAGAGACAGTGAAATTACTGGGAAATTTGACATAATATTTTTAAGTCACAAGATCGGCAAAGCGCTAGTAATATTCATGTGATATTACGAGCATCATATCGAGCATGTAGTGACGTTTTCTATCACGCGGTCGACTGCTTGCTTGTCCACTTGGTTTTATTAGAAAAAAGGTAAAAATTATATCGCCCTTGATAACAGCGTCTGAATATTAATGCGTCCATTTGATCTGCCAGCATATGCTTTCATTAATAATGCACAAAGTGATTTATCATATACGTCTAAATATCACGCATATAATGCTATTTGCATATTTGAAATCACAACACAAAAATGTATACATAGATTTTATTTGAGATACAACGTCAGCAAAATCAACATTTTACATAAGAACATTTCAATTCCATTAGGTATGTTTCCGTAAAGTCAAAACGCAATGTTCCGAAATTTGATTTTTAAGAATAGAACATCGTACCGCGCCCGCCATAGTGCACTCACAGCGCTTTGTACTCGTTTTATCTCCGCAGATGCTCTTGAATGCAGCCGACGTCAGCTCGGAGACTGAGGGATCGTCAAGAGATGCGCCGGGGTGAATGCGCTGAATGTTTACCTGTTTTCTTTTTCATGCATTCTTTAGAATAACGAAGCGAATATTTTGAAAAGCATAAGAGAAATACGTGTTTGCCGCGTGAAAGATTAAAGAGCTTTAATTTAAATCTGCCGAGGTTGATAGCAGTTGCGTAAATTTGAGGTTTCATAAAAGCAAATAAAGCAATTAAACTGAATATAATAAATCTGAATTGTATGTAATATGGAGATGCCTATTCAAAGCTTGGAAAGTACGACCAACCTTTGCATTAAGCAAAAGAGAATATTTACTGTGTTTTCGCTGTCACAATAAAGCGCCTAATGACTACATTCTAGTGCGCTTGAATTCAATCCGTCCTCATTAACCGAAAAGGCACCAGCGCAGAAATGCACCTTCAGTTTTAAAAATAGAATAGCGTACGCAAGTCGCGAGTGCGCTCGAGTGCTTTTGTGCTCCGGTTTTATCTCTGTCGGAGGCTCTTCAGTGCAGTCCACTTAGCATCGGGGGTGCTGGTGGAGATGGCAAAGTGAGAACGAGCCAGTGTCAACGAACTTGTCGTAGGTCGGGAGTTTTGAAGCCTTTAGATAAATGTCGGCACAGAAAATTTGCCCTGCGCTCGTTAAAAGTTACAGACCAAAAACTTATGAATAAAACTTCGAACCGCTGAGTATGCCCTTCATTCAAGCTCCACTCATATATTTGATGGAGTTTCGCGAATCTGGTTTTTTATTTAAAAAAAATCTTATTTATTTGAGGATAAGTAATTAAGAGGAAAACTAATTAATTTCTTCGTATAAAACTATTGGATAGATAGAACTATTGGATAGTTATCCTGTCTTGTACGCCAAAGGGGGGTTCGTGGGTTCAAATATTTATATGATGATATTTATGTTTGTTCTATGTGTAGGTGTTACTTATATGTATTTAAGTAGTATATTTGTGATTTCCCTGTTGTCTGATGTAAGTAAGAAAAGTGCTTTAAGCGACTCATCATGGAATCAGGTCAACGTATGAGATGTAGTGGACATTTTTTATTTATTAAATTACTTAATAATTGTTTTGATTAATTATAAAATGGTTTATGTATATTTACGACAAACGGAAGTTAATGTTCTTTAAGTGTCTGAAAATAAAAGCCGCGGTCACATACATAACGTTTAAATCGTGTGAACTCAAAAATGATCAAGATTGTTTTTCTTAATATTGTAATTTATATACGAACACGTTTCGCCCCAATCTTCTTATCTAAATGTGTATTATTTTATCTCTTATTCAAGTAAGAATTAAGTAAATAATGTTGTCGTCATTAGTGTTAATGTGGTGTAATTATCGTGAGTTGTTTACATTAAATTGATTAGATATTTATTTCAATTCTTAGTTAATATATTATATTTATTTTATTATATTATTAAAGCGTTTTTATTTGATAGACTTTCTCGTTGATTTTGTACGTTTCAATAATATAAGAATGATTGGATACCTTTCTATTATCTAGCATAATAATTAATGTGTCGTAAAATATGAAGAAGCACGTAAAGTCGGAGTAATATCGGAGTTTTGTTTTTATAACCAGAGAATGCCTATCAAGTGGACAAATTAAATTGTATTGTGGATATCACGCACACGAAAATGCAGCATAGGACGTCCACCTCATAAGCCACCTCGAAACAAGTGAAACCTACTTTTATATCCAACGGTGTGCGTCTTACGTTTTGAAAATAGATGAAAAATCAAGGAGAGATTTTCTGATTTAATAAAAAGATCAAGGGTAAACACAGTTGTAAATATGCTATCATGTAATGGAAACAAAGCTTTTCAGGGCTACAGTTAGCGCCGTAATTGGATTCGCCTCACCTTGGTTTGTCCATGAGGTGCAGGGTCGTCGTAATTTGGCCAGATAACCTATTACCGATGTAAGGTTTACTTTATCCGACCAAATAAGATTACACGAATGACGTCATCGCGGCCCTATGAATTGTGTTTTGGGGACAAAGTGATTATGGCAGACGGGAATATACTTCAGATACCGCTAGTGGCAGGCTTTTTGTAATTAACTAGATTTTCGGATCATTTTCTCAATAGAAAATATAGATTTTAGTTATTCATCGAGTTATAACTATATAATTATTTTAAGACCCTTGTAATACTATAGTTAATGCAACCCGAGATCTAGATCTAGAGTATTTTGTTGAACAAGTAAATGAACGTTGTTATGAACATCTATTTTGTTCGTATTTTGGTCGAACACAAAATGATATTTTTCTAAAAATACAAAGAAAATTCACACATTTCATATATTGATTTGACTCCGAGATAAATCGCTAAAAGCACTTGTGTTACAGACATCGAACGATAGGGGAATTACAAATATGATACTCAATTACATATCCTTATTACCCAGACACAGAAAAAAAAAAATCATCATATACATATTTGTCCTGGGTAGGGATCGAACCCACGTTCCTTGGAACATAAGATATCACTACCATCAGCGCCATCGGGCCCGCCAAGTACGGTTCGGGCTGTACTAAGTAATTGATTTCCCGTAACATTAAAGTAGCATCTATCAGTATGAAAGTATAACCAGAAAGTAATTTTACCATCATTTTCACCATCAAGCTCTAAAGTATAATATACCCCAAACAGCGTCGAGTGAAAATCGACAGGCTTCCAAACACGCTCATGCGGTATGGTGTATGTTGTTCGCGGGAGAGTCAAATAAGTGGGTTACTTGTTGTTTGCTTACTCTATAAATAAAGGAACTGATGTATAGATCGCCAGACTTGAGTTCATACACGTGGTATAGACCGCTTCACATAAGTGAAGCGGTCTTCATACAAAGAGAAATTTTGCCCATAAATACCGCGCTGGCCAAGAATGTTTGAATGAAGAATGAAAAAAGAATGTTTCGCGACGCGGATGCTGCTGCCCGTCTCCGCCCTGTGTATTTTAGTTGTACTGTTTCGGATGGATATACCGCCATCTGTCGGTTCTGGTACATTAGTCGCCTATTACGACATCTGGTACCGGGGGAGGTACTATTCTACTCTGCCGAACCCTCACGGCACACTGCGCTGCTCTAACTTATTTAGTGCACTATGAATTGGCTTATATGAGAGTACAACTAGATATTTTCTGTATCTAGATTGAACCCTTGCAACGGTTTTTTCCAAGTTATATATTCAATGCTACACCGAGTTCGCATAAAATAATTATACTGGAGCACTCATCCTGTAGGTTTAATAACGCAAGTGGAAAAGGGTGGCAATAGCATAGCCCTTAAAAATCTCGAGGGGTTTTAAGGGCCCTTGTGAACCTATACAGTAGTGATCATGCTGTTCACAGCACGCCTTTCAAGGCTAGAGAATTACTGAATGAGGGGGCTCGTTACAATAATAATAATGGCAATAGCGACATTAAATACAGTCTCAAATAAATGACTCGGTACCATTTTAACGTATTTTTCGCAATGAATATAATTTTAAATTTATTTCACGTAAGTAAACTGGCTCTTTGTTGTCTCTCTCTTTATCGTTCTACGTGCTCACTCCCTCTCCCACTCGTTCTGTCCTACTCAGTATCACCCCCTGTCTCTCGTTTTCACTCTCACCCTCTGTCTCTTTTTCTTCCCCCTCTCTTACTCTCGGTCTCTCTCTTTCAGTAAAAAATACCCTTATAGTAATAGCCGCTTACAGGTTGGGAGGTGTCTGTTGCGAGTCCAATTCCGCACTGTATATTGTGTTCACTATATTACTTCAAACATACTCTCCATATACACAAGCCTATTAGTTAAGTATTTGCTTCGTTCTTATGTATTTTACAACCACACGAAACCTTTAAAAATTGGTTTGCGAGTATCCTTCGAAGTACCTTTACCAATCGCTTTATTACGTCCATCCAGAATAGAAAACCTTGCTTTAAGATTGTAAATAGAGTTCTCTCACAATTATTCAATGTTTCAGCAAATACCCGAAAATGCTAATGGAAATTTACGTCTCTTTAATCTCCGCGCCGGATATAAGTGAGTCAGTTTTTCATTTCTACTCATTTCATTCCGCTGTAGAAGCAGACAGTATACCTTCCACTTTGTCGTGGAAGCTGAATTTAAATGTCCGTAAATCAGGCCAGAGCGCTTTTGTAAATCTAATGCAGAACTAATAAATAACCAAAAATATCGTTTATTAATCTCGCTCTGTAGCAAAGATTTTTTTAAGAATTTTGACATCTTAAAACATATTTATTTTTAAATTCTAGCTTATTAATATTAACGGGCCCGATGGCGCAGATAGTAGTGATCCTATCTTATGCGTCAAGGATCGTGGGTTCGTTGTGATCGTGACCTAGACAAACATTTATATGATGAGATGTTTGTCCTGTGTCTGGGTATTCAAAATATGTATTTAAGTATTATATTTGTGATTCCTCTGTTGTCTTATGTCTATTACATACGTTCTTTGAGCGATTTACCACGGAGTCAGGTCAATGTGTGAATATATATAAAACTTAGCATATAGTTACATACTTAGCGTATATTAACAGGTCTTTAATTTTTTTTATTAAACTGAGTTAGTTTGTTAAACGATCACATCACCATCTTAATTGCAAAACAAATAACCTGAAAATAATTTTATCTGAAGTACATATATGGAATTCTATTGAGCCAGATCATATGTAAAAGTATATAATCGAGCATAAGCTAAAAATTATAATACACACTAAATGTAGAATCATAAAGTTCTTTTTGAACGTTTTTTGAAATTTTTTTTTATTATAATTATATCTATGTATTATATGTGATTTGGATTTATCGACAAATACGTCAAAATCCGAGTGATCAATCGTTTATCATACAAAATACTCATAGCATGTCTGCACAAATACTATCGAAGATGATATCAAGGTATGATGAGGTAATCATTTATTTATATACTAGGAAACATTGTTTTTAACATAATAAATCGTTTTTTGTCTTGAACGAATCAAACCTATTAAATTACGTAAAGACGTCTAAATACAGATTCTCACTAATTTCTGGCACTAAATATCAGTGATCTCAATACCATGTCTGACTTGAAACATTTATTATTAAGAATTAAAAAATAATCATATGATAATTATTTAGTAGCTAGCCCAGCCGTACAAAAATGTGCCTTGGTAATGCACTGAATGTGCTTACAAAGTCTTTACTCCCAAGATTACATTTACCGATATTAAAGTGCAGTGAAAACATGAAAAACAAAATGTTGCCACATCATTTATACTCCATAAGCGCACCTAAAGAGTTTCGCTTGCGCTTTGTCACTATATTATTCATGACAAAAAGGTAAAGACTGATAAACTATACGTGATCTATTATTAGTGGTTCAGTAATATGGTTTGTGCACTGAAGTCGCAAGGGCTAAAAGTTCTTATTTATTGATTCATTGTAAAGTGAACTTTAATGGTTAGTGTTATGGCTTGATTTCGGGTTTTGTGCGGGTCGTCTGTAAGGTAATAAATAATAATGGATCGTCATTGGCCTTGGTGAAATTAGTCGGCGTCTCGGCGCAGTAAATTGCGAATTAATGCTCGTGGACGACATAAGAGACAACCATGTATTATGTATATATATATTCAGTGAAGCGAATGCCAGTAGAGTTAACCGTGTGGTATCGGCAGAATAGAATAGACTGTTCCAGGTCGAAGGAGGCGCTTAAGGTACTGGAATTGTCAGATAGCGGTATATAAATCCGAATCAGTGTAGCTTAAATGCGACAGGGAGGGGATGGGCAGCAGGAGCGTAGCTTTCTGGTCGCGAAGCTACGCTCTGTGATTGCCACTACGGGGGAATTTGCCTTACTGATTTTCGGGGAGGAGGGTGGACGTTTTACGGCTACGATGACGATGACGTGAGTGCGTTGGTGGGGAAATGTGTTGCTAAAACTTATCTAAACTCCTTACAACAATTTTACGTTCAATCAAAAATACATGAGGTTGACGCCATAAAAAGGTCGTCTGCTTTGGTACCTCACTCTTACCTATTGCTACCGCCAAATAGCAGTGTTTGCATTACTGTGTTCCAATTTAAAGGGTGAGAGAGGCAGTAATTTACTGGGTAATACAACATATCTTCAAGTCACAAGGTTGGCAACGCGCTAGTGAGATTACGAGCGTGTATAGGCTGCGGTGACGGTTGTTTGTCGAACTGGTCTAATAAAAAAGAAGTTGCGTTTCTTTAATCTTACAGAGGTACTTGTTAAAGAACAAACTTTAATTAAAACCCATTGTACTAAATTAAGGCTTGTTTTTTCAAACAGTTACTGTCGATCGCCCGTTTACAGTCAGTCGACAGCTTGTATGTTTCCGATCTTAGAAGTACATGACAGACGAATCACGCGCACCGACAACGTACTCTCCAGCGATACTCAATAATAGATTGTTTTGATAAACGTGTTTATCTTTGAAGTGTTAATAGGTCAAGTTATTACCGACTTGTAATAACTAATAAATTAGAGGGCCTAAGTGGTTTCTACATTTAGACAAAGAAAATTAATATCTTAGCATTATTATGAATAATTCCTTAATAACAAAACAAATATTATTTCCAGTTGGTACACTCCTGTTAGTTCTCTAAATTGGAGAGAATTTTACTTATTTTTCGTGTAAAGTATAGATATAAAATAGCTCAAATGCACCTAGCATTCCCGTTACGGTTACAGATTACAATATCCAACGATAGTGCACTTCATTCTTATTGTAGTCGTAAACTAGGATCGCTCTGCGGCTTCACCCGCGTCATGTTGCAGAACAAACCTAGTGTCATTTATGCTCTGCTGTTATAAGCGTGATGTCATATAGCCTAACCTTTCTCTATAAGTTGGCTATGTGATAGTGTTTTTTTCTGACCTTATAATTAAAGCCCTGTTAATATGTATCATAATTATATTTAGGATTAAAACAACAGATTTTAACAACTTTATAAAGCAGCGGTCGGCAACCATTTCGCAAGTACGCATATCACTCAGTCATACATATATACGGGCCCAAATTGCAGTTAATTTGTTAATAAAATTAATACCTAAATACAAAACTATCTGTCCGTTAAAATCGGTTCAGCCGTATCGTAGTTAAACTTTAACAACAGACAGACAAAAATTTAAAAAGCTTATTTTATAAGTACCGGAAATACTTTTAAACTTCTGTTATAAAATGCTGTTATTGTGGTATTACAAACACTTCAACTTTGTTTATATTAAACAGCACGATGATAAGCAGAATTGAAGATGGAACCCCTAAGCGCAAAACTTTAAGACAAAATCAAATCTTTATAATTTATAGACTTATGTGTTATTTTTATATACAAGCTATAGTATTACAAAGTTCCATCTAAATCTATTAATTATTTTTTGCACGAAAGTGTAACAAACATACGGGCCCGGTGCCACAGATGGTTGTGATACTAACTTGTGCGGCTTCGATCCCTACCTCTGGGTGGGCATCGAAAGGCGGTAAGAATTAAGCGAATATTTATAAGATAAATATTTGTATTTGTTCTATGTCTGGGTGTTTGTTTTATGTATCTCTTTTGTCTGATATGCGTAACAAAAATGCTTTAGTCTACTTATCTTGGAATCCTGTCAAGGTATGAGATGTCGTGTGAATTTAATTATAAATAAACTATTATTTATTTATTTATAAAACATCCATTCATTCAACCATATATCCATTATACTTCCTACTTTTCAAAACTCCTTCGCTAAAACTTTACACACATATACCGTAATATCTTTTTGTTTACCTATGAGTATATAAAAGGACGCGGGTTGTTGATTGCTGTTGAATAAAGAAAAAGAAAACACGATTTTGACGTATATATCCAGATGTTTAAATAAAATCCATGAACACTATTCTGCAGATATATTCTTCAAATTACGGCCTAGGGTTTGTTTCGTGCCTAAGCGAAGAAGGTGCTACGATTTAATATATTAAAGACGAGGCCTGAATCCGTACTCCGTTCACATATATAAGGTATATCTATCTATAGTTTATATAAATTGTGGCCAATTCTAATAATTACCCCGTAATGGCTCGAATGAGTCGTAATAACCCCCTTCAGTGTCTACGCGGAGGTATTAACGTAATTCCGTCAAACTGTGAGTGACAGGTGGGCAATTTCATGACTCGTGTTATAGTATTCAATTATATGCTATTAAATTTAGTAGTACTCTCAAGCAGTAAAATAATTATTTTTAAGGATCAATTTTAAATGGTAAATAATGCCGAGAGCAACGATGCAGACGCAATTTGAAGGTAACATAATAAACAGTGTTTGATTGTAAAGTTAAGCTGTGAGGCACTGGCAGAGTCGAATGGTACCTCTCTCTGTAATAGGGGTCGTAAGAGACGATTGAGGTACCGGAACCAACGGACGGCGGTAAAACCATCTGAAACAACGCAGCTTAAATACTACAAGGCGAGTATGGGCAGCAGCATCCTCGTCGCGAAGTTGCGCTCTGCGATTGCCACCACGCCTGCCCATCGCGGCATTTATGTGCAAAAACCTTCTATCTTAGAAGTCCCATTTCCAGTAGTCCTTCCTATGGCTGATATCATGATGATGATGATTTAAGTGAATAGAGTTTCGTATATACATCAAAATCCACATTGATATATTAAAGCGAGAGTATATCTATCACGCCTGTCTACAGTATTCATGCCAAGTCTCATACATTGACGTACACTGCGGTAAGTCGCTTAAAGTACTTGTGTTACCGATATCAGGCGACAGAAGAATCACAATTAAAATAATTAAATACACATTTTTGACAAACATAGAACAGGCACAAATATTATTACATAAATGTTTGTTATCCTGGGTGGGGATCGAACCCAACACCCTTGGCAAGCAAAAGATAAAATCGCTGTCCATGCCATTGGACAATATATATTATGATCGATACTATAATATAAATAAATAGATGTGATTATAGAAATAGAAAAATAAACCATTTACTTTTATAGGATAAATCAAAACGATCTCTCAAAATAACAAACAAACAAAATAACTGACATAGTAATCACATATGTTTAAAACACGGCGAAGTAAAAAAAATAATCGCTACAAAATTACAGACCAAATTTTCAACAGTGCATCGCGCAAGCTATTGTAGTGGCTTTAATTGCGATAAGCTTAGCGAAATAGGTCTATAAGTGTTCATTTAGTGAGCTAAGACCTATCATTATATTCGCAAGACCTAACCAGAGTTCAAAATAAAGCAGGTTATGTAGATCTGAAATGGCGGCTTGCACATCGGACCCTGGAATTAATATCTTTATTATTCAAAAGAACTAGATATTGATGATAAATTGCCTTGTAAAACTTCATATTCACTTTTAAATGATTATTTAAACCATGTCAATAACAAGCTAAAATTAATTATTTTAAATGTTAGGTTATTGTTATTCTATTGAATAGCGTAATAGTAAAGGTGTGTCCGTGTGGTACCGACAGATGGCGGTATATCTATCCGTAACAGTGTAGATCAAATGCATAGGATGGGGATTTAAAGCAGCATCTTCATTGCTCTGCAAATGCCACCACGCTAGTTCAGCGCGGCAATTGCGGGGGGGCGCTGTGTACAGCTGGACAGTGGACCTATAATGGCTGGTGTGATGATGAAAGGTGTTATACATTACATTAATTACTTCAATTCGATGCGATGTTATAGTAAGCAGTAAACTGAACTCTTGTGATAGATCTCATACAACGGTCGCCTGCACAGGTACTTCTCTATCACCTACATCCGCCGCTAAACGATTGTATCACTTTATTCAAGTTTGAAATTCTAGAGAGGCTGTATAATGCTAATATGATGTGATATCATCAAATCGTTATCCCTTAACATGAATTACTACAGTTCATCGATGCAAGCGGTAGAAAACATACGATCAATCTAAAATATTATTATACATCGAGTTATTTCCTATAGGGGTTCCTATAGTCTTCTAAAGTTAATATTCCTATTTGGAAAGTACTTACATAAATAACTAAATTGTGGGTAAGTGGGATACGCTATATTAGCTATGTATAACCAGGAAGTAATTTTGCAATTATATCTAGTTTATCCCTCTAACGAATTCTCTATTTATTCGACTTATAATCTAACATATGGTTGTCGTAAGTTGCCACCAAAACCAATACCAACTTTCATAATTATTTTAAAATGTAGTAGTACACTGGAAAACAAACACAATTGAACTACCTTAATGTTACGTGAAAATGTTGCCAATTATCTATTTATAAATTAAAAATAATAGATAAGAATGTTTTAAATCAAAATTCGGTTCTAGGTCGATTCTAGGACGACACTGCCGCAGGATAACAATCATCAGCCTCAAGACGTCCACAGCAAATAGGCCTCTTTAAGGAAATTCTAATTGGATTGGTTGTAAGCGACCTGCGTCCAGCGGGATCTTGCGGTTTTAGTCAGATCGTCTGTCCAACTTGTGGGTGGACGTTCTACGCTTGTCGGTACGTGGTCTCCATCCCGGAATACGACTCTATCGGTTCTGCATGCTAAGAGTCGGTAACTTTGATTTTTTACGGATTTGTTCATTTCTGATTTAATCGCGCAAAGAGACTCCGAGCATTGCCCTTTCCAAAGCTCTTTGAGCTATTTTAAGTTGGCTAATAAGGCCCATAGAATGAAAATAGATAATACCTAGACTTCATAACTTCATTCAACCCTACAATAGCTGTTAGTAGCGTAAATCTTAACAACATTACCAATGACAATCAAACTAAATAATGTACAGTTAATAACAGATATTATCAAATCCGCATACTCGATGTCCGACGCTCATCGCAGAATTCTCCCGCCTTTTCCGGCCGTATTTAAAGAGATTACGGGATAATTTATATCCCAAGATGTTTGTTGCCGGGATACCGCGAATAAAGATAATACTTTATGTATCAGCTTCTAGTAAATATAGTATGTGGTCAGTTTAACGTGAAGTTACATGGGCTTCGATGGTGCAGCAATGTATACTGGCATACCAATTAGATATTAAGTCGTTGTATTAAGTGGTATGTGCATAGTTTGCTTTTGCATAGGAAGAGATGCGTAAAACTTCGTCTTAAATAATGCCATATCATGAATGAACTCAGGAAGTTCCTCAGGCAACGCAGAGCCAGTAGAATGTTTACTAGAAAAGTTAGCCAAACCTTAATTGCGCTAGTAATTAAATTCTGATCAGATGCCTCAGTAAATGAGTAGGTAAACTAGGTAAAGAAATTAATATTTGCGATAAGGGTGGCCTTTTTGTACTAATTATTATTTATCAAGCGAGATGATTACTTGTAAGCCGCGATTGTAGCTTAAAAAAATAAGTCTATCACCAAGCTTTACCTACTTTCATTTCAGCTAGTAAACAAGAATGATACAAACAAATGAATATCAGAATAACGCCCTGCAAGAATACCTTTGTCCGCTGCCCTCGAATAAAATGCAAAGCCTACGCCTGAAAACAGGATCCGCGCTGACTAATACTATGTCAACGACTCGGGAGAAAAACGCGAGTTAAAAATAACCTGTGGATAAACCATAAGCGTCGCGAGGCTCTCATTATAAACTTGGCATGACTCTCCGACCTATTCAAATGTCCAGTTGTCTTACAACAATCCGTTTATTGAAGTGCTCCGTCGTGATCCTCGTGTTACGTTGAAGGGCAATGTTTTTAATGGTTGTGCTGCTCACGCTGCTTTACCTTCATACGGTGTATTTAATAGACTTCAAGATATTCAGGGGTTTTGTAAGGATTTGGCGCCAGACATGAAGTAGACGATACGAAAGAAAACAAGGAATATTTAATTAGATGATGTTGTTGGAATTAATTCCAAATATATCCTATTCAAGATTATTTTAACAGAAAGTACCTTGTAAATGTTTGTTTGCTTCCTAAGTTCATTCGATTCAAAAGAAAAAACAAAGTATTACTTACCACTATTTATAGATCTCTCCGATCGTGAAATAAAGTGCTAATACATTAATGGGCTGAAATCACGTAAGTAAAGACGTAATGAGAACTAATGTGCAGAAGGACCGCATGCAAAATGATATGCGAGCTGAAGGTATATGATTCTAAATCCATTGGAGACAAGGTCGTTTATTATACAAGATATGTGTGCAATAACACAACAATTTAGGCAAGTTTTGTTTTCAGCATTTTATTATCTTATCAGCCATTAGAATTCCACTGCTGGATATAGACCTCCCCAGGAAAGAGGGCATTTAGTCAATAATTTAATAATAGCCGCACTGGGCAGGGGTGTAGGCAATCGCAGAGCGCAGATTTTGCGACGGGCATGCTGCTGCCCAATTTATTTCAAATTGGGTTAGAATTGATGCTTAGTAGATTGATGGATTATTATTACAATTTGAATCTTGGTGTTTAAATAACAGAGTCCTGAATCCCAACGAATTCCCTTGGTCACGACATCACACCTGAACGGCTGAACCAATTGCACTAATTCTATAGGCTGCCGCCACGTTTATCATCAAGCGGATCGTATGCATGTTTGCTGGCTTCAAAAGAAAAACTTAAAAATGTATCTCTACAATTAATATAACAGTGTAATAAATAAATCGAGTTAAATTAAAAGTAAATTACATCGTTCCATCAAATATATTGATAAATCTTAAATGATTTCATCGCAATTTATACGCCCGGTAATTATTATTACCGCCACTTAATTAATGTGATGCTATTGGCGACACACGAATAAGAATTGCCATTTATTATCGACTTCTACATATAATCTACTTGAATTACTCCGTGGCTTAGCTTGGATCTATTGAAATAGCGTCCTGCAGGAACTCAGGATTGAAGTAGAATATGTTCACTATAGTTCGAGCTATACACATACAAAATTTCATCAACAAATATATTTAATAAAATAAGTTTCAAGATTCAGTTACTTTATTTATAAATACATAATAATTTATTTAATAGTACCGCCCGCCTGTGTTACCGCGGCGTATTGACGGATATAAACATCCCACATTCCCCGATAAATCAAATGAATAGACGGGCACACTTTTCAATTCCAGTTAGGCTTCTGATTTCCCGGTATCGCTGAGTTCAAATAAAGTAAGTAATATAAGTATAGTAAGAAAGCTAAGAAGAATACCGCGCAAAGACCCCGGGGTATGCATTACAACGATAACGAGAGAGGTAAAATGAGTTTTAGGCATTACTACCTCTTCGTGTAAATCACCTCGCCAAGACGTAGACTTTGAACTATCAACCCAGGCGAACTGCCAATCTATACGCGAGCCCAAGTTCGTGCGTATTTCGTGCTCACTCAAGACAGTGGGGAAGTGAAAAGAGAATCGTGTTTGTTATATACTGTTTACAATAATGACTAAGTGAGTAGCAAGCAAGGACGTGTGCCTACGTGCATTGGTTTACGACTCGCCGGCGCCGGAGCATTTGTAAATAGACTCGAATCACAATTGGAGACACGGATCGCTAGATTGGATATCCTATCCTCAATAATAGACTCTCACTTTTAAACTGTATGAGAATTTTTTAGTATTTGTACAAGATTGACTACTCGCTTATGGCTTGATTCGTGTATGACTTCACTTTATATCGGGTTCCTCCGGAAGATTCCCGGATCAAGATTAGCCTAAGTCCTTCGTAAGGGTTCGATTAATAGGTATGGAAAATTAAAAAAAAAATATGGTGTACCGATTAAGCTAAAAAGGCAATACATACAGACAATTATAAATTCGCATTTATAAAATTTATAGACCAGCATCTTCGTCCCCGGAAATATCTCCTTAAATTCTATATCGAAAACAATTATAGAGAGGAAAGATATATTTTATTCATATGTTACGAATTAACTCATAATGTACTAATTGTATTTTAATAACTGTTACACCATTGGAAAGTTGCACCTTTATCGAGTGATATAGGCTATGATAAATATTAAAAAAATAGAGCTGTTGCCTTAAATGGAAAAAAAATGTATTCAACATCTGTGTTGTATGTTTGTAACAAATTAAGTCAAATTTTTTGAGACAAGTTTTAAAACCTTTTTACTAATAAAAAGCTACATTATGAGCATATAGTATAAACGGGAGCGGAAATAAAACTGCAGGGTGCTGCCAGTGGATGATAATCTTATGCGTTATTCTGAATCAGTCAGTTGTGATTTAAGGATACGTAAGTGCATGCATTCCACAGTTGAGGTGTGATATACCAGTGTAGTTTACGAACACAAAAGGCCGTGGGCCGCTATGGCCTTGCGATGATAAGAAAATGGCGTTTTGTCGCTCTAAATTATTCACAATTGTTAGATGTCGCGGAGATTCGGGAGTGGGCGATAGCCAGGAATTAGTCCAGTCTGGGAATGCGTGAGACTACATGGAAATATCTATACGTACACTTGCCTCGTTCCGCAGAGTTATACTGGCCGATACTAATAAAATTTGTATACGGTCTGAGTGAGAGTACACGTAGTGTTTCGGTTATCAACAACATAATAGTAATTATTGATACCTACCCTACTCTCACCTATTTCTCCCGCCAAATATTCGCATGCTGTATTCCGGTTTTAAGGGTGAGAGAGTCAATGAAATTATTGGGTATCGTGAATAATATCTTTAAGACACAAGTCTAGCAACGCGCTCTTTATATCCGTGACGCTTACTATCACGTGGACTGTATGCTTGGTAACCAACCTGATATAAAAATAAAAACCTGATATCGGAGCCAAAATAATGAATTTGATAGTTTCATATATGTGATTAATAATTTAACTTTGTGAAAAACGAAGTCACAACTATCTACGATAATTTAGTTTCACCTAGGTACGATTAGCTGTTTTCGCGTGATTGGATCACAAACAAACATCCAAACTTTCGCATTTATGATTACGATTGCCATCACGTAATCGACTATTAAACCAATTCACAAATAAACAATGAGTGTGAACAGACCGTCCGCGAATTTGAATAGCAAATCGTCGAAAGCTGTTACATCATTCATAAGCTAGTGTTGATGACACTTTAATTAAAATGTTAATTCGACCAAACGTACGCCGCCATGTTTACGACAGCTATAAAGAAATAAATGATTAACTGAATTTACAGAATTACATAACAGTTTGAAATTGATGAAACGATAGGTGAGAGCCGATACCAAGCCGAGCCGAAAAAAAATTCCGTGTGGTGGCAGAGTAGAACACTACCTCCCCCTGGGTGTCGTAAGTGGCGACTAAGGTACGAGGACAGATAGATGGTGGTATATCTACTCTTAGTCATGTAGTTTAAATGCACAGGGCGGGGACCAGCATCCACGTCGCGAAGCTACGCTCTGCGATTGTCAACACACTTGCCCAGCGGGGCAGTAGAGTTCCAATGGCTGATATGATGATTATAGTAATGTAAAGAACTAAGTTAAATTTAATTGCGATAAAATATAACCAGTTAATCTTAATAGATAAAGACATTAGATCTTTAGTGACGTCCCGAATGTGTGTGTGGTCACCACGTGCCCCGAAAAAAGTATATAACTAAGTCATTGAATTCAAATGATACTGCCTACTGTCTACATTCGAAACCAATCAACTCATTATGCCTGTTATTAATTAAAAGTTCATATTAATAACAATTAAAAACTGGACAATAACTCAAAATCATTCATAATAAAACTATTAAGTTCGCGTGCTAGAACCCCAAGTAAAGTAAAATTACTAATAGTACATAGATGCTTTAGACTCAGCCTTTCCGATGCATCGGTGACGTCACACCCACGTGTGATCCCCACGTGCTGCGCCCCGAGAATGGCGACATCATCCGCGAGAGCGCGACAGCAGTCCGCGCTATGCGCGTGAGCAATCGTCTGTGCCGCTGCGAATACTCATGAGGCTATCAAAGGTAGCTGCTAATCACCACTTCAATATAACTGGCGATCAACGTGGCATATCGACAGCACGAGTAGGTGGCAACACCTAACAATTTATATAAACATATGTACCTACATATGCATGTACATACTCGAATATAATAACTATGTTATTATAATAATAATAATAATTTACACAACATCCCAAACATTTTACCTGACTCCAAGATAAATAGCTTAAAGCACTTGGGTTGCGGACATCACAAACAGAGGAACCAAAAATTTTATACATTCTTAAGACTACTGCACTTCTACTTTAATACCACATTTACAGAAAAGATATAAATATCATCATATAAATGTGTGAACTGGGAGAGGATCGAACCCACGACCCCGGGCGCACAAGATAGAATCACCACCATTAGCGCCATCGGGCGCGTCAAATATTATTTACAACTACGATGACTAAGTGAAACAGTATGAATCACAAATAAAGACAGTAAAATACAATACGCTGCAATTTATTAGTAAATGAAGTCAACAAGACTATTTGTCAATACACGTTGCAGATACTTCTCATTTTAAAATGACTTACGAGTCCCGAGACAAAAAACAACTGGAACCATACCAAATTATCTTTATACATATAATTCTACTGTTCGTGTGTACGTCACTGAACTTCTCCTAAACGGCTGGACCGATTTGAACGAATTTCTATACATGCGTTTGTGTTTGTGCCATATATGGTTTACATTCACAAGACATTTTCCGAAAAAAAACAATTGTATGCGGAGAGAATATAGCGCGATCCTGCGGTTTTAAACAGATCGTCTCTTATCGATGGACGGTCTAAGCTCCGCTTGTCGACACGCTGGCTCCGTTATAGAACTTACTAAAGGTAGATCTCATACAAAGGAACTCATCCATTTCTACCGCCATAAAGCGGTATTCGCATTGCTGTGTTCCTGTTTTAGGGGTGGGAGAGTATCACATAGTATCATCAGCTCACAAGGTTAGCGACACGAGCGTCTATAGACTTTGGTCACGTTTGCCATTGAGCAGAACTAATATTTGTTTGCTGATTTTATTAAAAAATAAACGTTACGGTCCCATGAGTTCTATGAGCTATGTACCTTAACAACTCTGGTACTTCAGGATCTAAAAAATATTCATACATATACTTGAATAAAGGATAGCAGTTAATTTGGCGGTCCCATTTTATTTGAACTCTTTAGAGTATTAAAAAAGGTGTTGTGAGGTACTGGCAGAATAGTACCTCTCTCTGTACCAGATGTCGTAAGAGGCGATTAAGGTACCAGAACCGACCGATGGCAGTATATCCATGCGAAACAGTGTAGCTCAAACACACGGGTTGGGAAGTGGCAGCAGCCTCCCCGTCGTGAAAGCTGCACTCTGCGATTGCCAACACGCTTGCCTCGCGCGGCAATTATGGGCAATATTCCCTTTTACTTGAGGACTCCTATGACCAGCAGTGGACTTCAAATGGCTGTCATGATGATGATGATGATTAAAAAAAATTAACAGCCGTATTTTGCCACTTTTACGGCAGCAAGTACGAAAGTTCGCACCCAATTTCACGGTGAGATGCGCCCGTAATTACGGCAAAGCCTAAATAACAATTAAACCGCGTCAAACGACCGAATGGCAAACCAAGGAAGTCGACCGTTTTATGTACTTGTTAGGGAAGCTGTCCAGCGCAAGCGCCGGCTATACGACCCGATAAATTGGTCCTATCATCATACGCACGGCTATATGCATCGTTTTTCGGTGGCGGTGGAATTGACGCTTGAGTAGTCCAGCAATAGGTTCGTCCGAAAAAAAGCCATATGCACCAAATACTGATAAATTACTATAAAAATAAGTTATCTATAATACAAATATAATGGATGAAAGTAGAATGATTCCACAAATATATAGAGCAGAAGTAAATGGAAGAGTAGGTATAGGACGACTTAGGAGAAAATACCAGCTAGAAAGGGAAGCCAGCTCAGAAGTACCAAGAATAAACGGGCGTGTAAGAAGCGGGAGAGGTATCCCAAAAATCGTAGTAAGTGGAGAAATATCAATGAAAGTCCACTGATAGGCACAGGCCTCCCCAAGAAAGGAGGGATTTGCCCAGAATTACTGCTCTGGGCAAGCGTGCTGGCAATCACAGAGCGCAGCTTTCGCGATGGAGATGCTGCTGGTCATCCTACACTGATTCCGATGTATTCAACGCTATCTGTCGGTTTTGGTACCTTGGTCGCCCCTTACGAGGCCTGATATAGAGGAGGTACTATTCTACTTTGCCGGTACATCACGGCAAGTAGAAGCACGAGTCACGCTACCAAACATTAAGTAAGAATTTTATAAAAGTAATCTGCTTCGAACTGGTTCATTAAACAAAACAAAACAGTGTAATAATTACAGCAAGGAATACATAAGTGCATACACGTGTAGCATTTTCACAGGTGAATGTGTTTCCGTGAAAATAAGGAAGAATGTATATAACACTTTGTTCCGAGGCAACTAATTAAAACACTGACATGGTTTTGCTTTACCAACCTGTCAGGCCACTTAGTGTGATTTGAAAGTAAAATTGAAGCGTTTCAACGCAAACATGTGAGGCACGACTGCTATTGTTACTACAGTTGACCGATGTAGGAAGTATTACATAGAATGCATAACTATTCGCAACAGATTGCCTACTTTGACGCTGCAGCGATGAGATTCTAGACACTACATACGACCCAAATCAATCAATTACAAATATTTCTACATATTTAGTTTAACTGATTCATATTATCTATAGACGCGACTTTTAATACACATCCAAAAAACGAATAATATCAAAACAAGGAGACAACGTTTGATCTATCATCTAATTTATTAATAAAATGAATTGGCACACTTAAGAATAGGGGCGTGCTTCGTTGATCCATACTCTCATTCAAAAGCAAGCACGATTTATTCCGACTACATGGTGTGACGAAAACTAGTAACGTTTACGTCAAAACGTAATCGAATTTTTATTTTAATTACAGCCTCCGTGTTATGTGATTGTAATCATGTACTATAAACAGGTATTCCACCTTTGATATCTCCATCACAAGGTTCAAAATTGAGCATAGATATTTATTGAGTTACTGTGATAAAAAGTTACTTTTTATTCAGTAGCAACGTAATAAATTGACTAGTTATGCCCATGGAAGTGCCTCGTCATAGCGCAGTGTGGGTGCATCGACCGTTGTATAATTTTGTTTTGAAAGGTTAATTGGCCATAATTTGTTAGGTTTGATTTCATTTATTCATGTTTGTTTGACTGTGATAGTCGAATTAAACAAATTGGAGTGCTACCGAATGCAATATTGCTTCTTTTAATACACGTCGATAAAATTTATACCTCCTCAATATTGTGTTTCAATCAATAAACTTGGATTAGCTTAGTTGTTCATCATTTATCCGTGCTATTGTTTATTTTGGTTGATGTGAGATATTAATTAAAAATAAACAACATATCTTTTCTATTTTTACCGCCAAATAGCAGTGTTCGTATTGTTGTGTTTCGGGAAAGAGCCAGTGCAATTACTGGGTAATGTCACACAATATCTTTAAGTCACAAAGTTGGCAACGCGCAAATAGTATCATTGTGATATTACGAGCATCTTATAGCCTGCGGTAACGCATATTATCATGCAGACACAGAAAACAGTTAATTGTACAAAAAATGAATGGGCAATAAATATTTTATTAACATGTATCTTTCGTCAATTATTATTCTTTAAGTGTCAACTTTGAATAGAAAATACTAATAATTTACTGATGGACCAGTAACTATAAGGAAATATTGTAATTATAAGCGTTATTTTTATGCACAAAGGGAAATTTTTAGTTATTCCTAACCAAAACAGGTAATGAACCTATATGATATGGGTAAAAAATAATCGCTTTCTTATATTGTCTTCTACAACTTTATACATTGCATTATATAAATACATTCTTACACAGTTAAAACAATGAGCAGCCGAGTCTAGAAGTCTACAATAAAGTCCAGTTCCGCACACTTTCACGCTCGGCAGCCCAATTAATGCACCGCTGAACCAAATTGACGGAAAATAGAAAACGAAAAATTTCGCAAAGTTCAACGACCCGCCGATAACCGCGCAAACGGTCAATGGTCAGGTTCAATTGGAGGAGAGTTCGTCAACCTTCCAAGGTACAAGATGGTAGAAAAATTTCAATCGGCTCCATCCATCATGCATACAGTGATGAAAAGGCTCTTAAGACAGCATCAAAACACTTTCGCTCTCATCTGCCATAAATCAAACACTGTACATTTAATGGCTTGTGAAATCCATTGAAGGTATATTTTCTATTTAAGAGCATTTAGCTCTTTTATGTTAATGCAGGATGGACGACGGTGAATAATAATTTATTTCGCATCCATAATAAAATGCGTGTATTCAAATTAGCAGTTTGCTACTTTTATGTTTATAAGTATACTGAATAAACATAGAGTTTTCAATCAGTAATACATTGAATGTTTTATAGGCAGACCGTATTTACTTCATTGACTAAAACATTAACTTCTAAAGAGTTTTGATGAACCATTTCGTTACGGTAATATTTTAGAAAACAGCTTGGTAGTTTGGAAAATGTCTATTTATTTTTATGACTTATATATTTATGCAACAAAAATGCATACTGCAGCAAATAGAAGCTCGTATACATATTACATAGTTATCACTCGCGCGTTGCCAACCTTATGATTTGAAAACTTTATGTCACATTAAACGGTAAATTAACTGTCTTTGTATGAGGTCTATCTCCAGTAAAAGAATCTCTAATCTAGTACGTTTAGAAGATGATGACACTGAGAGATGTCCATCAGCCTATTATATCCAATTGTAAGATTCTACATCGCTATTCTGACTGGAACCTAACGATTGGTGACTGTTTGATGTTCCACTCACAAACAAAATCGGTCTGTCCCTTAACTCAATAATTTAATAAATATAATAATATAATAAAAATCATGTACTAAATAAAAATGACTTCAAAGTGACTTTTATCCTCCTAATGCATAGTATCCATCAATCCCGCTTAAAGCATTAATAATGATCATGAGATCATTGTAATTAAGCGTGTAAACAATACGTTACGCAGTGAAACCACTCGGTCGCTGTAGGAATGACTCATCGCAGTTATTAACTCTGACAGTAGTCGGACGCTTTTTATTTAGAATGATTATAGTATTGCAAAAAGTCATTACTCCGTAATACTACATGATAATGAAAAAAATACACAATTCCGAGACATCAAAACATAGAAATACTTTACTATGGTATTATGTAATATTATCAAAAGATAGAAAACTAGAGATCCCGAGGGATCAGTTATATAGAGCGATACCTGCGCATATGAAATCGTAGACCTAAATGTCGTAAAAGGCGTCTGAAGTACCGGAACCGACGGGTGACGATATACCCACTTGAAACAGCGTAGCTCAAACGCAACTGGCGTAGATGATTGCCGTCGCAGACCTACGATCAGCGATTGTCACCACGCCTGCCAGAACGGCATTTATAGGCAAAATTGCCCCTGTTTTGAGGAGGCGTATCCCCAGCATTGAATGATTTTAACTTATTTTCTCACTTACATAAATAGTGTAAGATATCGGTATCCATCATTTTGGCGATGACCACTGCAACTGCATCCTCTGTCTAATATTTACAATTTGAATAGGCACCTGCAGATTACAGTCACATTTAAATATCGCATGTCAAATGAAAATTGCGCTCCGTGTGTCGTAAGCACATCGTGTTGTGCCACTTCAGCTGTCAATCGGCACGTTAAGACGCACAATGGTTATTCGATGAGTCAACGCGGTTTCGGTGAATATAAATGGGCATAAATAAAAATCCCTGACACGTGACTCATTGTCGGGAAATTGACACAGAACTCATTGTCCCGACACAGAGCAACATTGTGGACATAACTTTCATTGCAGTGAACATATAGTTAATAATTGCTTTTTATTGTGTTATTTAACATGTTAAATGCACTTTTGACAGCGTTATCAATTGAACGATGATGTCATGTGATCGACAATGTTGTATCTATTTACAAAAATACGGCTGCTTAAAAATATTATTTCTTGAACATAAAAATGTACAATTATGTGCATATGTTTCACATGATGGTAAAAGCAGACGATCTAACTAGAACCGCAAGACCGCCCTGGATAGTGTTGAATCATTTGAAGAGGCAGTCCAGCAGTGAGTGGACTTCCTATGGCTAATATGTTGATAATGATGATATAAAAATATATAAAAACATTGCAATATTTTTATATTTTTTGACGGATTAAATTTTTCTGACTTAAGTTCTTAGGACTAAGACTACTCTTAGAAAAATAGGGTACCATGTGAAAAATGTAAATATGAAAAGGCAATATATAGATTCTGATAGATATGTGGCTCCTACCAATAAACAAAGGTATAGCTGGATGCTGACCATGAAATATTAGCTAGGTCACCGGTCAAGCTATTGAGATAAGCAAGGCATTGAATTACTCATTCCCAGCACAGAAAATCTCGTGTAACCAGAACTGCAGCTCCCGTGTCGTCGAATAATTTATGATCAAAAAGTCTGGGGGAGCAGAAAGTTTAATTTTATTTTCTCCCTATTAAAAAGGCTTACTTATTATATTAAAAATAGACAGTCTCTACTAAAAGCAATAATAAATTAACAACAATATTCTTTAATGAGACAACATACAACATTAGGAAAGCACCACAAACACCCAGATCCAAACAACATATTTGTATTGGAAATCGCTATACGGGTCATCAACAAAAAACCTTACGATACAATAACAATAAAAAAAGTCATACCGCCTCAGGCATGCAATGCCAATTGCATCTAACACGATAAAACGCGACCATGAGAAGTGGCACATACCTGCAACAAAAACACAGCATCACTTATTGTTTAGACTTTACACATTACAGTATTAAGTGTCGTAATAATCTCGGGACATTGTCGGCAATAACGCCTCAATGTAATTCATGAATCTTGTTTGCGGATAAAATTTGGACTGGAGCGCGATAGTTATCGGTGTGTGAATTTTTTAGTAAACGTTAATTTTGCAATTGTTTTTTCTTATTATTAAACCTGGTCGACAAACAAACATGCAGTCCGCGTAATAGCAAGTGTCACGGCAGCGATATTAAGTCACATTACCCAGTAGTTTCACTGGCTTTCTCACTCTTTAAACTGGAACACAGCTTTGCGAACACTGATAGAAATAGGTGTGAGTTAGGTACCAATGTGCCTGCATTGCACTGTCATAGTCTTCGTGCTATTATTTTTAACAAAATATTACTAGCTGTCCCGGCAAATGTTGTTTTGCCATATAAATTAAATAAAATTAATAAATACCTATTATCGCTACAAAAAACAGGTGATATAGTCCTTAGTCCCCTAAATGTATGAAAATTAGATAGCAGCCGATTCTCAGAAATATTATTGAAAATTACATTTATAATTTCATAAAAATCGATCAAGCGTTTTATAGGAGTAAGGTAACTAACATTGTGACACGACAATTTCATATATAATATTAGTTGCGTAATGTATACCAACACGTTTTTTTCCCAAAATATGAGCAGTGTAAAACTAAGCCGCGATTTCTCATGGATAACATTAATTTGCAACGCTATAATTACATTAAAGTGTCATTTTGTAATATCATTAAAACCATCAAGTAACTGCTAAAAAGAAGTTTTGTCGGCTTGTACCGGCTCATCCCCCAGACACAAGAATACGTCACAGTTCCCAGGCACAGTTTTAATAAAACGTAAAGTAAAAAGTCGATCTCACACAAACGTCACCAAAATTTTTTCTGTTTCGTGTAATGGTTGACTGGGAGATAATGCCAACTGGCAGTAAGTTCGCCATTTGTACATTTTGTAATATTTTGTGCAATTAAGTTCAATAAAATAAATAAAAATAGAAGGTCGTCTGCATTGGTACCTCACTTTTACCTATTTCTACCGCCGAATAGCAGCGTTATTAGAGGCAGTAATATTACTGGGTAATGTGACATGATATCTTCAAGTCACAAGGTTGTCAACGTGCTGGTGATATCTTTGCGATATTACGAGCGTTAGGCTGCAGTGACGCTTACTATCACACGGACTGCATGGCTGTTTGACAACCTGGTCAAATAAAAAACAACTATTACTGCAATTAATGGTAATGTGGTTATGAAAAAATAACTTATATAGCTACTACGCTACCAAACTTGAATTAAAATACTAACAAACATTCAAAAACCAGAGACAAACTTATTGACCAGAATGTGTCATAAGCCAGCGTTCAATACACAAGTTAACTCCACATATAAATTTAATTCGACCTGTAGATTCTAGACGTCATTATTTCATGTTATTTATGAATATTAGCTAAACCAGAGAACATAATACATTGTGGCTATATTCGTTTCAATCGCAGACGCACGTAAATTTTCAATAAGCAATTATTTCAATCTACAAAGGTTGCTTACAGGTAGATTATGTTCAAATGACAGTAATCGAGAAATTATGTATGAGTGACTAAGTCAGGCCCGATTCGGGCATTGCGCTCGTAAAGTAATCTAGGCACGTTTAGACTGTTGGCAGATATATAAGATGGATTTTCTGTAAATCTCGAGTTAGGATTGTAATTTTGGCGATGGAAATAATGGAGAAATAATTGAATGCCTTTAAGCTGTTGCAACTTTTAGCATCAGTTTCAGCAGTCATCAACGTTTTTATTAATAAACTTAGCAGCTCCCCGCGGTTTCATCCGCGTTAAATATAGAAGTAGTATGGAACTACATTTGCACCCCCAGTTTACCCCCTTAAGATATTTGCGTGAAATGACTTTGAATCGATGAAGAACCTTTGTACAACATTTTATTCGAATAACTTCAAAAACTGCCAAGTTTCGTGCGAACTTTTGCACCCCTTCTTGGTGTGTAAAAAGAAACTCTCCCCTGTGCAAAATTCTAAGTTTTAAACCCTTATAGTTTAGACCCTGCGGCAGTCCGTCAGTCAGTCAGATTCTTCTTTTATATATACAGACAAATGAAAGTTCCACACTACATGTCGGAGTCATTTCTAAACTACACCAATGTCGTTAATGTGAAAGTAATGTCCTTCTATTATATATACAGCTTAAAATAAATCATATAAATCTGTTCTGTTTTAGTGATTCTTCACATAAAACTAAATATATAAAACTAATTGATCGAGTTAAGAACATATTTTCCTCATAAGTTTCTACATAATAAATGGAGACATATAAATATTATTTATTTGTATAGATGAAGAAAAAATTACTTGCTCTCAATATTTGGGGATAAATGTTTTGTACGATGATAATAATTCAAGTGATAATAAGTAAAATATTCAATAAATAAGATAAAAAAATACATACAAACATAATTTTTGGTAATGTAACAGTGATATTGAAACATACATTTATGAAACAAATCGTATTGGGTTCGTTGACGTCATAAGCTCTGAAGTCCTCGCCGCCAGCTGGGTTCCATTGGCCGGGCCTTGGCGTTCTAAGAATACAACTGGTATCATTTGTACCGATATTGCAGATAAAAAAAGATTGGACTGCTTGTATTCTATTTTGAGACAAATTATTTTTATATTGTATACCGAAATAAAATCTTAAGAGGTTAGAAGGTCGATGAACTCGCTCGCACACAGATCGTAACTTAGATGCGGGATATCCCGTCTTGTAGGATTCTTTGGTCAATTATTCAGAAAAACACTTTTCTAATATTAATTCTGTGAGATAAACGCACCAAATGTAATAATTCATCATCATCATTATATCAGCTATAGGAAGTCCATTGGTGGACACAGGCCTAAGAAATAGGGTAATCTGCTCAAAATTGCCGCGCTGGGCAAGCGTGTTGGCAATCGCAATTGTGCATATGAGCTAACCCCACCCTGTGCATATGAGCTACACTGTTCCGAATGGATACCGCCATCTGTCGGTTCTGGTATCTTAGTCGCCTCTTACCTGGTACAGAGGGAGGTACTATTCTACTCTGCCGGTACCTCACGGCTTGTTTTGTATTAATTACCTGGTAATACTCTCCTAGGACCTAGGACCTTTGGATTGCTTTCATTAGCCGCTCAGAGTAGGACGTTAGAATAGAGCTCGCAAGTAAAAATGTAAAAGACTTAAACAATAGTCTATTTTACTATTAAATCCCAGCTATATTTTTTAATTTGGTTCTTACTATTTTGCAATAGCTATTGCTTCTCTCAGATAACATCTCTGAGTAAATTCTCTATATTCATGCAGAGACGGCACCTGTCCGATGTGCCTGCCTAAATTAAAAGTAGATAAAGTTGGTCAACAGTACGAGTTAACTTGAGCAAGCCTTTAAGAACCGGAACCACTGGACCCGAGACCTAAAATGTACCAATATAATAATATTTTTATTTGCACTAAACATGGTAAAGAGTTGTTAAAGCACTTCTACTGAGCTTAACATTGTTAAGTCTCGGAATAAGTCTATTTAAAACCTGTTTTTAAAATCTCCTAGCTTTTTTTGTGTTGTTAGTGGAAACTTCTTTTCGACATTGACTTCAAAAATGGTTGAGAAATGTTTACTGATTGACATAGGTAGTATGATCTTAGGAGAAGTGTATACATATTACAAAAGTATTTATACTATATAATGACCGAACCTGGTGGGATCTATGCCAGCGTCTAGAATAAGCGTGTATGAAAATACTAATGCGTATAAAGAAAGCGAGAGAGGTATGCCAAGATAATAGCAAGTGGCCATCCATACTTTCTGCCTATCCCGGTGGGACACAGGCATGATGTATACAAATTGACGGGCCCGATGGCGCAGATATATGCATTACGAGGAACGGGTCCCATAATCTTATCCAAACTTTTATAGGAAAGATTTTTAGACAGGTCGATTCTGAGAAATATCAGGTTGTCTATGTTCTTTAGGCAGAACCACTGATCTTCAAAGCTGTAAGTAATTAGATGCATGTAACATTATTATTATTAATTACCATCTTAATTATTTTATAACCTTATTTCTTATATCACATCCCGACATTGTCTGTAATGTAACATTGACTCTCGGGCGAGCATCCGGCCTCGAATGTCTATCCGTCGAATAATGTAGGATATTGCATAATAAAAGAGCTATAAATCTATTTTATTGTCTTATTTTATTATAATGGACATTCATTAACATAATTAGCTCTTGAAAACGCATCAATCGATTCTTAACTTTCTTTTGAAATTTTATTGCACTACTTTCAAGTTTGATTATAGTTAGCGTTTGAAAGTTGCTAAAAGAATGGACGGATGGTTTCATGAATTATTCATCTCATATAAAATAAAGCTTTTCCGTTCCGCCTTGACCAAAAATATTGAGATATTGAGAAATCTGTGAAAAACAATTAACAAAGATTTGAATTAATATCGACTATCCTATAGTTCATTCACTCGGGTTAAAGAAGATATAGGAGAATTTATTCCATATTTAAATAATGTATAATCTAGAAAATAAGAACTAGTCCCAGAAAGCTCAAGAGGGAATCAAACCATCAACCCTAAAATAACATACTATGTTAGTCAAGCTACCAATACTTCAGAAGAGCCCTAGAATTTTTCTAGTACCTTTCTGATTTACGGTAATACGGCAGTGATATTGTTATATAATGTCATTGCATCTAGACCAATGTCAATGTCTTTTGCCTTTATTCTGGAGTGATTCAGTTCTCTTTAAAATATATATTATTCATTAGACAACTGTAATATTATGAGTACAGTTCCAACTGTAATAAATTTTATAATCAAATGCTTGATGAGTTAATAAAGATAACTATAAAAATAATTCTACAAATGAGATTGTACAAGTTGAGTTTCTACAAGAAAATTTATTGTAGGCTGGAGTAATATTGAAACCGCTTGGAATACCGGGAGCCACTCTAAAACATTCCAATAAAACATTTCTCTTGGAAAAGTTTGAAAACAAAGAAAAGTTCTTGGGGCGCCCTTTTTTGTTCTAATAATA
>JACJUM010003085.1:3887522-3963010 GCA_020976665.1 Heortia vitessoides | reverse complement strand
ACCTAGACAAAAAAGAAACGTAAATATTACTCAAATGTTTGAGTGGGGATCGATTTTAATCGAAATTGCGGCAACAATAGAAGTTTGCATAATCAGATTTTATACAATTTTACGATAACTAGATACACGCAAAACACACTAACTTAATTTCGAAAAAATTCATTCACCGATCTTCGCTATGTACAAGGTTATATATTGGTACGGGACAACCTCATTCGATTCTAGCATCTGGCAACACTCCAGGATTTGACACTGGCGATCTAGATTTTTCAAACAAGTATATAGTTCGTATGATGGCAAGCGTTCACCGCAGCCACTAGTACACCAGCAGACCCTCACCCTGTAATGGTATCGTACGCATATAGCTAACTTTGTAGGCTGAATATATTAATTGAAACTATGGCCGCTCACCGGTTATATTCGCGTAGTTCCCATTGCCGACAAAATAATAAATATTAAAAGTAGCCTAAGTTACTCCTTACAAAATCATTTATCTACCAGTGACAGTCCCGTTAAAATAGGTCCAACTGTTTCAAAGTTTATCTCAAACAGTCAAACGTAGACAAACTAATAAAATTTATAACTTTTTTACTGTGTCATATTTTAGAAGTTATTATTTTGATATAGCTTATAGACACATTAATTTTATTGATATGTATAGATCAATAATTTATATCGCACACACTGTCTCGACTCAAATATTTAAAATTTGTAAAAGGTCTACTATTGTACTTTGGGACAAACTCATTTGAACTTAGACACTCGATTCAGAAGGCAAAATTATATGAAGATGTTAACATCATAGCTGGACCCAGTACTGCATATTGGGTATATCTCTCGTGAATACCTGACACGCACTCGACCAAAACATACGTGGACGTGAGGAAATTTATTACAACAACTATGTTATCATAATGCTTTTCACTAGTGTCTTAATTAACTATAATTAAGACACTAGTGAAAAGCTAATATTTCACACTCGCGATCCATCAGTCGCTGAACAAGAGAAATATAATTTAGAATTAACCTAAGGAAAACAAAACTAAGTTTCTGAGTTTTCGCGAATGTTTTTAAGGCTGTTACAGTAAAAGCACAAAATAACACATACATAACACAATAATTAATTTTTTGAATTTTCATAAAAGTGTATGTAAATACACGAATAAGATAAATTATATTACATAAAAATTGCTGTACATAATTCTTTATGTAAATCAGTCAATGAAGTAGAGGTACAAAGATAATTTTAAAACAACTCTGAAAGAAAAATAAAACAGAAAGTCCGCTGGTTTCACAAAAAGTTTCTTTAAGAGATTTGGTTAAATTTGCCAAGTACGCCGCATACAACGAATTTAATTTTATAAAGACGTAACACCACAGGTTCTACTTTCATAACCTTAATCTTTAATAACCATTTCAACAACATTGCAGAAAGTTAAGATTATATCAACAGAAAAAAATACGAAATTACATACAATGCATTTCATGTATAGAGACAATCAGAATTCTAAATTGAATCAGCCTAAATAGTCCACAAAAGGTAAGGAGAGCGCACACTTGCGGTGCAAGTCATTGTAGACAAAAGAATTACTTAATGGCTTCGATTCTTAAGATAGTAAACCAGTACAGTTACAAGTCATGAGTAGCAAGCGGGCACAAATCGATAGTGAACACATGTTGGAAAATCATACTGAAAGTTATAAGTATAATAGGAATGTGTCTGTATTAAATATACACCGAGTTTGATGAAAATTGTACATTTTTAACTCTTAAAAAGGACAATTTCTGATCTAAAGTGTCTATGGATGGAGTCACGAGCGGAAAGTTAGTTGCCATATAATAGACATAAACAAGTGGCGAACGCGAAGTGGTATAATTAAGTCTGTGAGCTCGTAAATATTTAATAGATCTCACATAAAGAAGAAATTTTCTCGTAATTGCCATGCTGGATAGTCGTGAAGTCAATCGCGGAGCGTAGCTTGCAGCTAACAGCAACGGCAATGCTGCTGCCTTTTCCCTGCGCTGTTTCAATTGAGCTACACTGTCTCGGTTGGATATACCGTCTTCTGTTGGTTTCACTCAGTCTCTTAGGACACCTGGATGGTGCTATTGTACTCTGCACACGGCGAAAGATTTTATATTGTCTATTATTATAATATTAATCACAAAGGGAATGATATCAATCATAATTAATTTATATTGTAAATAAAGATCGCGTACAAATTACAGGTGATATTTCAAGAATAATAATGACAGCTGTGCGTGCTTGATTTTTACTCAAACCAATTTAGGTTTGCGTGTTGTATTGTAGTGTAGTATATAATCGATTACCATCAAGTTAGAAATTAGCCACTCCTAATTTATAAATAGATATTCATCGACGCAATAAAATGCCTATGTACTTATATTCGATATTAAAAGCGTAATTATGTCGATCGACAACTAAGTCGATCGACATAATTGTATAATTAATCAGGGAAGTAATTTATAGTTTTTAGTAAATTAGACTGATAGGGAATATAAGTTAGATTCAATATCACTTTATTATAGTTTATTTGCAGTTAGTGAATTGAAAGATTTTATACTTTTCGGCCGTGAGGTACCAGCGGAGTAGAATTGTACCTCCACTCTGTACCAGGTGTCGTAAGAGGCGACTGAGGTATCAGAACTGACAGATGGTAGAGCCGAACCATCGGCTTAACCATCGTTTTTTTATTTCAAGTCTTAAAAGATTAAAATTTTAGACATGCTATGAAAATTTGACTATTTCTGGTGTACGTTATATTACATATATTTTTATATCATATGTATTTATTACGTTTGTTTATGCAAATATGTATGTAACGTTTATCTATTTTGTATATATATTGTCTGCACCGCTATATATATATATATTATACTGTTTCGTGTAATAGTTGACTGGGAGATAATGCCAACTGGCATTAAGTCCGCCATTTGTACATTTAGTAATATTTTGTGCAATAAAGTTCAAAAATAATTAAATAAAACATGTTTGTGTCTCTGGATAATTACGACACACAATTCATAATATGTAGCCGGCTTCTCTAAAATTGCACATTTGAACTTCATTAAAAATTAATTAAGTTCAAATGTGCCCAAGCAACAGGTTGCAGTACAAATAACATAATAATTTAAAATTATATAAACTTAACCCATTTTATTTTTAAATCATAAGGATAATATTAATAGACATATTGATCACTCAAGAGAGAATGAAATTCAATTTTTAAGGATTTGGACATGGTTGGAATCGTAAAGATTGCTCTCGTGCAACGAGAAGATCCTGGTTGCGAAGGTAACTGCTGATTTCGGTTCTAACGTCGCTAGTTCAAACGGTCCCTGCGAAAACGGTTCTAAACTGCAGGCATGAGATAGACCTTTTCATCCCGCCAAATAGTAATGTTCGCATAGCTGTGTTCCGGTCTGAAGGGTTAGGAGGGAGGGAGAAAGAATTTACAGGGTAATATGGCATAAGTCACAAGGTTGACAACACGTTAGAGATATCCTTGTGATATTACGAGCGTCTATAGGCTGCAGTGACGCTTGCTATCACTGCGGACTGTATGCTTGTTTACCGACCTGGTGAGCTGGTCTAATAAAAAAAGGCAGGCACTCTATCTACTTCTTCAGATAGAAGAGAAGACATGACTACACAGCAAACCATTTTTAAAAGGGTTAGCAATAACAGGGAGTCTCTTATGGCTTGCGCCAAAACTGCTACAGATTTCTTCGATAGGGCGATACGGAAGGTTACGAAACTGGCCGATAAGATCGGGCTTTAAAGATGTTTTGATGATGTCCCTAACACGGCGCCCAACAAAAAACACAGTTACGTAAAGCTTATCGATCTTACAACTGGTTACGTCCAGACAGAGATCGTAAATGTCCAATGTTTATATTTAGCGTCTGGGTGGGAAAGATATGCTATCGTTTACGACGCTCTCGATAGGTTTATCGCGTTTTATGCAAGGTATTTAATTAGCTTTACCTTAGTTGAGTTGCGATTAACTTTTAAATAAGGAATGAATTTAAAATGAATTATGATTAATAATATTATCATTTGTGCAGAGAAAAATAATGCCGATGTTGCTAGAGCTGAAATATGTAATTATTTTTATGCTAAGAAAACTCCTAAAATTAAATTAAGTAACAAAATTAAATCGAGAGACAATGCCATATGCCAGAACTTATAAATTCTAGGCAATTTCTTAAAGTATAGATAACTCATATCATAGCAATGAAAGTTTGATAAAATTATAGCTTTTCGCCTGCGACCTAGATCAATCAATGATGCTGAACGTCATCAATCGTTTTTTTTATATGACATAAACCGACAAACGACTATACGGTTCGCGTGATCTCAAACGTCAACATATCATCAGTAGTGCGCTGCCAACCTCGTAACTTGAAGTTGATATTTTCCATTACCCGGTAATTTCACTGTCTCTTTCACTCTTCAAACCTGATCACAACAATACAAACACTGCTGTTTGGCCGTAGATATGGTGAGAGTGAGGTGATAAACGCAGATGACCTTTGTATGAGGTCTACCTCTAGTGGTTCACCGAATAAGCAGGAAATCAAAACATGCAAACACGATTGATAATATTAGTAGAGAATACGGATACCGTTGGCAGCACTTTAAATGTCTAAAGTGAATCTCAGAACTGATTTCCATCGTGCATTTCTTTAAAATATTTGTACGTAGTAAATCATAACCATTATGCCATCCCACAAACATTCGATCAGAAATCCAACAAGGTCGAGCAATTGAATCGATTCATTCGAGCGATACTCCCGAGCGAGTGTCCCATTAATAAAGAGTTCGTAACTTTTTTTCGCTTCAAGCCGGATTGTGTTCAACGATTTCTCGATAGAGATCTTTGCGTCGAAAAAATATAGTTCCGGAGTGATCGGTGCAGTGTAACAGATGTTACGTCACGGACCAATGGTGGTCTCAAACCGGTTCTAGCTTGGACCCAAATACGGTCAGGAAGTGATTCCGGCGTTATCTGCGTAAATTCGTCTGTACGCGCGTTAATTAGAAGACTGATGGATGAAACTTCGTGACTCTGTACCTATCGAATTAAGAATTTTCTCTTCCTGTCGTGACTCACCGGTCGACGGTGTTTTTGATTATCCATATTGAAAACTAAGTTTGCAATTTACCTGAAACAATAAAGACGTTTTTATTAATTAATTAAAATATACATAAAATCTGTCAACATATATGTTACAACTACGTATATCTTATATATATCCTCTTGCTAATTCATAGGTTTCATTTGCTCTTCTCCATCCTAAGGTTAACTGGAAGAAATAGCGAAACTGAATGTTTATAGCGATAAGAACGCCAATTGTGCTTCACTAATATTGTTCTTATTTACCTACTGTCTGGTGTATATATACTAAAGAGTTATTATTATTGATATTTATCAAATTGTCATGTTCAATATCACACACGTTAGAAAACGCAAGTGTACAAGTTGTAACTCTCACTAAGCCCTTCACAATCTCTTTTAGTAGGTACTTCAAACAATAAATAATGTGTTATGGACAGCCGATTTTGACAAACAAACACCCACGTGGTGTTCTCCATAAATCAAAATAGCGCTTGTTCGCGTTAGAATTCATTAAGCAAACCTCCAAAACGATAGATTTAATTGCTTGTAATATAATTACTTTCCCATTCAAAAGCGAATAAACGTATTTACGATTGGGCTGCGCGCGCGCACGGTAGCCGTTCGTGAGTCACGCGCATGGTAATGTGGACATGTTAATTGCGATAGATTTATGGGCCTATCCCCGGAGTATCGTTTCCGTAAATATTGCCGGAAAATTGGGTTCGGTAGGTTTGTTACTTTTACGTAACAGTTACATCATTGGTTGATTGGAACGTTCCGCATAGATATTTGAATATGCAAATTAGGCAATCATTCAGTGAGGAGTTAAAAAAAAACAACACGAGAGAGCGTTATATACATTAGAATGAAAAATGAGAATAAAATAATAGAGATAACTCAAGTATTTCATGCAATTAATTATTTCATCAAAAGAAAACTACGTACTTCTAACGATGTTAACTAATACTAATCTTAGCCGTACTGTGAATTAAAAACAAACCATAAAATATGTATTAATATGACTAACTAACTATTGTATTAAATGAGCTTACTTATTCGAAGCCTTTCAAGGCATTAAGATGACTCACTCAAAACAACAGTATTTACTCGTTCACAAACATCTAGTGGAATTCTAAGCAAAAGTGAAATTGCCGGCGGCGAAATGATAGACCAAATACTCTTATAATGACACATCATTACAAAAACTTACGTATGAGCATCGAGCGTGGTTTGGAATATTTTTATTTTGGATAGTTTATCTTGAATTAATGTGTTGGAAGATAAAGTAGGTTCAGTTAAAGGTCGCCCGATAAGGAGTTACGTGTGAAGGTAGTTTCATTCATTAATCTTGCGGCTATCATGGTTCTTAATAATGGTTACTTTGCACAGACAGCGTGTATCGTCAGTGGAGATTGACAGGTTTGCGTAGGTTCAACAATTTTCATATATTAACAGAGAATATTCATTTACCTAAGTCAAGTTTACGTTAGATAATAAACAAAACATCGTCTACACCAAACTTCGCGTGACAATTAAATCTTTGCTATAAAATACTTGCGCATGTTTCCAACACTTTTTATTTCCACTTGCTCCACCCTGACTTACTTTCCTTGCTTCCTTATCACTCCTAAACCCACGAGCTTAGTTGGATGGTTGGGTGTCACTTATGAGAAGAAAGTATCGTTTTTATAGCGACCACAAGATTATTTATTACTAGTAAGAGATGCTAAAACCTAATATCTTGTATTTAATACACCCACGAAAGAATGTGTACGAACTTTCACGGCAAGCAGACTGGAATAATGTCATTAGAGTCAATAGGCAATAAACATCGGAGAGGCGACTGCACGACCCGCAGTGGGTATAAGGGCCATCATGTCTGGGTGGTAATGGACGACCTATTGTGATGTCAGACGCACGCCCAGACCGGCGTTGCTCGCGGTGATAAATTTGCGGCAGGTTAGGATAGAGATACAACTTCGGTACTCGTACCGCTGCTCTAATGTTTAGAATCGATACAATTGTTAATAGACGAGTAGTGTTAGCCGACTTAGACGCAGATCGCTCGGGATCTTTACCTAGACACGATACATTCAGAAATTGAACTTATTGAAGACTGAGGCTTAGGTTTGATTCGAAGATAATGTTACGCTAAGACCTAAAATGATTCAGTCTTATTTTATTATCTCAGAAATGGTTGGAACTTGTCAATATTGCTGCATATATATAGAAGGAGAGGCTGACTGACTGACTGACATATCAACGCAGGGCCTAAACTAAAAGGGTTAGAAACTTGAAATTTTGCACAGGTGTTTCTTTTATAATGTAGGGGAGTAATAAGTAACGCTTTTCGAAAATTCACACCCTTGCCTTAACTGACTTAAGAATCAATTAAGAGGGTGAATCGGGGTTACAAAGTTAGTATGAAACGTTGCCGTTTTTAAAGGTATTCAAATGATATCAGAAGGTTTTTAAAGTAAGGAAACATGTTATTTTTTCGAAAATCATCCCTAAAGAGGGTAAAAGGCAGACAAAAATAAGAATAAAACGTCTATAACTAGGACTGGGCGAAAATATAAATAATATTGTACAAAATTTTTTATTACAAAATTCCCCGATATGTTGCAGCGATTTTTTGTTTGCAATTCCAAAATTGCAGTTGTGTTCAAAAACGATCACTTTGCGTATGGCAGAGCAAAGGGAATTAATGTTAAATTAACTTTATTGCTATTTAAAGGGTGAACTTATTTCAATAAAATACATTATTGGAACATAACAGAGACCATACTGCTTTAAAATTAATATTTGTTTTGCATCTGTTGATATCACTATTCTGATATGATAAAGAGAACATTTACCGTAATGAATTAACATAATGTGATATACTATGTTAACATTGAGTTGATCAAAGCGCCCTTTAACTAACATTTACACTTATCTCATATCTCGCAGTTTGTCACATACAACTCGTGCCCTCTGACTCGCAACATAATAGTCTGCGCACGCGTCGATCTCGTCGCACGATTTTAGGTCAAGGCGACTTACACGGGACCGACAATAGATCATTACAAATTGCACCACGGTCCACGGTGCATAGGCCGAGCGATGAGATAGGGTGGATTTTTAATATATATATATATATATACTGAGTCGTCTCTTAGGATACTTGGTACAGTTAGAAGTGATATTCTTCTCTTTCGGTACCTCACAGCTTTATATTTACGGGAATATTAATCAGACTTCAAGGAAAATGGCATCTCCCTATCGGGGAGTGTTCGCATCAATCATAAATATGCGGACGAAAAATTGCAAGAAAACGTCGTCGCTGATTCTAGTTTTAATGGTAAGTTGATACTTACACGCATATTTTCTTAAGTGTCCTTGTTATAAATTCTAAGCTCCGAAGTACCGAAAAGTCATATGTACTAGATAGTTCCATGTTATGGGAGTGCTGTAAGAATTGCGGGTATATAATCATTTCTAAGTCTAACAAAGTTACTATTGTATGGAGTAAATATTCTTGGTTCCATACAATAGTCAAATAATTAAATGATATTATAAAATCAAGCACTATCATTTTTATTCAATGCGCCAAACTGAACAAGCACGTAACTTCAGATGTAAAAAAATTGGAATACATTTATTAACAAGCTAAACAAGTGTATTATTATGATGATGACGATGAATTTTGATTTGCTTTATCTTTCACCTAACGAAATATTAAGCAATCCCCAAACAAATTTATCCTGAAACGCTGTTTCCGTACTTTATTTACTGATGCTGATTCTCTAACTTTATAACCCTATTTCTGATGTACGTTATTTTGTGTATATATATGCATATATATATTTGTTTATATCATATGCATTTATTGCGTTACAATACATATACAAATATGTATACCACGTTTATTTATTTTGTATATATATTGCCTGCACCACTATATATATATTTTTCTGTTTTGTGTAATGGTTGACTAATAATGCCATCTGGCATTAAGTCCGCAATTTGTACATTTTGTAACATTTTGCGCAATAAAGTTAAATAAATAAATAAAAAAAAATAAAAAACATACGAAAAATCTAGCAATTTTCATGATGCAAGTTTTTGGGCAAAAGTAACCCCATTATCTGAATCTCTATTGTACAAATCTTGACTTAAAGGTCATTACGCAAGTACTATTCCAAACACACAATGCATGATAAATTCATTGTTTATTAGTTCCCGCGAAATCTATTTACGCGGAAACCATATGTCTTCAAGCAAAGAGGTTGCGTATTAATATATTCTTGAGATACGTGTTTTCGGCGCAAGTAAAACATTCTTTGAAATGGCATGATATATTGTGGGTTAAATCTGGAAATATTGGCTCAAACGTTTGCAGTAATATCGATGTTTCGCTACTTGATATTAATCATGATCGCGGTGCAAATACAGAATTGTTGATAGGCCGCACAATATACGCGAATATCAAATATTTAAGTTAAATAATGTGCAGTAATAGCGTATCTGAAATACCTAAAATGTCTCATTTGGTCCCTATTAAATCTAGTGAAGCCCAACAATACATCCAGAAATGAAACTGAAAAGTCTTAAAACCTTGGAAGAAAAATATTTATATAGTAATATTTTGGCTTCAACGCAATAAGTTTTGCACATTTTTTAAGTAATTGCGTCATGTTTTGTTCTAAGAAAGTCCTGGGTTTACACTCTTAGATCACAAGGTTGACGACGGGCTGCGACTGTATCGGCAACCATATCCAACTTAAGTGAGTATAAAAACAGTTCAAACTTTCGTCTCTTCCTTCCCATAATTAATTATGATTCCGCTCCGAAGTGCACGCAGGAAATAATCCAATTTTCTACTAAACCCAGTGAAACCAGAAACTTCAATGGCACAACATGAAATATGCATCTCTCAAAATGACCTCTAAGTACGAATGAATATTGGACGTCTAAGCCACAACATGGTCATAGTAAATAATGAGAGGGGCATGAAATGCAATACTGATTGCATAGGTTAGTCTAGTACATTATTGTAGGTTTAATGACAGAAGTATAACGGATCGTGGGAAACTCGATAATTGAAAATAATGATAATAAAAGTCGTGATCAACTGAGATGGATTTGCACTGCGACGAAGGTAATGGTTTCCTGAACGACGCAGCTATGTCAGCGGTTTGTCATTACAATCGGCGAACTAGTAATAACTATGAATGATGAATTATTGTAGTCATACTAGCATTACATGTTCGCAAGTCTGTTCGTTCCACCGCGATTCTATGTTTACGAAATTTGCCACAGATAAGACTTGCCAATATCCATATTGCCAGGTTAGGCCAAACTTTTTAACTTTATATAATAAAACAGAAACAGTGGACGTTTTTCAACTAAATAAAAATACATTTCAGTTTCAATTTATAAATAGCTTAGTCAAGAGCAGTATTTTCCCGTGAGATTTAGTCGCGCAATTTTTGTGACGATGACTCAGTAACTCAGTACTTCCACCTGAGCATTCCGAGTAATCAGTTTCTCCAATATTTTTACTGCGAGATCAGCATAACAGCAGATTACATAATGCCACTGAAAGGAAATGAATCGCTTTTATTTATGGGTATCCAGAATTAATATACGCTTACTGCCTCTTGAATTACAAGCTATAAAACAGAGCGAAGTCGCGGTACATTTGGATTTGATACTGTTTATGTAATGGAAGCAAGATGGCGCTGGTAATATCGGCGACAAATCACGGCTTGTAGGCATTATTCTGTCTAATGCACATCGTCGAAACAAATCGTTTGAAATTATCGGTATTCGGATGCGGAGTGGCGTTGAAATATTGGCCTATTTTGACTCGAGTGATTTGATGCTGGAGTTAAATTTTGGAATGCTCCCTAAAGGGTCGTGTACCGAATTTATTCGCAATGCCTTAGCAAAATTGAATTTTATGAACTTTAATTAATGTACATTTTCAAAGATTTATTAAATTTTTACATTTTAGGTTACTTCTCGGTAACCGTGTTCAACGTGAAAAAAGTTAAGTCTAGATTGATGAGTTTGAAGTAATATAATTACATATTCTGTTATTTTATTGTATTTTTCAATTAAAACGTTTGCTTTCCGGTCTACACCTAAGGACTGTGTCTTGCGTTCCTTTTCACACCTAAGGGGCTACTGTGTCTTGTAATTTGGTAGTTCTGCGATGTTAATAAAATGTATAATTAGATACTAAATAAATGGTATGTCTTACCATCAACACATAAAAAAACATTTTATTGGTTTTTTATAAAGTATTTTTTTAATACCTTTAGTAATACCTATGTAAATATTATGTTAGTTTATGATAATTATAATAATTTTACGGCTTTTTACCATCTTGTCCGACGAAAATTAGGAAAGGTATCAAGTATAATATTATAAGAGACGAGTTCCCCTTTTTAAACATCCTTCCGTGGGAACGAACAGACAGGTGATCGCATTATACCATGTGTTGTTACGGAATGTAAACAGTGACAGACTTGCTATAAGAACGTAAGTGATATCACGTGATATTTACGAACAGTGCACCCACCGGCGACGTCACGTATATATAAATCACAGCGCATCGTCATTTAATAATATAATTTCACATCAAGCCCGTTAATACGAAAATATACACATTATATCGTTCCGCTTCAGAGGCAACAGACAAATTTATGTATCATATACATTATGCAACAACGTAAAATATATACTTATCACTTTTTACACTTGTTTCTCCATAATAATTACAGTACATAATCAACATGCATTAAATTTACTTTATGGACATTAAAATAATAGTCTAAATTATGTACTCTGTCGTCTCGTATCTTAAATGGTATAATCCTCGAATTAATTTTATCAAGGTCAAATTAAACGCATAAAATATGAATTGCATAAGGACTATCATTTAGTTTGAGGATAAATTGTAAGATAATGTAAAATATATAAACGCGTTTACAGTACTTTAAGTTATTACTTAAATTACGTGTTTCCCTTTTAAAGTATGCATATAGTGTTATGACTAAAATGTACTTGGTAAACCGGTTAATTAATAAGAAAATTATTTAGAAACTGCGCAATTGCGAGTTGAGTTATTTTCTATGTAATTGAAACATTTTAAGATGCGATAAATTTTCCCTTGATGCTAAATAGATTAATTTAAACCTTGAGGCGAAGGGGAGGTTGGCATATGAGTAATATTTCGTCACAGTTTGGCGTCACGTGATATTTAATTCCCATGTCTACTGGATCAGTAACGGCATTCGCATCAGGCGTTGTGGGGTGATCGGCGGAGTGTGTCCCCGGTGGAAAGGGGCCGATTCTTGCACACTACGCCTGAAGGGAGAGATGGCTACGATTGAGACTTTGCAAATTATTTGATTTTACGCCAAAAATAAGCATACAAAACTCTGATATCAGAAGTAAGAACTCATCGAGTAGCGTAGTTAACGCAATTATCATTAATTAGTTAGCTCTGAGAATAAGGTGTCTGTTACATCATTAGTAAAAGAAAAACTAAATGTAAACAATATTTGTAGAACTGATTATGAAACACCCCCTTTTAAAACTGCATTTGAAAATAACACAAAGTATCGCTTTTGATAGTTTGATGTTTCTGTTATATTATTAATACACGATCACACCAAAAAAGTGGTGGATATTTGAATTCCTGACAGTTTAAAGGTCAGTTATATTTTATGAGATCATTGCCGAGTAGAATAAAAGGCGATTAAGAATAGGAGGTACCACAACCGAGAGATGGTATATCCATCCGAAACAGTTTAGTTCAAATGCACAGGGTGGGGATGGGCAGCAGCATCTCAGAGTGGCAATTATGGGCAAAATTCCCCTGTTGTTGGGGTGGCTTAAGTCTAACAGTTGACGTCCAATGGTCCTGATATGATGATATTTTATAGATCAGTTTATATTATTGACTGGCCCGATGGCTCAACGGTGTTAAAAATATGTTTTAAGTATAATATTTGTGAATCCTCTGTTATCTGATGTCCGTAACACTAGTCCTTTAAGCGAGTTGCTACGAAGGCAGTGTCAATATATGAGATGTTGTGTGGTTATTAATATTATTGGATGTGTATACAGATCAGAAGAAATCAATGCAGGAAACAAGAAAAAGATGAAATAAGCAAGACACTGCGATTTTTTAACTGCATGACTGTAATTTGAGGCATATTACGTGACGCTAATATGCGATCAATTAGGTAACACTTTATATCTGTGATGTCATTTCGTTTGTGCAACATCTTTTTGTAATCTGTAAATAACGAACTGTGGTAGGGTAATAAAAATTGTAATATAAATATGTTAATTAATGTAAAATTCATTATAAAAGTACTATTTAACAGTTTCTTACACTGTATTTATAATCAGTTTCGGTTACATCTTTGGAAATGATAAATAATGAGTTGTGAACGCGCAAGGGTGGTTCAAATATTTAAAAACCGTTAAAACTTTTTAAGTCTAGGAATTTCAAGTTATTCTTCATCAAATGAGAAACACAATTTTTTAGGTTTTGGAAATGATGATATCGTGGTATCATATATCTATCTATATATCTTTTTATTTATTTGAAATAACAAACAGCCATCCGCTACTCTGCCTACTTACGAAATATGGTCTAGCTTTGTTGATGTTTGTACTACATTGTTCATCATAGCAGCCTTAGAACGTTTACTGCTGGACATAAACTTTCCAAAGAAGGGGAGAATTTTGCCCATACATTCCGGACAGGAGTGCTGCTGCCCATTCCGCCCTGTTGCATTTGAGCTACGCTGTTTCGAGTGGATATACCGCCATCTGTCAGTTCCGGTACCTCAGTCGCCTCTTACGACACCTGGCAAAGGGAGGTTCATTCAACTCTGTCGGTATCCCACTGCATATACTGTATTATTATAAAGTTTTATTAATATCCAGAACATATTCATAGGGAAGGGTGAAACATCCCAACAAATTCTTTGTCTTTTCTAATATTAGTAAGTTTATACTGCGGAATTAACTGTTTGCCTTATTTCCTTGTAATATATTTAAATTACAAAATCTTTAAACCAACATATTCACAAGTTTAAAAAAGTATATTTATTTATTAAAGTTAAATAATTGATCTTATTTATCATACGCCACACGTTAAAGATATCAACAAAAGCGGCACAAAGCGCGGTCTATCCATGACAAATGATCAGATAAAACGGGGGATGTCGGTATCGGATAAGGGATTATAAAGTACTTTTGTGCAGTTGTTCTGTATGCTCTATGGATTAACGATTTTTTAACGGACGGACAACAACATTAAAAGTATCAGTAAATAATTTTATAAGCATGCTATAAATCATCGGTTTCTTTACTTCTACATCCATAATACTTTTATATCCTAATATTTTAAATACGAATGTCTGTCTACAAAGTCAGTCACACAAACGGAGTGATTTAAGGGCAATCTTAAATGAAATCATCAAAAAATACAATTGGTTGGGGACATACGACAAAGCATTAACGAACGTTCATATTTTCAGGATTGTTATTTATGCATAATATTCTTATTCAAAAGGGTATGTATTTTATTTTGTAACGAATAGGTTCAAAAACTTCTAAACAGATTTCCCAAATTCTTTCATTAATAGAAAGCTACATTTTTATATTGTATATATATGTCACGTTATGTATAAATATACAAAAAACATTGAGATACCAATCAAAAATGGAAATGTGGATACGAGTTTTGTGATTATACATTACAAATCACGCCTGTGTCCCATTGGGGTAGGCAGAGACTATGGATCTCCACTTGTTACGATTTTGGCATCCCTCTCTCACTTTTCTTACTCGCGTTAGTCCTTTCATACACACTCGTTTATTCTTTATATATGACCTGACCGTTCTTAATACCTCTCCTACCTGGTTATGATATATTTGCCTCGGTTGTCCTATATCATGATTTGTGAATATGTACGTTTGTAATAAGTAAACTCAAAAACTACTGAACTTAAATCAAAAACTATTTCACTAATAGAAAGCTAAATTATCAGCGAGTAATATAAACTATTTTTCATACTAATTTATTTACGGGAAAAGGAAATCGCGGAGCGCTTTTAATTTCTTGTATTCCGATTTTGCAAATTTAATATTTAATACAAATTATGTGACATGCACAATTTAATTTGAATATTTTTATTCTTAGTTTGAAGATCAAAATTGTAATCATCCCCTAAGATCTCTAATTTCCCTACAATCTATACCGTGTGAAGACCCAGCCCATTGTATTGGGGCGTCGCCAACTGAGCCCACCCCTTAAGCCAGACCCCTGGTCAGAGGCCACATGTGACTATTGTTATATTTATTCCGCACTTTTTTAACAATGCATTGCACAAAATCGCCTATTAGGACATGGAGCGCAATCTCTAACAATACGTGGTGAAATGAATCAAGAAAGGTGTTTTTTTTTATTTTGATTATACATATTTTGATGACGTTATTTGAGAATAGTAGTTTTAACTCTTTATTAAACGTAGACCTTTTAAAAAGGTTATCTGTATTGGTACCTCACTCTCACTTGCCTATATCTATGTATATAGTAGTGTTCGCATTGCTGTATTCCGTTTTGAAGAGTGAGAAAGGCAGTGATATTGCTAGGTAAATGTTATGATATCTTTGTGATGACACAAGTGTGTAGAGGCTGTGATCACGTTTACCATCAAGCGGACCGTATGCTTGTTTGCTGAAAAAAGCAACATACAGATATCTTCTTTTTGCATACTACTAGTTTTCGACCAACAGCCGTTGGCAGTCCACTGCTAAACATAGGCCTCCACAAGAATTGGGGTATTCTGCCCATAATTGATTAATGAAATTATACCGGCAGATAAATAAATAAATATTTATGTCGGCACCCTACGACATGACATTTTGGCGTTTATAATCTTTGTTAAATAAATTCCTTAAAAACTTAGAATTGTATATTATAATACGTTATTGCAACTTCTCATGCATATATGGCATCATCATCATACTAGAGATGGCATATTATGCACATAATTACATAAATATTGTGAATATATCGGACAGCTTCCTTCCTATTGACTCATCTTGTTATATGAGCTGAAAATATTAAATAAAATAGTTGGTATCAGAACGATCAGCTATTCGACATGCAACCACGAGCATTGTATATATTTTACCTATGTCAAATATACACAAGAATACTACCAATGAGCGAGTATGTCTAACGAAATTTTGCATGGAGGTAGCTTAAATCCCAGGAAAGGACATTTCAGCAAAGTACAATATTAATTTAATTTAAATAATAGAAAATAATCTAGGAACTTTTTTATTAGACTAAGTCGACAAACAAGCTTACAGTCTGCGTAATAGTAAGCGTCACTGCAGCCTATAGGTGCTCGTAATATGACTAAGATATCACGAGCGCGTTGCCAACCTTGTGTCTTAAACATATTATGTCACATCATCACGGCATCTCTTACCCTTTAAATCGAAACATGGATGCTAACACTGCTATTTTGTGGTAGAAATAGTTGAGAGTGAGGTACCAATTCAGACCAGACCACCTTTGTTTACGGTCTACCTTATGAAACCGCGAGATGAATCCATTAATAGATATAAAAATAATATAAGAAAATCTAGTAAGTTTAATACTGAAAAATTTGGAGTCGGAGTTGTACATAAACATACATATTATACTATTATTCACTTTTCATATAATATAAATATACCAAAATGTAGTTGCTATAAAATGTCTGCAAATTAAACATGTTCAGACTTATGAACAAACAACTAAATTACACGGCCGACCCAAATTCTCACAAATCCATACAACACGGTCGATAAAATAATTTCCTGCAATTCCTCTGATGAACACATCAAACGCATCGGCTTTGTCTCCACACGCGGCGGGCACGCGCGCCCTCCCGCCCCCGTCGCCCCGGGGCACAGAGAACCCCATCCCTCCCGAGAGCACCCCACTGCATCTGCAGATTTATTAAACGCATGCAGATTTTAGCGCGTCTGTTAGTACTCATTTTGAATATAGACCGAAAAAATGCTCTTGATAATTACAAATCGCAACCTATTTTTTCAAACAATTATTTGGTTTGAGGTCGCAGCAGAGTAGAAAATATCTCCTTCCCAGGTATTGTAAAAGGCTACATTGTACAAGGCACAGATAACAGTACCCGCAAAATAGTTTAAACATAACAATTAAGAAGGCCAAGATGAACTTCAGTATCCGTCCACCGCTGGACAGATGCTTGCCCGAAGACGAAGTATGACCATAATTGTGACTTTTGCAAGTTATCTTTATGTCCGCCCTGGATATTACTATTACGTCACTATCGTTGTATATCCAGGATTTTCAATAACATCGATCTGATTACTTCTGTCACCCTTCTACCATTAACACAACAAAAGAGAAATACTGTTTGACAGCAAAAGTAACTGATAATGAAGTACTTTTGTATCTTAAAAATAAGAGTAAGACTACGAACTGGCAGTCGTGTTTTGTGCATTACTGTTTCTTCTTCATAGTCTTTATTTATATCATATAAGTATAAACATTAGAACTCCTATTTTACCGACATCTCGAAATATGTCGTTTAACTTTTATTTTTTGGTATTTAATATATCCTTAATGTAGAACATGGAGGTTTTTCTTAACATATCATTTACACCCAAAAACTGTATAAAACCAATAATAATGACACAAAAACTTTTTGATTTACACTAATCTAACACTGACAACTGAATTAAATAGCACTTGCCCACAAAAAAACGTTCACGCAATAATCGGGATGAAAAAAGGACGTTATCACGTTATAAATTTTCTATGCTATTGTATGAAAACGGTTAATAAATCGTCATGCTATATAGCCCGTAATATTGCTCAATGCAGGGGATATAACCCTTCATATCCTGCGAGTTATTTCTGTTAAATTTCAAATCAGAGGGGGTCGATCGGGCAGGATTATTAAAGTATTGACATCGGTGGCGCATCGCCCTCGCCTCTTTATCCCTTGCGTAGAGTGTAACAAGGTACAGAATGTTATGTAAGGGAAGGTGTTCGTAGTGCAAGAGACATTCCGTCCCCATTTTTGCATAACAACATTGTTATCAATGTATGAAAACGTCGGCTGCGAATGTTACGCCTACCTCTTATCGGTGTTTACAGCTTGGGCAATAATGTTGCTTTGTAAATGCTATTCGTGCTCGATTGCCTTTTGTTTCTTGTGTGCGTAATTAATACAGGCTTCAACGGTTGCCTGTGGAATAACCCATACAGTAAACTCACTCTTGAGTAATTTTCCTAGATGATCAAATCTATAAACTGGGAGACGCCCTACATACATATGATAGTACGGAACAATGTCTTAAGTTTGAGACTAAACAATTGGTGCTACGTCCTAAAGTATCAGATATGGCCTATGCTGCCCTACTTACTAATGTAAACAATGAAATGACTACCTCAGTTTTCTTCACGACATATTAACGAAAACAAAACAATGAAATCAATTGAAAACAAACAACAAAATTAAATTTCGAAGCGAATGTTCCCGGGCCAGCGTTATCGCTTTCGGCAAAAATATCGCGTCCCAAATACCTGCGCAGTGGAACGGTGCAACGGAAGCGGCGCGTGCGCAGAATGCAATTAGCCGTGCGTATCCTGCGCACGATAATCTAACTGTCACTGCTATTTTGCAAGTGCACCGTGCCAGAAAGTTTGGCTGCAAATGCAATAAAGGGCAAATAGTTTGTTTACGATGGCCATTAAAGCTATGGCTAGTCATATCTGGCGATAGTACACTATCGCCAGATTGTACAGCACGGTGTGTTTACGTAGTTGACACGTCACTAATCAAGTCACGTGTAATCAAAAACTGTACAAAATAGATGACAGTATAGTTGCGAAAGTGATTACAAAACTAAGGTTAATGAAGTGGACTCTAAATCGAATAACCAGAACAGATAAATACAAGTAAAAACATAAAATATTAATAAAGATTAACTAATAAAAAAGATAGTTATTGTACCTTAATCATAATTTCGTATCGTAAGCTTTTAACAATATACATTTATTCCATTCAAGACTGGTAAAAAATCGGGCACAGAAGATGTTTCAAACACACGTCATACAACACGTAACACGATCGTGTTTTGTTTTCTCAGTTTCACCTTCACGTGGCGTTATAATTAATTTCTTATCTATAAAATATTTAATTACAATTACTTATCTAATGTAAACAAAGGTATTATAAACTTAAGATTATAAAGAAAGAGAAATTCTAAAGAGGCAAATAGGATTCCACTTCCAAGAGTGGTGGTAGTTTGAGAGAGTAGACAGTCATTTTCTCTCCTCAGAATAAATAATAGAATGCACAACGGGTTATAATAAATAACGTGCATTGTAAATAAGCATTGATTTGTTTGTCTCCATTCTGGGCTGAGTTATTTAACGGGTGAGAGTAAACGGTGGGCTGGTGCTTGCGAAGTTATTTGTATTCTGTGATTGATATCCCATTTTCTAGCCTTAAACTGGTTGCAAACAAGTCTTGGTTACAGGGGCTGATTAAGCACCTCTCTAAAGATAAGGTATCAGTACAAAAGGCTAGAATGATTGAGTGGTCGTGTCCGCAGCAGCGCGTGATTGTGCTTCCGAAACAAAACTATTATGATTTGCAATACTATGTAACAGGAAATGCGAACTTTACGCGTGCATACCTTTTGCAGTGGCAATATATATTATACAACTAAAGTGCATCAGAACAGTATATTATGTAGAGATATCTTCAGGTCCTGACCATTTTTACCTATAGAACTTTCGCTGTAAACCTAATTTGCAAAAGCTATTATGCCTATTAGTTTATTGAGGTCTCAGTGTCTGCGATATTTCTATTTTAAAGAGCATCCACGCTTGTATTATTAAGTTAGCCATATAAACTTACTTTAACTATTAATCAGTCTTGTACTCAACTTGGAGTCAAACACATGCATACAAAATCCTGATAATTCAGGAAGATCTAAATAAGAATTTATTTCAAACATCAAATGCCAGCATTGCAAAAATTATCAACTAACAAGCACAATACGAGTATTGTTAATAAGTCCATAACCTAAATAAGTCGTCGGTACTCCAACAGCAAGTCTTAATTAAATAACAACTAAACAAATTGCAATCTTGTTAATTGCAACATACGGTTGAAACTTGGTTATCAAAACAACCACAAGTTCCCGTGCTCCACTCCGAGACTACAATTAGCAAAGTTTGATGTCTCTTTATTAGCCTTTTATAACCAGATTGGGAGGCTCTTGTCATACGATAGCGTCTCCAAGGTATCTCATCAAGAAATGTTTACGAGCGATGTAAGTGCAATTATCTTTCGATAGCTTACTGACGTTTTGATATCAGAAAGACTTGATAAGATATACATACTCAAATTTATAGATTTCCATAGAATGTGAAACATACTGCAGTAATCTAAAAGAAACAGGAAAAATATACTAGCGAGATGTCAGATGAAATCAGTCACAATAGACAGCACAATCAACGGCAAGGATCCACAAATAGGTACTGCACCAACAATGGAACGTCAAGCCATTCAACAGTTCTATAAGGGCCGTACAATAAATCCTCAGTCGTCACTCGTGTAATTTGTTTACTCGTTCCCGTATCACTTGGGGCCCGCATGCCACAATCTGTTGAGTGGTCGATTCCGATCTGGTCCTGATCATTGGTCAGGAATTCACCGTATGTATTTGCGGTACATTAATGAAAAAAATCGCAAGTAGTAATCGTAAAAAGTATTAAAAAGCTAAAATTAATCAGCATACCAATTAAAAAAACTCGATGTGTTTTATCACTTTAAGTTTTTGTTATTAAATAATTTAGGCAGATCATACTTGACTAAACACATCGCAATTCAATCAAGTCATTGGAAAAAGGGAATTAAGCTAGAAGTAATAATGTATAATTTAGATTACCTTTGAAAATAGAATTAACGCTAACATCTGTGTGTGCGTAATCAAAACCAGCGTATTCTAAATCAGCTGACACTTTTTTGAAATGTTATGTTATTAAGGTTTCACAGATTATGAGTGTGTGACGAAGCGGTAAATAAACGAAGATTATTTAGTTACTCGGTTAATGACGTTGAGAAATTAGTTGTAGGTTTGTATTAAGATGTCGGTAAAGCCACGTGCGTATAAGGATGTTGTTATAAACGACAACCGACATTATTGTATTTACAACACAATTTGACTTGTATTGATATGAACATAAGACAAAATCTAGAATAACACTACATTATTTGTATGTGAAATAACAATGTATGATCATCAACTTCATATGAGCCATAGGACTGTCAATGTTAGACTTAGGCTTTCCCAAGTGATTATTAATCAGATCGTTTGTATGCGACTTGCATCCAGTGCGATCCTGGTACGTCTTTTAGTGGTATTTATGCCACGCTGGGCAGGTGTAGTGGGAATCGCAGGGCGATTTTTCCCGTCGGGGATACTTCCCATTTTTATCTTGTTGAGCTACGTTTTTTTAGATAGGTACCGCTACCGCTTCTGAAATCTTAGCCGCCTTTTACGACATTTGGTACTATTCTACTCTACAAATGTAGTTTTCAAATATAACATACAGTATATATATTATTTTATATCAGTCGTTGACAAAAAGTAATCAAAATGCCACAACAAAACAAACAAACAGTGATAGATCGGTTTATATACCTACAAGTCATGAAAAATAACAATCATAAACAAACGCAACGCCCCACATTGGCGGTAGACTGGACCAAGATAGATCGATTATTGATAGCCGCTTCATCATCGAGGGTCGACAAGTTGGGGTCAGGTCTGACGTGGAACGCGTGATGGTTCGGGCAGATGTTGAACTTGTCCGACAAAAAGAGGCTGCGTTTGACGATACAGCTGTTGAATGGTGGAATTTTTAATGTGTTTGCATTTTCAATATAGTATATATATTTATAAGACTTGCTAACGGTATTGCAATTTGTGCTTATATTTCCATAAATTGAACAAGATAGAAATGTGCTATTAATCAGAGAGCTAGCTGAGGCTAGCGACTTCTCTCGCGGGAAATCTTGGAGAGCACTTTTCTATTGGTGAAAGATTGTTTGCAATCATGTCAGTATCAGCTGGAGATATCTATTTCCCTCAAAATTTATAGATTTCCTCAAATAATTATCTTTTCCCAAGTAAATTTTAAGCTATTGTATTGTGTGCGTAAATAATGTGTTGCATTAACAAGCTTTGTATTACACTAGACCATATAGACACACATCCACACCTACATGCACACTAGAGCATAGGTGCCTATAAGAACAGGCTAGACCTAGTTTAGGTACCTAAGTATCAAAATGGATTTTAGTTTAAGTTACCTTTTGTTGTTGAATAAAGTTATTATTATTATTTATTTGCATTTTTCAGATACTATGCATGTGTTAGGTTTTACACATTATTTTAAATAAATGCAGATACTTATAATTTCTTTTTTCAAACGACTGATAAGCCTGTTTTGCAGGTTTATAAAAGTATTTTAAAAAATAGGTCATTGAGTAGCCTACTTCAAAACTAGTCTGGCGGTACCAGACAGGTCTAAAAATTCTTTTTACAGCAGGTTCATTACCAGAGAAACTGGAAGGAAAGGGCAAGAAAAACTAAACTATTGAAGTACATTTTAGACAAAGAAATAAACAAAGTTTTTTTCTGTAATTAACGGTAAAATCAGTAAGAAAATACCTACTTTGCGACCGTATGGTAATTCCCCCCACGTAACCAAACAGAGTCGGCCTTAAGACGTTCCTCAAGGGTACCCATTGTGGATAAAACACGAGCAATGCATACAAACGATGATATATCCCAATGGACCTACATTCACTAATCGATAGGCTATCGGCTGTCCGGAAACTAGATTATTTATCGGCTCATCGGCCCAGCTAACATAACGGTCAATCCCCCTTCCCCCTACTTCTCTTGCTAAGACGAGATAGTTAAAGCAAACGGTAGTTGATCTTAAAATTCAAGTCCACTATCGTGACCTTGTGATAAAAGTATAATTTGTTGACCATAAATAGTTAAACCGCAACAATGTACCGTCTTTATAATAATTATTTTTGCGACTGTAGTCCGCAAATAGTCATCTATAATTTCACCACATGAATGTTATAACTTGTGCAATAATAAGGCTTTATCAAAATAAATCCGCACGCTCTTTAAATTAAACATAAAAAAGGAAGAACTACATTCTTTACTCACATAACTTCAACTGGTTTTTGTTTACAAATTAAAAGTGTAAAAATCTTTTGCAGTTACGTTGATCAAATACTTTCTTCATAAATGGAAAGATTCGAATGGAAAAACAATTCATTCTGATCTTGATATAAATCGGTGACACATGTCAATCACCTATTTAATTATCTGTGAAGTTTGCCAAATCCACCTAATGGCCTACGGTCAGGGCACCCCTGATTAGGTGGATACGTACTTGATGATACGTCGAGATTCGCGGTTTGTTAATCAGAGCTGTAATTTGAGGTATACAGACACAAAAGTAACCAACAGATTGCAGCAGAACTCGATATAATAACCTCAGTTGTAGAAACTAGAGGTAGACCTCAAACAAAGGTCTACGACGCTAGTATTACCCGTTTATACTGCCAAGAGCAAAGACCGGGAAATTACTGGGTAACGTGAGATGTTATCTTCGAGACGTAGTACTCTAGGTATTTTAACGTAGCGAATATTTGCTTGTTTGTCGACTTAGTCATACATAGAAAAAAAAATTTAACATGATTCGATTCAATATTCCTGATACTATAAAACTTGGTGTAAAAATCATTATGTCGATATTTATCTACAAGCAAATTTGCAATCGTAAATGTAAAGAACACTTAAACAGCACAACTTTGCTCACAATCCCTGTATAAAATCCTTTGAAAGCGCAGCTAAATAAAACTTTGAGACACGCGAACTATTCAAAGCCGATGTAAACGAACTCGGCAACTATAAAATAAGACTATAATGATACTTGGTATTGTATTCAATAGTTGAAAAGTATAAAAAGTAGCTCGCAACAGATGCGCGTTTACGATGGAACAATCGCCGTTGCCTATAATCCGCAAACTAGTTAGAAAAGGCGGTTCTAAGAACAACGAGAAACATTCAACGAATGCTTGTTAACTGTCAGATAAACTGTCGGAATATTTATTTGATCATCGCTAACAGTATAGAAAACACGCCATACAAATATTTGAGTCTGCTGCCTCTGCAATATAGCGATAGTTGAACTAGAAATAGTTGAAGATTTAAATAAACGCTGATCAAAGCATTCCAAAGCACGTACAGCACTAAAATAACGAAGGACAGGAAATGCATGCAAAGTATGACTAGAATGTGCTAACAAATAACATCCAAGTACATGAGATATGTCTTATGGTACACCTCAGACGTTAACAAGGATCCGTTAGTCTCAGTAGGTTAATTAATGAATAATGGATCCATTGCAATATTTCACTAGTTTCTCCGACTGTTGCCTCAGTGGGTGTGCGATGAGCAGTCTAGGAAGCATCGATCCATGATTTAGACTGTACAGCGAACGAACATGCGGGAGTTACAACACAAGCAATTGTACCATCTACAAATAAGTCAACTCGACTTTTACATTCTTCGCGTTTGAAACACCTAAACGAGTCAAAGACCAGTTTCGCTAAGAAGAATTTTCTCTTTCCCGCTACTGTGTCATTCACGGAAAACGCGCGAAGTGAATTTAATTACTTGCTTTTCACGTTGCAGCGCGATTGAGTTCTCTAAGTTGATGGGATACGGGTCACACTTAAAGTGCAATCAAGGAAAATTAATTTCTGCCATATCGGCCTGTGTTCCTGGTAATACATTAGGTGTAAGGTAGCTCGTCACCGACGCGGGTGCATTCGGAACACCTTTCGCCGCGCGCGGTCTGACCAGCTGCCACTTTTTCGTTCAAACATTATAAGACGTTTACTACTCACCTGGTCAGTGTAGATAGTTTTATTGTTTATATGTAAGATTATACTGACATTACATAGAAGATCAAAATCGAAAGTAACATTAGACGCATGCAAACTTGCACTTTCACGTAACTCAGAGAATTGACAAGCTTTTTCTGTCTGTATCAACAAAAGAAAGTTAAATATCGTTTGTGTGGTTTCCGATGAAACACGCGTGAATGGGTTGCTCGCACGGTCAGGTACGATAACTAGCGATGATCAAAACTGCTAACATTGTGTTTGGGCATGACAAGCCGTTAATCTGGTATGCTGATGCGCAAGCGCACGGTCCGTAGATCACACGATACACACACCCTACTGAGAGCATTATTTGATTTGATCTGACTTGCTACCAATTCCCAATAAGATTAATGCGTGCGTATTGTATTATCTCTCTGATGGGATGAAAGGTCTTCGAGTGCAACAATTGATTTTATTGCTCCCGTAGAGTGCAGAGACCCTTAAAATTTATCTCAGATTTCAGAACAAATGCAGCTCGTTAGAGTGTTTTATGTTCGGTGAGATTTTAAAGAGCCTGGGGTACGCAGTGCGACCTACATTCTTGGAGGTAGTTTAGATGCATTTAACACACATTCTCGAGTTAAAGCGCTGTGTCCCATTACTCCAACATGGGTAATGTTATGATTAAAGTTACCGTTAGCCAGACCACCTCCTCTTAAGTGGTTGTTTGATAAATATTTTAGCTAAAATCTTTATGATGGTGGCCAGGTGATAACATTTAAGATGTTCTAGATAATACCTTTAAAGGAAAATGCCTGTATAGTAATAATATAGCTAAATAATTTTTGCATGTGCCGTGAGGTACCGACAGAGAATAATACCGTTTAGGTATAGACGGATACCTGATGTCGTCAGAGGCCACTTAGGTACCAGAACCGACACATGGCGGTATATCCATCCGAGACAGTGTAGCTCAAATAGGGTGGGGATATCGTGAAAGCTGGGCTCTGCGATTGCAAACACGCTTGCTTAGTCAGCCAGCTTAAAATTCCGCTGTTCTTACTACGCCTACGTCCAGCAGTGGACTTCCAATGGCTTTAATGATGATGATGATTTTTGCATGAGTTATTAACAAGACTATTTTTATCTGTCGGGTTAATAAAACTGTGGACTAATAAAACTGGAACTTCATAACATTTTTTATAAATGTATAAGCTGATCTTATCTCCAATCTGCGAGACAAGACATAATCTTCAACGTTGTTATTTCGACAAAAAGCACTGCTCGTAAGACATTTTTCCTCCTCCGCGCGGATGTTAATTGAAATTCTATTTTAATATAGGCGCAAGTTGCCGCTTACGGCGGTATGCCTTGCCTTTTGGGACACATCTTCGTCAGACTACATTCCGAATGAAACCTGCCAATTACGCGGGATGGAAACACTGAAACGTTTTTTTGTGTTCCATCCCAACCGTTATTCGATGGCTTCGACAATCGTTAACAACCTGTTTCGGTCTCCCTTATATGGCGCGTCATGTTCCGATTTTCTAGCCTCAACGCCCATTTCCACTTTTTTCTCACTCGCTCGGCCCTACGCATGACATATTGGTGTCAATGCAACAATAAAATTTAATATTTATTCATAAAAACATCGGATGATGTTTGTCGAGCGTTCGCGCGAATTGTCGTCAAAAATCGTTTACCGATACACGACCTCTTAACCAATATTTGGCGAACATTCAATCTGCGCCGAGACAAATGAGGTCCGAGTAGTTTTTGTTCGGAAACGAATTAATTTTAAATAATTGCAGCAATCCATCCGCACGACGCGAAACGCAAAATTCGATGTAACGGCGGTCTTAAAGTGAATCGGATCAAGGCTTTTCACGGATTAGAAACACGATGCAGGATCCGAAAGTGAAACCGAATCGATATCTAATTACAGTGATTAGTCAAAGCCGAATAGGTCACCAGGACCGGTCCCAGATTTCTCGAGACGCTTTTTTGGGTATGTGAAACGAATCAATAAGTAAGTATTATTTCATTGTTCAGTTGGTGGCCTAATGACACCGTTTAGTATCCTTATTCGTAATGTCGACGTTGCAGATTGTGCTGAATTTAAAATCAATATTTATTTACATATGGCAAAGATACGTAAAGATAAAAATCAAGTAGTCCTTCTACATTTCATGTCTTAATAAGAGATTATCATCATTAGATCTTTAAATCGTTATAAGACCGTCATTGTTCCTCAATTAGTTTTCAAAATATCATCCAAGGTTATAAATCATGTTCCAAACATAAACGATCCATGCGAACTAATAATAACAGTAACAATGGTTGCGTCCGCGCCGGTGTGCGAGAGACCACGTCATACTCGCCACTCGTAAAACTAATTCAGTCCAAGTAATTTCCATCTCTAATGCGCCCGCCACGAATTGAGAAACACCAGAAAACTATTAATACTTAGTGCCAAACCGCGGATACACGCGAGACGAAGGACCCAGACAAATGTGCCTAGAAGTGAATAAACATAGTGTGTAGTAAATCAATCATGCGGCGATCAGCGCGTCTAATATAAAAATATTAGTTTATATGCTGTTACTATAAAACAGTCGTAAACCACATGCATAAATTAAAATCAACTCAACACAGTATCAAGTAGACAAAACTCTCTATTTGAAAAAGGTCTGAAAGACGTTAAATAACTGAGGAAAGTTTTTTTGGCAAATCATTGCTCATGTTGCCCAGCGCCAAATCGGAATCGCGATCTGTAATCTTCGCAAACGTGGTCGACAAAAAGTGTCACCGAGTCCGGGTGCTTTCACCGCGCCCATAAAATTGTTTAGCCCATTCCACGAGACTCCGAGCGTCCCGCGACGTGATTCAATTCGCGAATAAAACAACACGCGTCAATGTAAAAGTGGATCAGACCTTGGCATCCGTGATGTCCTGGCTAGAGGCCAAGAGAGCAATTGAATGAGTGACGATTAGCACCGACTGAAAAACCAGGGGTAGACGGTCACGTAGATTCGGTCTATTTCGGGGAGGTCGAATTTTCTGAAGCACCTGATTCAGACCGCACTTGTGGCTCATCCCATTGAGTTAGAACAAATGTACGTACGTCCGTGCTTTAAACGTAACCGGCTCAACAATGTTTAATAATAATTAAATCGCCATTCGTTTGCCGATCAAAGACCTCACAAAACGCGTGGTTACATTGAAGAACAACAGTTGAATGTATAAATGTAGGAATTCGGAATGTCAACGTGTTCTTCACGATAAAAGAACCGTTGTAATAGGGCTTATTTTATGGGGTGCCAGACTTTCGAAAATCCAGGATAAGGTTTGTAAGCAAATGGGCGTTAACAACGTTGACTGTTAGATATGAAGGGGCTTCTGTCCAAGAGTGTGTCAGACGTGACTGGCAAGCAAAGGCCCCTTGTTGGAGGCACGTACGCCGCGCCGTCTGCGATCTACTCTTATCTCCTTGCAAGTTATCTTTTATAGGATAATTACCCTTTCATTCCACTAGAGACTGTCGTGAGTAACACCAAAATTGCGCCAGAGGAATTTGGCAAAGATCGCAGCGCCGAAATGCTGTTCGCAGTCGCGTGACAGAAAATATTGTAGGTGAAATTTATTGGTGTAAATTTCTGTTATGCGTGCACTTAAAATATTTGGCAGTGGATATATGGAATACTATTATTGAAAATTTGTGTTAGCAATCCGTAGTGGTATCTTGTGGCGACAGTGTTTTGTTTTCAAGTGCAAGTTAAAGGATTTTGACAGTTAACTTATGAATCTACATGCCTGGCTCGTTGAACCTGGGACCTTTGCTTGTGTCGTCAGTGGGTTAGCGGCAAGGCGGATGTCAAAGGCGTACAGTTATTTGTGGAACGCAATAATACGCCATACTAATAAAAAAAAAAACCTCGACATAATTGCGTCCTTGGTAGAATACTTGATAACTTGGCTTGATGACAATACTCGTAACACGCCTGCTATGGTAACCTTGATTTTGTTAACGACAAAAAATATTCATTCCTTTTTAGGTACGGAAAACTTGACTACATCATGTTATTGAGTTTGACGGATGAACCAATTAAATACGAAACACTTGTAACAACATACCGCGTTAGTTTAGGATTTTGAACATGTGTAGGTAACTTTGCTCGTTTAATCCCGACAATGAGGCCACATGGGTCGCCATTCTTACTAAGATGTGTCATTTTAACCGCGAATTTTGCATCAAATTATTGTTTTGCTTTCAGCGAAGGCGTTATATGTTTACTTCAAAGTACTGGCATAGTTTGCGCACCAAGTCAATTATTGCGATTCATTTACATTTTTGCGAGAAAACTGTCGCTACTTCTGAAGTCATAAGGATAAATGTCGTCTTTATTACAATAAAGTTTATTATTAAGTATATTAGATAGGAAAATAGCTCAATTACTAATAATTATAATAAATAAACATAATAGGCTACAAATGCGTTTGATTTAAGTTACAGATTTTAAAACGAACAGGAAACGTTCGAAATAGTATGAGGTATATCGTCGTAGCGCGAATCAATTGTCCTAATGATAGGGCAAAATCAAATGACAGCCGCAAAAACTTTCCTATGGCACAATAGCTTGCATAGAACATGATATTAGTTATCGTATCAGTCACTACTTTCATAGTAAAAGTGCGTAATTATTAAGAGTATTGTGGCGCTAACGTAGAGTAACACTTGATATAAAAATATATATTGCAAATGGTTTATGAGTGATCGAACAATGAATTCGTCACCGGCAGATAAAGCCATTAAATCGTAAACAGGAATAGTTTTGCGACAAGCAGAATGTTTCAGATAAGCCGCATTGACGCAGATAACGTAACGTGCCTTTATATTAGCGCAAAAAGAAACAACACCGAGATCGTCCTAATGTTTGAAGATTTCGCTCACCTTAGCAGTGGAGTCGTTGGCTTGCATCCAACTGTAGATGTGGACGCTTTGGCTGTCGCCGAAATTCGTGTCCGAGCACTTTACAACACAGTTTATGAAACTCCAAATGGGACTGCCGAGACCAACTATAGCACAGTCCCAAAATCACAAGCACACCGTGTTAGTTGAACGGAACACAAAGGATACAACCAATACTGGTCTTTCACATCACGTCAAATATTTGTTTAGTCACAGGTGTACGTAAATACAAATAGCATCGGCGCTGGCGACACGTGCGCTTTCGTTGGAAAACCGCGAATGACAGCGTATACGGAGCGAGCGGCTACGCCCCTCTACCACGACCGCTGCACGACAGAGGCACAGCCAGACTGACGGCCGAGCGCGCGCCGCGGCATTGCCGCATCTCATCCCTCACAGCAACCCCGCAACGGCTGACAAAGCCATATTTTTTACCCCGAGCAAAAAAGATCGGACCAGTGCGCGCTTTAGCCGTGGAATCCGACCGCTTTTTCTCTCATCCCAGTAATTATTCACGCCTTTTAAGGCTCCCTGAATTAACGTATAAGCGTAAATAATACTTGTCATAGTTGTGATCGTGAGAATTGCTCGGGGTGGATGCGTCGCTGCCGGACTCCATATTTTCAAAAAACATATTTCACTTTATTATTACGTGATACGAATATAAAATAAAGAAAAATACGTAAATATATAAAATTTTTAACGCTAAATCAGTTTTAAACGCTAGTAAATATTAATATTATGTATCTACACAAATAAAAATGAAATGCATCAAAAATGTTGTTTGTATCCAAAGATTATTGCATCCGAAATATCGTATATTTACATTTTTAACTCTAAGATTATTGTATCTGATCGTGAAGATTGTGCGGATTTTATTAGACTCTTATTATTTAAACATAAGAGTAAACAGCATTCAAAGACATGAAGTTAATTTTAAGTGATTCATTTGCAATATTCGCGATCGTGTAATTAAGATATATATCTCCACACCTTTAAATTCATAAGCTACGAAACGTTTACGCTTCACCACTCGAATATTGGTCACACTATTTATGAAGGTCCCAACTATAAAACCTACTTATTTTATAACTATTTACATTATTAGAATTCAGCACAGATTATAACAACGTCTTTATTAAAGTTTAACGAGTAAATCTATATATTTTATAGACACTTGAGGTGGCAGCGTAGTAAACTGGTATACAGAATTAGTTATTCAAAGGAAGTGTGTCATATCCTGGATCGAAGGTAATGGCTGGTAATGATAGTTGTATGGGCTGGTGGACGCCAGGATCACGTAGAGGCAACGGTACTGCGAGCATCCATGCTCGTTTGCGTAATGACATGGTTTTGGAGTCAGTCCGTGGTATGACCTTGTGACTTTTGTTTTCTATAACCTTTTTGTTGACTTATTGTTAGGTTTAGTTAAATTAATAAATTCCCACAATATCTCATACTAATCGTGACATCTCATCCTGACTTCGTGGTAAGTCGCTCAAAGCACTTGTGTTACGGACGCCAGACCACAGAAGAATCACATACTACAAACATACTACTCGAATACATATATTCAACACCCAGACCGAGAACAAACACGAATATCATTATATAAATATTTATTCTGGGTGGGAATCGAACCCACGACCCTTGGCACGCAATATAGGATCACTACCATCTGCGCCATTGGACCCGTCAAAAGTTCTTGCCTTGGATTGCCGGTGATTAGATTAAAGCACCGACCAGCAACACTATTTATAAAATTATTTTATTATTTATATTATTATTTCTGTGTCCCATAGACTAATAAGAATTAAATTGTTCATTAATATGTCAAAATCTTTCAACCTTTAGAGATCTCTACTAAATAGAGTTCAAAATAGGTTAGAATTTTTTTTACGGATTTATATGTAAGCCGTACAATACATATTATTAATATTTTTTGTTAATATTTTTTTATACTTTAATATTGAATAGCGTCGCATTATTTTAAAGTATTTAGGCAATTTTTCTTATTAGCTTTCCTTACATAAAATATTCTCATTCAGCATTCTGATCAGGATTTTTTTTATATGAAATATATTTTGGCGGTTTCTTTAAACATATACCAAATGATAGCAGTATTTCCCTCAATGAATAGGAAATTTTATTTCACATTTTTTTTTGTTTTTTTTAAAGCCTAATTTGCATTTGTTATAATATAATTTTTTTTACTTTAAGGACCTCATAAATTCTAATTATTAGACATAATTATGACATAATTTGCCACCAACAGAACCTTTTCCTTCGTGTAACAGTTATCTTTGACACGGTTCTTGTTTTAAACAGCGTGCCTAGAAACGATCTACTCAACTAGACAGTAGGTCAATATTTTTTGCTGCCTAACTACTGACTATAATCGATTGTTTGGCAACCGATACACCGAACATCATTAAAGTTTAAAGCCATCGCAAGGTTCATAGTGTAATTAATCAGTGGAACTTTTATTGCCCCTGTTAAATCACGCACTGGTACGTACGGATGTTTGATGAGGTGTAGAATTATATGATAATAATACGAATCCTCTTTTTTTCGGACGACTACATTCAATGCACCCCCTTGTTTCGTTACTTATCCATATCGGATGTATTAATAGTAATACATATGTATCTGTATCTGGGTATGTATAGTTCTTGTTTATCTTGATAATAAACCTAAGCTTTATTATTCTTGATAATAAACCTTAACAGTATTTTTCAAATAATTGGCATACTTATTTATTTATTTATTTATTATTTTATATAAATCATTTTACACAAGTTAGACCTCATACGAAGTTCGTTTGCATTAGTACCTCAGTCTCAACTATTTTTATCATTAAATATTTATTTAGCGAGAGAATTTTCTATCGTTAAAAGGGTGAAGCAGTAAAATTACTGGGTGTCACGTAATATCCTTAAGTCACAAGGTTGGAGACACGCTAGTGATATCCAGGTGATATTACGAGCGTCTATAGACTGCAGTGGCAGTTACTATCATGCGAAATTCGAACTATATGCTTGTTTGTCAACCTGATATAATAAAAAAAATCATCTATTAGCCAGTGAAAGTCTAAATAACCCCAACCGCTTCAAAGAGTAGCCAAAACAAACCGTAGCAACGATTCTAAAATATCACTATTATTGAGTCACTGCAAACACACACTTTAAATTTATTTATGTGTATAGATTCCGTGATTATATAAGAGGGAATTCAGAGGAATGGTCGCGATGTGCGTTGTAAATAATGATTCGAGCGATTTAATCTGTACGTAGTCCTAGAGTGACAATAATTTTACTTGTATTTTTACTGACACAAAACTGAAAATATTGCTAAAATAATTTAGAGCTCAATATCCAACACGTTGAGTTAGTTCACTATTTATTAAAATAATGTGAACTGAAAATGTATATAACATCGCTACTACAAAGTTTAAAACGCTTGAAAGCAAACATATGGGCGAATATTAGCCCTAAAATAATATATCTTCAAAAGATTTCACGCGATTAACAAATTCAACATTAATTTTAAAAATTATTTGCATATGACTAGCTCAAGAAAATGTAGTATCGTAATAATTACTATTTATTGTTAACTTTAAGACTTAAATAATTAAGAAAATAAATAAATTTATACCAATATTATGGCTGTCTCTTTGTATCGTTTTACGTACTATCTAGTAAGTAGATTTTCATAAAGTTTGGAAACAGATAGCTTGCACCTTAGCATAGAATATAAGTAACTGTACATCTGTAAAAATCTGTGAAATTACAGACAAAATTATTAATATTAATTACTTCTCATACATTGACCTGACTCCGAGATAAGTAGACCCAAGATAACTTGTGTTGCAGATATCAGACAACAAAGGGATTACAAATATAATAATGAATTACATTTATTTAACAAGGACCACTTGCCGTGAGGTACCAGCGGGGTAGAATTGCCGTGAGATACCGGCGGAGTAGAATAGTACCTCCCACTGCACCAGGTGTCGTAAGAGGTAAGAGTCGACTAAGGTACCAGAACCGCAAATGGCGGTATATCCATCCAAAACAGTGCAACTCAAATGCACAGGGCGGGGATGGGCAGCAGCATTCCCGCATTGCCAACACGCTTGCTCAGCGCGGGAATTATGGGCAAAAAACCTCCTTTCTTGGAGAGGCATAGGTCCAGCAGTGGATTTTCAATAGCTGGTATGATGATGATGAACAAGGACAAACAAAAATGTTTGAGTGGAGATAGAACCAACAACCCTTGACACATAAGACAGTAACACTACCTGTATGCAGCATTGGACTCGACTTTGATTGACCATTTCTTTATAATATACGTCGAAATGCACAGTCCTTGCAATCCCCTGGAGTAGACAACTCGAGTTCCCACGTGCGCGCCATTTGCGGTCCGTTTGATGTCCGCACAGAATTCGCAGAACCGATGCGCGCATTCCGCCCCGACTTCCGCGCCGATCGGCCATGTCTTAACACTTTACGGATTACTTAATTGTACGATTGCGCTCGCTGGGTAATTATCGACTGCCAATCTGGTCGGACAGATTGTATCTGCCAACCTGAGTTGGTTTAGGAAACAAGCTGTCACCGTCATTATCGTATCAGGCAAAAGCCTCCCCAAGAGTTTTGATCACTCATTAGTTCGACAATTGCTAGAAATCATAGACCGTAGCTTCGTAACTGGAAAGCTAATGCGAATAATAAATAATAATAATAACAAATAAATCCACGAATCATATCATACGTTGACCTGACTCCGAGATAAGTAAATTAGAGCAGTTGAGTTAAGGATACAGACAACAGAATAATTACTTACATATAAATAACACCCAGACACAGAGCAAGTATAAATATTTGCTTTGGGTGGGAATCGAGCTCACAACCTTAGGCGTATAAGATAGGATCACTGGCATCTGCGCCATCGGGCCGACAAATCTTTCCCCACTCAGACTGCATTGATGCTACACTATTTCAGATAGCATACAGCCACCTGTCCGTTAATAATTAAAATTAATATAATAGTTTAAATTAGTTATTTAAAAGAGTAATGTTGACTGTTCGCTATAATTATTACCATATCAGCCGTAGTAGGACATAGGTCTACCCAAAAGGTTTCCAATAGGACCGGTTGTATGGGATCTGTATCCAGCGCGAACCTGCGGTTCTTGTCAAATTTCCTGTCCACTTACATGGCGCTTATCTACTCTACATTCCAAACCCTCCCTGCTTTATCGGATTCTGCCTATTAAATAAGTAAAACTATTATATATTTAAGAACAGCAACTACACACGTTAATGTACTTTACGGACTGAACTAAGGGATTGTATTAATAAATATTCATATTGTATCTCATATATTGACCTGACCAACCGACCGACCGACTGAAATAAGTCGCTTATAGCACTTGTGTGCGGATACGGATACTACTTAAATATATAAATTCAACACCTAGACACAGAACAAATACAAATATCGTTATATAAATATTTGCTCTGGATGGGAATCGAACCTACGAACCTTGGCGCCAAAATATGGTATATATATATAATAGTAATTCACGGGTAGAGAGCAACTTGCCTGTTTTATATATAGGCAGTTGTTATTAAAATTATCAATTGCAATCAGTACGAGTCTGACAACACCAAACAATCAAGTGAACATCTCTTAAAAATAAAATTTCTTCCAAAAAAATATAAATATAAAGTCGTAATATTCGTTTCCATGCCGTGAGGTATATTCAGAGTAGAACAAATAATACCTCCCATTTCACCACGAGTCGTACGAGGAAGTAAATCACCAGAACCGACAGATGGCGGTATATACATCCGAAACAGTGTAGCTAAAATGCACAGGGCGGGGATGGACAGGAGGATCCCCGTCGTGATAGTTGCGCTCTGCGATTGCCAACACGCTTGCCCAGCGCGGAAATTATGGGCAAAACACTACCTTTCTTAGAGAGGCCTATGAGGCCTATGCAGTAGACTTCCAATGGTTGGTATGATGATAGTGAATTTTTTTTTATGACGTATTTTCAGTACATGTAAAACTACATGAGCATACGTCGCGGTCATTATTACACTCGCTACAACAACAAGAGTTTGCTAGAAGTCAGTTTATTTTCAAAGAACTTTAGATCGCCGCCCGCTCACAACCCGCAACGTTCGCACGCCGTATTTGTTCTTGGCTATCTCACAATAGCTTTTGCACCTTTTAAACAACGCATAGCCAGACAGCCTACCATAAATTACAACAATCTATTTTACAAATCCTATTCCAGTGTAGTTTAAGTATGAAAACGAAGCAATAAGTCGTGTCTGGCAAACAAGGAGTTAATCTGTAATTTCTTCATAGTTTCAAGATTGTTTTACACGTCATAAATTTTATAATTGTACTGTAAGACTAATACTATGGATTTCCAGTGATCGTAAAACATGTAAGAACCTTACTTACGCTTTTATTGATATTATAATGACCCCTAAGGGGGAATAATTAGATTAGCTATTAACTGCGAAGGTAATTAGACCTCGCGAAGGATCGTATCAATTAGAAAGCTGAATAATAACGAATCAGAAGCCAATAGGACGTTTCTTGTTATTCTCTGTACGAGTTACGATAGTAGGAGAACGGTAAATTTATGAGTTTACGACCAGTTCAATGATTGTGGGATTGGCCAAATAAATAAATGTGTAGTGTCGAATTTTAATTAAATTTAGTATAGCCACAATCAGTTACTGTAATTGGTTATTGGCCTGGAAGAGCAATTGAGCTTGGGAAAAGTGGATACTCGTTCATTAAATAATTGAAAAACAACATTACGTTATAAAAACAGGCATAATAATCCGATTTAAAGATTAGAAATGGGATCTCTTTGGGACCATAAGATATCCCTATAAAACTTACAATACATTTCCAAAATCGTCACAAGTGAAAATAAATAAAATACCATATAATCAAGTTTAAAATATGCTCACTGGATTATTTTATGGATTATTATACTGGATTTTATCAAACTATTACAGTGTTCATGAATAGTTTGATAAAAGGTTATGATAAAACATTAAAAAATCATTACAATATAAAGCGTTACTGTTTCTAATAAAATTCTAATTTCCTATTTTATCTATTTTTAAAGACGCCATACTTAATAAAAGGACTACATCCTTTGAGAAAACCTTAGTAAGGAGCTCATTCTACATAAGGACCTCTCGCTGATTTCTCTGATGCCGCATGGTCGCTACCATTTAGTTTTTTTTATTAGACCAGGTCGATAAACAGTACTTGTGGTAGTAAGCACCAGCAGCCTTTGAAACCAAAACATAGCAATATGAACACTGCTATTTGGCGGAGTAATAGGTGAGAGAGGGGTATTACCTACTGATACGAAGATTACTTTTTTTTCTGAGAATTTGTATAAGAATAACTAATATCTTACAAATCTCCTAAATTTATAAAAGAGTTAAACGATTGCAACCACTTATCCAGTAAACGTATAAGAATCTGTTTAACATATAATGGCCCGTACCTATTTAGGGTCCAAAAAGAAAGCGTCTCCAGAGAGAGCCTATAAATTGTCCCGTCGTTTTTTGCCGTGCAATATTTCCTAAAGGGACTTTCTCTTGCCCATTGTGCTATGGTGTCGACGACGGCAATTTATCGACGGCCAAGTGTCGTCCGACACCGGCGACACGGGTCGGGAATCGAACCCACGAAGCAACAAAACCATAAACAAGTTTCACTCGGAAACTAGCGTTTTAATGCGACTGACCTAATGGTATACATATGAGATAATGGAATAGAATTAACAAGATTTGCCTAAGACGATTACGATCTAGCCAGATGCCTTGGAGTTTCTATCATACGTTAGAATAACAACCCGATTTAGGTTAATCCAAGCGAATGGCTAATTGATGCGACATTAACATAGGACTAATCGTGTGCTATCGTAATTTGTGAGCCAATTTTATCTAAGGTTATAAACGTTGTGACTAAAAACTTTTATTTAGCTTTATATATCTTCTTACCCGTGTACTTGTATTAAAATAATATTTAAGTGTCTGTTTATAATTCCTTAATAACTGTTATTACTTAATGTCTATTCATTGGATCTCTGGATCTTCTGGTTAATCTCGTCAGCCTGTGCATTTGCTTCGTTAAATCTCTGAAGCTACCGGATCCATTATAACGACACTGTACTGATGTTATTCTCAGTACTTTATGCACTTTTTTATTAAGAGACAAATATATGATCGTTCATATGATGTGAAATGTGATTCTTCTCACGTGCCAAGGGTCAGTTTTGAACCTTAATTAGGACAAACATTTATATGATGATATTTGCGATTGATATGTGTCTGGGTGTTAAAAATATGTAATTAAGTATTATATGTAGTTTGATGACCGTAACACAAGTCCAGAAAGCGGCTTATCTAAGAGTCAGGTTTTTAATATTATAAAAAATATGAAATACTACGAACACACTAGTTAGTATATTTCAATACGTTATTGACCATAAATACTACATGGAATACTATTGTATTTCATTTCTACTAAAGACTACACGTAAAACTAATTACAAAATTATTAAGACATGTAGATGTAAGAATAATTAAGAACAAGCAAAGATAAATGTAAATAATCCATTCACAGAGTCGGGTATACGAATTATTTACAATTCAAGGCTACCCACAAAATTGACAGTGACTTCTTGACAAGATTAAGCCGCCGCTCGGCCGAGATATTATTTTGACAGCGCCGTAATGAGGTTCTAGCGAGTACCGTCCGTTCAATACGTGCGAGTTCTCGTTCCAATTCCAGACGCGCTTAGATCTAAACTTCAAACCTAACGGATACAGCCCACGTGCTGATAACACACCAATTAATACGAATGCTTGTGCGAAGGAGGACTGGTTCCACGGGATTCTTGCTTGGAGAATTTCTCTCCTATATCTGCATATTCTATATCAGCCGTGAGGTACCGGCAGAATAAAAATGTACCTCCCCAGTAACAGGTGTTACAGGGGAGGCGACTGAGGTACTGAATAGACAACGGTATATGCATCCGAAACAGTGCAGCTCAAATGCAGCTGGGCCGGGATGGTCAGTCGTATTCCCGTCGCGAAACTACGCACTGCTAGTGCCACCAAGCTTGCGCATCGTGGCAATTATGGGCAAAGTCCCCCATTTGTGAAGGCCTACTTTCAGCAGTAGACAGTTTACCGTTGCCATGATGATAATAATGACGATCGAAACTTGGATCGAAGCTGATTAGAAATAGGTCGAGTTGAAAGGAAATAGAGAAAATGAAAAAGGAAATTTTGTAAAATCTTACTAATAGAATCTGAAATTTTGTGATATGCGCATGTTTGCAACTCTTTCACGTTTTTTTTATTATTAAGCCAGGTCGACAAACAAGCAAACAGTCCGTGTGATAGTAGCGTCACAACAGCCTATAGACGCTCAAAAAGATATCACTAGCGCGTTGTCTTGGCACCTGAAGATATTATGTCACATTACCCAGTAATTTAATTGCCTCTCTCCCTTCAATGCGAAACACAGCAATGCGACCACTGCTATCTGGCTTTATAAATAGGTGAAAGTGAGGTTACAATGAAAACGACGCTATGAGTATTTGTAATGTGCTAGTAAATTAGGTAACGTACCTGCTATAACATTAGCTTAAAAACCCGCCATATTAGATTAAAGAAGGCCTAACTCATCGCAACATCATAAATGTCATACTTAAATTTTAGTCATTTCTATCTTTGAGTTGTAACCTATTCTATAATACACTTAGTAAGGATATTTTGAGTTTACAAATATATTTAGATCCATTACAATAAAAAAATTACAATATTTAAATCACAGCTACACATCATCTATTAAAAATAATAAAAATCACATAGTTAATAGTGTATTCATATATTGCACGTTGAGTTTAGAAATGGTTGAGACATATTGTGAGAATTGTATTAGGTGAAGATTTGTTTCTAGCTTTTATACCACAGGAAAAACTTTGAAACCTATTTTTGTGATGTAAACAATTAATGTGATGTTGTCATATATTTATTTATCTTTAAAACTCAACCAATTAATACGAATGCGTGCGAGGGTGAGCCGCGCGGCGACCGCCCGCTGCATTTCCCTGCTAATTGATATTTGCATTGCTACCGCGCGGTGCTCGTTAGCTCACGCGGAAGCAGATTACATGTAATGTGGGAATAACGTTTTGAGTAATGCTACCAACAACGAATCGAGTATCTAGTCGAGGCATTTGAATTCTTAGTTGTACTACCTACAATACATTTTCCATACAGGAACCTTAGAAAGTTGAATGATGACAATAGTGCTTTTTTAAGTTCCTAAACTCATCTACGGTTATAATACTTGGGAATTATCTGGCGTTTTAATTATATATAAAAACTTTAACGATTTTTTACTTAACATACAAGCATTTTTATTTCATTTATTGAACTCATGACAATGATACAAAATATATCATCTGATAAACAAATGAGCGTGAGTGAGATACACATACTAAATATTTTCATATTTTAAAACATCTAGATTACATTGTAGGTCTAGGTTAAGGTTTAAGACCTCGAAACGTCGTTTATTTTAACGTATCTTTTAAAATAAGGTAGACCTCATACTGAAGGGCGTCTGCACACTGGTACCTCACTCTCACCTATTTCTACCGCCAAATAGCAGTGTCCGCATTGCTGTGTACCGGTCTGAAGGGTGAGACAGGAAGTTAATTTATTAGGTAATGTGGTATAATATCCTCAAGTCACAAGGTTGACAACGCGTAAGTGATACCCTTGTGATATTACGAGCGTCTAGCGTCAGCAGTGACGCTTACTATCACTCGGACTCTATGCTTATTTATCGACCTGGTCTAATAAAAAAAAAATCCAAATAAAAAAGGGACCAATTGCGACGAAGCTTAAAAATATAAAAATGTAAAAATTAATGCCGTTAGAGATTTATGAGACGCATACAATGTTATAAATGCAAACGTATGGCAACACTGATGTATGTAAATAGATATTAATCTCAGGCTGGAGAACTTGTTGATACAGCGAATGTCATTGCTGTAGACTCGAGGAAGTGGCTGATTTAACGTTAAGAGGGTTCATGTTTACGAACGGCTTAATCATTAGCGGGAATGGGAAAATGTTGTATTAACATACGTCTACTTTACTTTATATACTCTGATGAACAGATTGAAAATAAAACAATATTCTTTGACCTAAAATATGTTGATAGTTTTATAGGAATATCAACTGATTGGAAACATTAGTGAACGCTTCGTTAAATCCGACCGAGTCAAGCTAGATTATCTCAGTCGGCCGCACCCGCTTCTACGTGTATAAAATTTGCATGTATTAGTTATAACTAGGATTATAATCCTTCATATTAATATGCTAGATTTAATCCATGGATAAGTAACAAAGTTTATTTGTAGAATTTATAGTCAAATTTATAAAGGCTTAACTCTCGGGTACATGAAAGAAATTGAGACGAGGAAAAATTTATGTAGGTATATATATTAATTATACGTAACGCACGTCTTGGGTTTAATTCCCACCCAGAGCAAATATTTATAAAAGGAGAACCTGACTGATTGACTATCTATCTACAGATTATTGATAACATGGAATAACAACATATATTTTTGTTGTCCCGAAAATATGTTCCTAAGGGATACCATAAAAAGACCTTGTCGACAAAGACGCAGGCGGATAGCTAGTATGAAACAAATATATGGTATGTATCCTTATTATGTTCGGAAAATAACAATTAATTTTATTAAACAAAAGAAAATTTAATTATTACTCTTTTTCTTCTTCATTATACAAGTTTATAAAACAAAGTATAAAATGTTATCTAAGAAGCTTAAGTTTTTTAAATCAAATTAGATGTACGATTTCCGACGCAAGATTCCTCCGAGTTTCAATTACTCTTAAAGCTGGTGGTGTCAAATCAAGCCCGCGCATCACGATCGTACTGTTCATGTGCTTTTACAACAATGTTATGTGACTGTTATATTGCTTCATGTATCAAGTGGAAAAAGGTTTTGGATGCGATTAAAATGAAGCCGTTTTTCAATGGATTATTTAACCAAAAGAGTAGGTACATTAAAGATATGCAAATATAAATGGTGCAGTATTTAAAGCTGGTTAGCACCAATAGATCTGAGGTAGGTCTCATACAATAGTTGTCGACTTACGAAGAATGAATACATCAATTCCTACCTCCAAATACTATTGCCTAATTGCTTGCGCTGCAGTTTCAAGCGCGAGACAGGTACTGAAATACCGTTAATAGGCTACGATGATGACTTTTGATGATTAATATTATATAAATACTATGTTTTAATTATAATTGATGATACAATTTATAAAGATTTTTTATTCATAAATATAATTAAATAATACTTTATGTACTACACATAGTAGAATAGATTTAGTTTTTAATGACGTACGTAGAAGTGCCAAGAATAAAAGAACTATTGCGAGTAAAGTCCCTAAGGGATGAAATATAAAAAGACCACGTGGACAAAGACGCGAAAGCTAGCGAAAAATTGTATGGGCATAATATTCGCATAATAATATGATTTTATTGCAAAAAAAATTTTTAAATTATTACTCATTATTCATCTTCATTGTACAAAATGCGTGCCGTGAGGTGCCGGCAGAGGAGAAAGTTACCTTCTCCTGTACCAGGTGTCTTAAGAGGCGACTAAGGCACCAGAACAGACAAATGGCGATATATCCATCCAAAACATTGCAGCTCAAATGTGCAGAGCGGGGACGGGCAGCAGCATCCCTGTCGCGATGGCTGCGCTCTGCAATTGCTACCTCGATTGCCCATCGCTACAATTATGGGCAACATTCCTCCTTTTTTGGGAAGGTCTATGTCCAGCAGTGGACTTTCAATGGCTGGTAAGATGATGAATTTTTGTTTTCATGACAATATAGGTATGATTGTTAGAAACTTGAACTGTTCAAATCAAATTAGATATAACATTTCCGGCGTATTTTATTCCCCTGAGTTATAATTACTCTTGGCGCTGGTGGTACAAAAGACGCGAGTGCCTACCCCGATGGGGCACAGGCGTGACGTATTTACGATTTTAAAAACGTAGAGGTTACCAGCATATTAATATTATAGTAGTCTAGATACTTTTTGATTAACTTATACAAACAGGGCCAACCGTGCACTGTGGTTACTCAAATCACGTACAAGTACTTTATTGCACGTGTATAGTAAACGCGTTTAACATTTTTACATTCGCAAATTGTCTTTACGTGCTCTATCTATTTTTGTTGTGGCAACCCAAGTGATTGCGGCGCTGGACAAGATACTGTTCACTTACATAAATAACGACACTTATTGCAAAAACATGTAGCCGTGTCCTTCTGTAGATAAAGTGTGGATTTATGTTGGTATAGTTATAATGTTAGCGAAGGGAAATTGTAGAAAGAAGTAGCTAGTATTATTAATAGCGATAGCTTTAGTTAAATATAAATTATACAATTACTAGCAGCGCCCTGCGGTTTCATCCGCGTTTAGTTGTAAAATTTTCATACTAGCTGCACCGTTTACCTTTTTAAGATGATGATTTTGAATTTTAATATTTAGCAAGTGATTCATGATTTTCAATGAAAAACCTCTAGTTTTGGTCGGGACCACACGAACGGGCGGGCGCAGACGGTAGTGAACCTATCTTGTGCGCCAAAGGTCGTGGGTTCGATCCTTACCCAGAGTAAATATTTACATGATGAATATTTATGTTTGTTCTGTGTCTGGATGTTATTTAAAAGTATCTATAATAATATAATAATAATAATAATAAATTCCCACAACATCTCATACATTGAACTGACTCCGTGGTAAGTCGCTTAAAGCACTTGTGTTACGAATGCCAGACAACAGAGGAATCACAAATATACTACTTAAATACATATATTTTACACCCATACACAGAGCAAATACAAATATCATCATATAAATATTTGCTCTGGGTGGGAATCGAACCCACGACCCCTGGTGCACAAGACAGGATCACTACCATCTGCGCCATCGGGCCCGTCATGTATTATATTTGTAATTCTTATGTTGTCTGATATTCGTCACATAATTGCTTTCAGCTTCTCATCTCGAACCCAGGTCAACGTATAAGATGTCGTGTGAATTTATTTATTATTTATATTAAATTTCATTTAAAAAACAGCAAAGTTTCACACCCCTGTTTTACCCCTTTAGGAGGTAAATTTTTAAAAATTCTTGTTTAGTGCTCCCCTTTTTTTAAAAAAGTAACCCCAAACCATATAAGCCCTGCGCTGATAAGTCAATCAGTTTCTTCTGTTATATATATTGATAAATATATTTACCGTAGAACAAATAGATTAAGTTACATTTTTATTTATTTATTATTAATAAGATAATTAAATATTGTGTATGGTCAATAATATCACTTTGTATAAGCTAAAAATGAATTACCTCGATTATCCACTTATATTTCAGTAAACAACCCAGTGAAAGTCACCATCTTACCTGTCACAAAATCGGTCAAATTATAAATCAAACTTGTACAAAGGGTTATTACTATAAACAGAAATAATAAGACTATAACTTAACTAAGTGTTTGACGGCGAAATTATTGGGATTACGCCAGTGCTGTAGGTACTTCAATTTAGTGCAATGACTGAAATTTTGAAAGTATAAGTGTTTGTGATAACAAACATGACGGACCCGATGGTGCAGATGGTAGTGAAACTATCTTGTACACGAAAATTCGTGGGTTCGATCTCCGCCCAGGACAATTATTTCAAAAGCTTTAAAAGCTGCTCTCTGCGATTGCAAAATTCTCCCTTTCCTTGGGAGGCCTATGTCTAGCACTAGACTAGCAATGGCTGATATAGGCAGAATTCCCCATTTCTCGGGGAGGCCTATGTTCAACAGTGGTCGATGATGAAATAATATCCAGACACAGAAATATTCATAAATATTTTGTCCTGGGTGAGGATCAAACCCACGAACTTTGGTGAACATGATAGGATCACTACCATCTGCACAAATATTGGACCTTTTGAAACTTCTGAGAAAAACACTAACTTATTGTTACACGATTCTACGTAGCTGTCATTATGTCGACGAATATTTTCAATTTCTATATTCATTAAACATTTCGCTTTTCTTGCACAACATCTTAAATTAATTATTCCAAACACGCAAACAATTGAATGCAATCAAAACAAAGCGCTGCGCAGACTTGGATAATTAATTAAAATTTAATAACATTACAATCGGTTTACGTCACTCATTACACTGTGTCCGTATTACGTTGTGTTTAATTTTCCGACTGAACTAGTCCCGATGTTTACATAATTTCAATTGCAATCGGATTTAATCAACAGATATAAAATTAAATAGATAAAGACAAAAAATTAAAAGTAGCCCAATTTTTCTCTCTCCAAGTAATTACAAATATAACCAACCAAAAGTTCGTCATCATATACCTAACAAGTAGCGCTGTTTTAGAACTTCCATTCTAACCCGCACCCGTCCCTTTTATTTATAAGAAATGATTTTAGAAAAAAAAAATTACACGTGTCGTATAACTTTCAATAAAGAACTTTTAACCTGAATTTCATTAGAATAGCTTCAATAACAGCAAAGTTTCATGCTAACTGCACCTTCGTTTTACCTTTCTAGGGCGTGAATTTTTAAAAATCCTCTGTTACGTTACGTGCTCTCTTACGTTATTAGAATGTTACCCCTGTGAAAAAATTCAAGTTTTCAGATTAGGCCCTACGCTGGTTATGTCTGTCAGTCTGCTAGCCAGTCACCTTCTACTTATATATACATATATATACATATCGATTTATGTATTCTATCGATATATATATATTTCGATAAAAGAAGGATTTCTGCGCATAATGGAGGGGTAGCAATCACAGAGCGTAGCTTCGCGACGGGAAAGCTCCTGCCCGCATTGTTGCATTCGGGTTATCCTATATTTAATGAATATTTATTTTGTTCCAATAACTAACTCGCGTTTCACAACACCAAGTATTTACTACTGTGCCGTTAACCCACGGACAATATATAATTATTTAAAAAAATGCATTATTTATGCGTGAGAATTAAAATGCCAGAGTTATTAAAAAGAGGAGGCAAGGAATAAGGTTAGCAAGCACAGGAATCTCACATTGTCCTATTTTTGTCTCTAATAAGGCCGTTGCCACTCTTAGTCTAACAGTGAAATTACTCGGTAATATGGCATTATCTAGCCGTGAGGTTCCAGCAGATAAGAGTAGTACCTCCCCCTGTACCAGGTGTCGTAAGAGGCGAAGAAGGTACCATAACCGAGAGACGGCGGTATATCCATCCGAAACAGTGCAGCTCAAATTGCACAGGACGGGAGCGGGCAGCAGCATCCCTGTCGCGAAAGCTGCGGTCTGCGAGTGCCAACACTTGCCTAGCGCGGCGAATTATAGACAAAATACTTCCTTTCTTGAAGAGGCCATATCCATTACTTTTAATAGCTGGTATGATGATGATAATGAATCTCTGGAACTTTAATTAGTCAAAATGAAACAAACGTCACTTATTTACTATTAAGTAAAACGTCACTTAATTTATGTAATTTCATTTATATAAACATTAAACGACAATTTAATGTTTATATAAATAAAAAGCTTTTACAGATGGCTGGCGATCAAAATGCAGACTTCAAAATAGTAGGTCTTCACAAATCGACAGGTTACCATTAGCATAGCCCGCATTGTCATTCCAAACTCATTTATTACAAAGGGATCCCCGTGGACACAGGTCACAAATCATATTGCATTCTGACCTATCAAACCAAAATAGAAATACTGAATCATAACCGATCTAGATCATTATGCATCCCGATGCAGGCTCGGGACGACACGCAAGCGACGATAAATGCTATTCCTGATAATAACATCATAGAAAACCTTTTTTGTAGACAAAAATAACACTTAAAATATTGACACGTAGAATCATTTTTCAATGGCCCGGAAAGATCATACGACTTCATAGCTTCACGAGGGCTATGTATAAGCACCCACAAGGTAGACAGTTGTAAACAATTTACAACTCTTGTATGGAAAATAGCTCAACAATTGACGTAGACACTGGTTCTTATACCATTGTTCAGCAGAAAAATATAAGTCGTAAAAGAACAGGGTGAATGTAAATGTATTTAGATCTTGATTTAAGCTAATGTTAAAATGTGTGGTTTCGTTGTGGGTTGTGTCATAAATTACACATTGAATATATTGAGTTGGACGCTCTGTAGCTGCGCAATATGGTAGGCAGGTACTATCGCGAAATACAGCATGAGGAGCAGAAATTTCTGACGGGCCCGATGGCGCAGATGATATATTAGTGTTTGTTCTGTGCCTGGGAATTAAATATGATCTTCTTGTTTATATTTATGTATGAGGTGATGTGTTCATTTATTATTATTATTGTTATTTTATGACTATTTTATTGCAATAGATAGAATATTTATATAATGGAGCATTAGGCACGCTATTTACGAAAGTATCAATCATATGTAATAAATTGTTACGAGCTACGGAATATCGTCTTTAAGTTATAAACTCAGGTAAGGGCGCGATAGCACATTTGTAGTGTCATCATGAGCCATAGGCATCAAAGGCTGTGGGTTAGGTCCCCATCAGGACAAATATATTAATGATTGATATATTATTACTAGAGGTCTAATTTAAAATATAGATTGTATTACAATAAGAAAAAGTTATTAAAAATTGATTTGTCAATTTAGCCAGTCAATTTGCAAATATTTTGAACGTCAGGAAAAAAGTACGTTTCTTAAATTTTTTTTAGCGACGTTAAGATATTTCATAGCAATCAAGACCACTAGAGTAACCAAAACTTTCGATTTCTGCGAACTTTTTATCACATTACGTCTCGGGCCATCTAAATGTCACGAGCATAAAAATCCGATCGACATTCCTCGCAAACTCGCATGCCGGGGCCCGCCCGGCGGTGTCAAATTAAAACCGCATCTGCACTAAATACTTAAGATCTATTATAACATAATCGGAGAATTGGGGCTGGTTAAACGAATCCATGAGAAAAGTTGCTCATACTTGAGATGTTAGCGGGGCCGAGTTTGGCGACGTTTGCCCAAATCGGGTCAAAACCACATCTTGGGATACGTAATTCATTAATACCGTCCCGTTTAAGAGGGCAAGACGAACAATAACAATATAATAACTTAACTACGCGTCTCATTCTGCGTTTCTTTAATGGGCAATGGCATTTCTTCTCAATAAGTCTTGGTTTCTTCGAAACGTGTAATTGATCTCCGAAATCGCTGTCCGATCGCTACGCCATTTTGTATGTGCCGTTGTTTTAATGCACTCGGCTGTAAAGAGTTTTATGACCATTGAATTAGTGATCTCGTTAAAATAATGTTTAATTTTAATTGAAATATATTAAACGTTTTTGTATCAATTAAATACTATACATGGTGGAATTTTAGCATTTTTAATTTTTATTATTTGTAATTTAGCTTTGCAAATTCCTTCATGTTTGTGGATTTTACTGAGAATGTAGAAGAATACTCATAATTATTCTTATTGGGTTCCGCATATAAAAAAGGTGGAGAAAAGGAATATTATTAATACGTTCATTTGTAAGTCGATACTCATTCATTCAAGAATGTGTGTGTATTGTAATCTTTAAAAATTGCAAATACATCAAAATTTCTCACTCCATGTAACCGAATGATATTACCGTTTATGAATATGTATTGAGTTCTTTAAGGTATTTGCCAACGACCTATTTGTGGGAATCTCTGTCCTACCCTCTCTGTCTGTGACATTTAACAGACTTTAGCCTGATTCAGGCATAGAAGACATTTTTTTAACAATAAATGAGTATATAGCAAAGGAATTACATTATTTATTTATCGCAAATCTAAAAGAAAAGTTAAATTATGCTATAATCATCATTATCATCATATCAGGCAAAGAAAATCCCTTATTGGACATAGGGATTCCCAAAATAGGGGGATTTCAGCCCTTAAATGCGTGCGCGCTGGGCAGTAGTGATGGCAATCGCAGAGTGTAGAAAAGGATACCCATCCCCGCCCTGTGAATTTGCGCTACACTGTTTCGGATGGATATACCGCCATCTGTCGGTTTCAGTACCAAAGTCGCCTCTTGTGACACCTGGTGCAGAAGAGGTACAAAAGCATGTTCATAAGTCAATTTTATTGTTTCATAAAGAAATAATGCCAACTGAGGCTGCGAGTAGCGTGACGATATTTCAAAGATAAAACTTGGAGAGAAAAGTGGTCGAGCGAGATAGCGATCGCCGATGACGGAGATTACGCGGAGAGCACGCGAGTTCCATCACGGGCCAATACCGGGTTCTGGTGCGTTTTAATTGGTGGATCGACAACGGTTCATGTGATATCCGGACGGATAAGCTTGCACACGCTTCGGGTCGCGTGATATGTCGCGCCTAGGGCTGACAGTGGGAAGTAACCTTTTATTTGACAGTGGCGCATTTCGGTAGTGTTCCTGTCTTTTCCGTCAAAGGTCATCGGTTCGATCCCCACCCAGGACAAATGACTATTTGTGTTTGTTCTATGTCTAGTTGGTAAATATGTATAAAAGTATTGTACTTGTGACTCTTCTGTTGACGGACGTTCACAATCCAAGAGCTTTAAGCGACCTATGTCAATTTTGGATCAATGTACGAGGTGAGGTGCGAATTTATTATTATTATGTATACTAGCTTTGCCGTGGGATATCGGCAGAGTAGAACAGTACCTTCCTCTGTACTAAGTGTCGTATGGGGCGACTGAGGTACTGGAACCGTCGAACCGAAACAGTATGGGGATGGGTAGCAGTATCCTCGTTGCGAAATTGCGCTTTGCGATTGCCACCAGGGCTGCCCAGCGTGGCAAATATAGCCAATAATCTCCCTATCTCGTGGTAGCCTATGTCCAATAGTGGACTTTCTAAAGTTAATATGATGATGGTGACACTAGCTTTTAACTCTCGCCTAGGTCCGCGAGGTCTTTACTCTAAAAAAATCCCTTTATTCCGGGAACTATCCCTTAAACAACTTAACTGCGCGTCTGCAATATTAGTATAACAGAAATGTGTGAAAGATGTCACCAAGATTGATATGACGCATAAAATATTTAAGCATTACTGGAACGGTTGGAAACACTGACCAAATTAAAAGAAATATGTCTCGTGCGATCTCCGCTCAACCGGCGCTCGTGTATGAAAAGATTTATTTATGTCAAAGAAGTATACTATAATGGTTATATATTGTCTTTAAGAGTTGTAATATATATAAACTCACATCTCATAATATAATAACTAAAGCCTTTATGCAATTAAAATGTACTTCATTTAAATATGTTGTGTATCATTCAAACGTGTGTCTTGTTAATTTCAATAATTGTAATGCATAATTTTATTGTGTTATAAAAAATAGCTATACACACGCGTTGTCCAAGACAACTTAACTGTGTCAAATTCCACGTCAATCCGTTAGCGCGATTTGCCTATAGGTGTAGACTTCCTCAACCCTAGGCAGGCTCACAACTGCGGTGGGGCGTGAATCTCCGCCACCATCTCGTCCACAATACTTATTGTTTTTAATTAATCGCGTTCACTTCTACTTTCGTTCCAGACGTGGGACCCCAGTATTTTAACGTAATTAACACTTGTCTATGTTACGTGTCTCACGATAAGGATGCGTGCCGTGCCTTAATTGGTCTAAAAATACACGGACCCATCTAAACAAACAATTAACATTCCCCTGCCAATTGTATTCCTGTTAAATAAACATGTACATGTCATTCATTAGCTATCGGGGTTGACGCTTTCTCCTGCATCATCAATACATTATGAAATGCTTAATTTGATTCGCAGGTAATAAGGAAGCGTGCGGGGAATTGATGAAAAATCGTATCGATAAAAAATCGATTAAAACTTTCGATTGGAAAAAGTTTCCAGCAAATAGACGGACTCATTATCCACAATTAAACCGCAATTGTCCCATCCCCTAAATAGCAGGTACTAATTAAGCGCAATCAACGCGAGTTTTCGACGGTTTCCCTTAATTGGTGTTGTTTAATCGTTACGATTGCGATCGCGCGATGTGTGGCCGGCGCTGGCCTATGCCCAAATCAACGAGGCGATCTCCGTGACACTGACACGCCGGGCAATTAGTCGGACCACACAGTATTGTATCGATACTTGAGAATCGATTTTGAAATTTTCACAATCGTAATTGCGCTGTTTGTGAAGTGCTGCGATTTTCTTTTTAGTGCAATCCCGCAGTGGTTGCTTTTGGATAGTGCTTGGCCAGCGAAATAGTGGATGCATTGTAGTTTATAAGTTTCTCCGATTGTTTCGCTACAAAAAAAATACGTTTTTAGTTTTTATACTTCTCACTATAGGTGACTGCATTAGTACATCACTCTCATCTTTCTCTACCGCCATACAGCAGTGTTCGTGTTGCGTTCCGGTTTGAACGGTGAGAGAGGTAGTGAATTTACTGGGTAAATGTGATTTAGTATCTTCAGTTCTCTAAGTTGGCAACACCTTAGTAATATCCTTGTGATGACGCCAGTGTTACAGGCTGCGGTCACGTTTACCATCAAACGGTCCGAATGCTTCTTTGTTGACTTCATATTATATAAAAAAATATTATTTCTACTAATCGAAACTTAAATTTGTTTGGATTACAACATGGTTGCGATGCCCCTGTGTGGTTATTGTTTTGACAAGAAAAAGTCGCGGGTACGATTCATGCAACACAAAAGTATGACTTGTGTTATTTCTGAATATTTGTACCACGCGTTGTTTCTGGTTTTCGTAACCGAAGTGAAATTGAAATGGGGCTTGAAAGCTTTTATAAGATGTTTTTGCAAAAAAAATTGTAACTGCCATGTCTTTTACGTAAATTTTTGCTTTATTAACAGTCAAGTAACAAAAAATAATGTAGATTGTAGTTAGATAGTGGGTACTATTTTACAATCATCCGTTTGAATTGATTCTCATTATGGAAATGGAAATAAATATAAAGAAAAAATCAAAAACCTTTGGAATATCGTTAAATAAAAGTAATGATTTAATTATATATCATGTATTTAATTGGTCGGTATAAATCTGCACTGTGATACCGGTGTAAGTTTTAAATGAGCGTTACGGATTTAGACCGAGCTCAAATTAAAGTCGTCCGTGATCTTCGTGACACGAGCCACAATTAGCGGTCACGCCTGCATGTACCTCTAGGGCTGTCAGCCATCCGACATATATATACGACTTCTGTGATATTTGACCATTACACTACTTTTCACAAAATTTTAAGTAAATGGAAATCGATGGTTTCTACTGGAGGAGAATAGGCGTGAGTTTATATGTATTATCATCAATATGGTACAATATTATCTGCTATTAATAAAATAATACTTTTTATGTTCCCGGTAATAAATTAATCTTGTAGACATTTCATAATTCTATTTCACTGTAATTTGTACCTAAGCTCTTAAATCAATACGCTTGTTAATGTCCAAACAGTGGCAAAATAAATATGAGTATATTAAGTGTTAATTGTATATCAAATATCTATGTTTATAAATAAATGAAGTGAATTGCATTTAACGGTTTTTTAGCTGTGAGGTTACCGTAGACTAGAATAGCACCTCCCCAGGCCACTGGGATACAAAAAATCAGTCAGAGGACGGTACAATAACTTAAAATTGTAACAGACCGGAAAGGGCAGTAATGTCTTCATAGGTAGGTTACGCTTTGCAGTTGCCACCAATCTTGTCCAGCGTAGTAACTTTGGACAAAGAGCCCCGAAAAAGAAACCGCAAAATCGAATAGGTCGAAATCCTTTAAGCGTAATACAAACTTCAGATCGATCGATTAGGTCAGTTAGCACAGGAATTACATACATATAAGACTTAAATAAATGTATTTAACACAGGCTCGGAACTAACACAAATGTTCCTTACATAATTGTTTGGCTTGGTTGGGAATCAAACACACAACCTTTAGCGCATAAGAACGGAACACTGTCTAATGCGCAATCAGGGCCGCCAAAATAATTCTAATTGAAATTTCTTGGGGAGGCCTATGTCAAAACGTCTATTATTATGAATCGTTAAAATTGACAAACTTGGGCGTTGGGCGTTAAAATTGACTAACTCAAGGTTGACCATCAGAATGCCATAAAACAAGGTCTCATCCGTTTTATCCACACAATTCAAATAAACAGCAGGGTTATACATAAAGGAATACTATTAATTAGCTAGGCTATGGCTATTACTCTGGCAACCCTACTCGTGAATGAGACGGCGAAATATCGATTCACTTAACGATTATTCGAGTTTCCATTCTTAATATCCCGCCGATGACCTCAATTGAAAGTTTCGATTTAAAAAAAAAATAAACAGCAGTCATTTGTTTGTGTTAATGCAAATATTGGGACAAGATTTAAGAGGTCGGTTTTGTTTCACTTAAGTGGGCATGTTAGCGTTTAATGTGGAGACCTTGATTGTGTTTTGAGTACTAATTATGACAGAACTTGTGTTTTAAATAACAGTTGAATACAATATATACTAACAACAAGAGTAGGTAGTAAAATATTTTTGATTTCGTCTGACTGATGCCCACAATTATTTCTTTCGCATGGAATTTTTATGTATATTGTTTGCAAGGACCTCGAATCATTTATCGAAATTTAAGGAAACCTAAATAGACACTTTATAACAGCGAAATAGTAGGTAATAGTCGTATGCATTAAGTAGGAACTATTATTGACCTTACAAACAAACACGTAATTTTATTTATATGAATATATACGCTGATACGCAAATTAATTCTGCTTATCAAATCTGAATCCCAGTAATTAATAAACAAAGTTTGGTAGACTCTATTATTTTAAATATAAAAAAATATACCTGATTAAGTACTTATCGCTGGTTTACAATAACAACACAACTCTTAACAAACCGAAGATCAAATATTAACACTAACAGAGTTATAATAGGATCTATTTTCTCAGTTTGACTTGTTTGAGCTGCGCCGTTTATCTTGCAAAACAGCGGAACGTGTGTTTACTAGTATCTCGCCCACAGGCGTGATAACACAATCGGGCATCGCTATCTCGATGCATCGGCTCGCTAACTTTCATTCACCAGACTAGGTCGCATGAATCACGACTCGAAAACATCTCGATACAGTGACATCGATATAAATAGCCGTTCGGATGTAAACTGAGACGGGTACATGACAACGTCGGTGTTGCGCGATTTTATTCCGTTATACAGCTAGCCAAGTCGAGGTGCGTAATGTTGGAACACGCTGTATCATTGGCGCGGGAGAGAAATAGTCGGATTATCGGTCCTAGCATAAATCTGAGGTAATGTTTGCTGTATTTAAAAATATTCAGAAACGAATGCATCAAAACTATGAATTCACATGCACTTAAAAAATCTATACTACCCACAGTAGCAAATTAAACATTTTTTTACAAACACCTTTTCACTACACGCGTATGTTAGCATATAAGGTATTAAAAAAAACAACCTGTCAGTTCGTTTGTTCCGGCTAATCTCCGCAATAGGTGGACCGATTTTAACGGGAATTTCACTGGCCGATAATATAAGGAGTGACGTTAGTTTCTTATTTATTATTCCCACAGAAACAATAACTACGCGGTAACGGTTTAATCATCTAGGAGATTATAAAATAGACTGGGATTTTAAGCTGTTCCTACGAGAACTGATAAGCTAATATATCGCGAGAAGTTTTAAAATTATTGCGAAATACAAAGAGTATTTTTATAGTATCCATATACAGCTAAGTTGTTATTATAAACAAAAAATGATTTATCTAAAATCATGTGAAAAATTCACAATAAATATTGAACTTTAAATGCAAGTTTAAAGTTCAAAATAGTACGAAATGTTGATAAACTCGTATAGGCTGAACTATTCTTGTGAAAGGACTAATGCGAGTAAAGGAAGCGAGTAGGGTACGCTAAGACCGTAGCAAGTGGAGGTCCATAGTCACTGCCTACCTCGATGGGACACAGGCGTGATGTATGTATTTAAAGATAAGACATCTGCATTAATAGACCATAAGAGAAATACAATTAAATATATAGTACTAAATTTCTTCTAGCTTCTTATTCTATCGGCGATAATGGTCGCGGTCCGCACGTCCATCACAGTAAGTCACATCAACAATGGATTTTGACGGTCATAAATAATACGCGAGCTTTCTACAGGGGCACGCAGTTCGGCTCCGTCTGTCATTAGTTGACTCAAGGTTGCCAACTAGAAAAAATACAAAACATCGTTTCTGACTTACGATTTTTTGCACCATTAACTCTACTAACTACTTTCATGTAACAAATTATGAAGTTTTATAACAAATTATGAAGTAATTCAAAGTAGAATTAAAATGGTGCTTTGTTTCAATTATTTAAAAGCGTTGAATTTGCATGGTGAGGATGGACTGAGGCAACATAAACAGTAATAATAAGACAGTCAACTTACTGTCTTCACCAAATCAACCATATCATATATTATTTTGCTTATTTATTACCTAATACTTATTTATTACCTTATGCTTATTTAATTTAACTAACATTATGTATATATGTTTATATAATTATCATCATGTTCATCGTCATAGCAGCCGTACAGGCCCACTGGACATAGACCTCCCCAAGTAAGGGGATTTTATCCCATAATTACCGCGCTGGGCAGGCGTGATTAATCGCCAAGAGTAGCTTCGCGACGGGAATGCTGCTGCCTATTTCCGCCCTGTTGCATTTAAGCTACGCTGTTTCGGATGGATATACCGGCATCTGTTGGTTCCGGTACCTCAGTTGCCTTTTACGACACCTGGTACAGAGAGGTACTATTCTTTTCCGCCGGTACCCCATGGCCCTAATACGGCACTATAGCGATAATATGTATTAATCAGTTAATTATTATATATTTCAGTAGTATAGTGATTATACGCTGAGGAGTCAGCCCTAAGGCCACATTACATTAACATTCCCACAGTGATTCCTCACTTTCACTGATAAATTCGGCCCAATTATGCAATTTGTTGGTACACTTCGCCCGCTGTTAGCCCGTCGCGTTTGATTGATCGTGTATGATGTATAGTCCTATTCGTCGTGTATGATATATAGATGTCGTGTCCTTTGTTAGACGCTATCTTTAAAAACATTGAAATAAAAAAATCATTAATATGGCCACACAAATTGAATAAAGAGCCGATGATAAAACTGTGATATAAGACCAATCGATCGAAAAACCTGCTTACTTACGGTACATACAATAACAAATCGAGTCATGCTTGAAAAACCTTCCCGAGGAAAGGGGGACTTTTACCTACACTTAGGTGGTGGCCACCTGCTGCGGAATTTTGCCCATAATTGCCGCGCTGGGCATGCGTGGAGATTAATCGCCGAGTGTAGCTTCGCGACGGGAATGCTGCTCACCATTCCCGCCTGTTGCATTTGAGCTACGTTGTTTCGGCTGGTTATACCGCCATCTGTCGGTGCCAGTATTTCAGTCACCTTTTACGAAATTCTGGTACCGGAAGGTACATTTTTATATTGCTGGTATTTTTTGTATGAAGTATAAGTCAAATAAAGTAAAATAATTATTTTAATTAATTCGTTATCTGCTAGCATATAAAAATTAAGTATATAAGGGAATGGTTCTGACGATTGTATTTACCATAATGTATAAACATGATAGTAACAAAACAATTACCAAAGGCTATATTTACCACGTCTGTCCAAATGTTATTCCGCAACAAAGGGTTCCATTCTCAGCTCTATAATTAACGAGTACTATTCGATCTCTCTCCAACAGGTTAATTACAGAATAATGAGCGTTGCGTGTCGAAAGGGCGATTTCGCATCGAATCGAAATCTATCCGAGATAGATAATCGAATCGACTTTTACAAATGACGCTCCGTGTAGTTGGCTATAGAAGAAATATTATAATAATAAATTGAACTATACGAATAAAAACCAATTAAAACAGGCATAGGTGACCGATACAACTATACTGTCGAGATCCTTAGTTTTGAGAGTTTGTTTGTTTATTACTATTTAACTCTAAAACAACTAGACCGATTTAAAAAAATATTTAACATTAGGGATATCTTACATTTTTTTCGATTAACATAAGGTAAGTAACAATTTATTTAAAAGAGATATATTTACTACAAATGGAACTATTGACAGCTTTTTTTTTTATTTTTGTACGTTTGTAAGAATAGTAATAAACCTAAGTGAACCTATTTCAAAAATTTTCACTAATTTAAAGTTACATTTTAAACAAATAATATCATTACTAATCCTTAATAATATTATAAATGTGAAAGTGCCCTGTCTGTCTGTCTGTTACGCTTTCCCGCTTAAACCTCTCAACCGATTTTAATGAAATTTGGCACAGACAATCTAAAATAAAAAAAGGCTATAGACAAGGGTCTAAAACCCTGAGAAAGGACATAGTCTATTTTTAATTCTAAATAAGGGTTGTAAGGGGTCAAAAAGGGGGTTGAAAAGTTGTATGGAAGTATCGCTATTTTTAGAGCTAGAAACTTGAAACTTACTTTTCAGGCAATTTCATTTATATAAATAATGATGGCATTCAAAGTTTATACAAGGTAAAGAGGTATGGTACCCAAAAAAACTATTCCACGCGGACGAAGTCGCGGGCACAGCTATTGATATATATTTTGACCCCTAACTCATGACATGCGAATAGAAACTACGCCAGTAAGACCGTGGTACGGTATCGGAAAAATCTTGCGGGATACAGACAATACAAAGCTTCTCTGGATGTATCATTATTTGTAACAATTATATTGTACAATTTTTATGGGACTGACAAAAATTTAATCCGATATATTGTTAAGCATTAAGTTCATAGATTTATAAATTCAGATTTCTTGTTACGATATCATTATCGCTTTTTTTAACAAAATATTTTTTATATGTCTGTCCTTTCTGAGGCAGCCCACCCGTTTCAAAGATAACAAATATACAATTCAATTTGATAGATTGTATTTGTTTGTCTCGTCATATATTTCGCATATGAATTTATTCTATAAAATATTTATTTTTGAGTTTAATTTGACTATAACAATACCTCTTTATTTACAAGCAGTAGGCCGATAGGCAAGTACAGAGAAAGATTTCGTGTCAAACTTGATGGATTACGAGCTATGATTGTTTGGACCTCGTTTCCTAGTTGCAGTAATTAATGGCTGCGAGGCATGAATTTGACCAATCTTCTATTATTACATGAGCTGTCGCGGACAGGCGAGTGTGTCCGTGTACTTTTGTTGTGTAAACATATAGCTAACGATCACTTCTTCGCGATCAAAAGTGAGGTAGACATAAAAAGGTCACCAATATTCTAACTATCGGTAACTATTGGTGCCTAACTCTCACCTATTTCTACCGACAAATAGTAGTGTCCCTATTGCAGTGTTCCGGTTTGAATAGTAAGACAAACAGTCGAATTACTGGGTAATGTGACATAATATCTTCAAATTGAATATCAAGAAGAATGGCAATGAGCTTGTGATATACTTGTGATAATACGATCATCTATAGGCTGAGGTGATGCTCACTATTACGCGGACTGTATGCTTGTTTGTCGACCTAGTCTATTTAAAAAAATATTTTCCAACGATTATATGTATAGTTGTTTGTAATTTTTTTACTCTGGAACATCTGAACATTCTTGAATAAAATTTGGAACAAAGATTTTATGTCGAAAGACTTTAAGTTTTCTCCAAAATATCTGTCGATATTTTTCACTTTTTGGAGGCAGAGAGAAACATAGATTTAATCTCGAACTACAAGAACTTTTAGGGTTGTGACATGAAGTAGTTAGAAATAACTAAAGTTATAATATTAATAAATAATTTCCAATAGTATACACTTAGCTTGAATAACTTTTTCAATAACTAAAAGTAATGCTTAAATTAAATATACACGTTTCGTAAAGAATGCGACCCTAAAACTAAAGACCGAAATAAAAAGTCCAACAGAACAAGGTCATCATCCAGACAAATCTCCGCACTCAACACTTTCTACGCTCAGTCAATAATAATAAATTGTATTGCATCACTCAATCGGAACGTTATCAATGAGCCTGCAATTAAAATCTCCGTGGTGCAAGCAAAATTTATGTGTCTACTTTCGTCGAGCGTCTTCCATTTACCGAAACACAAAGTCTAGTACTTCAGAAGGTCTGTAGTGAAATGGACACAGAGGGACACAGTGTTGCGCGTTGGAAGGTGTGGAAGGCGTCCATTGTACGTTACGGGAATTTCGCCGTAAATCATAAGACATGAAAGGAGATTGCGCGCGGCCCAGTTTTTGCTAATTTTATTGTTTTTCATTAAAGGATTTAATTGAAACACGATTTGTTATGATTGAATTACGCGGATATGATGAAGTGAAAGTTATATACTTACATTTACCACTTATATTTTATAACGGTGTAGGAAATATTTTTTGGCGGGAATTATTCAGTATTTATGGTTTCCTTGAGGTTAATATATTTTTTAAGTGGCAATAATAACCTTTGTAGTTTTCGCCGAGTCGTAATGATTCGATCTGTAATTACCAGATGTGTTTTTTATTGTTAATCATTTTAAAGCTTTGGATATTGGGTTTCCGGGTCAGTTTTCAATTAGTTTGAGTTTTTAATTAAACTGAGTCTTAAATACCTTCGCGAACAACTAACTTTATTTCAGCATCAGCGACTTACAGTTGAAGTATTGGACGAGACTTTTATAACCCATTATATTAATAAATATGAACTTAGAAGTTACACCGTAGGTATGAATTTAGAAGTTCGATCCCCACGCGGGACAAATAATTATATTATGAATATTTAAGGTTGTTCTGTGTCTGGGTGTTAAATATGAATTTAAGTATTACATTAGTAATTCCTGATGTTTGAGTCAATTTATAAAAATTTAAATTTAGTAAGTATAAGTATATCTATATCCTGTTGAATAATTGCCATCTATTACCGGAACCTGTATGAAATTACCTTTTTGCAATATTTGAGTTTATATAAGAAAGACAGACCCGACGGGGAGACAATCTTTTACATACATCGTGACAAAGTGACAATCGATGTTTGATTAAGATTTTATTTATAAAATATTAAGATGGGCCGGATAGCGCAAATGTTAGTGTTCCTATCTTGGGCGCCAAGAGTCGTGCGTTCGATCACCACCCAGAGCAAATATTTATATGATAAATTTTTGTATTTGTTCTGTGTCTGGGTGTTATTTAAATTTATTTTAGTATTATATTTGCGATACTTCTTTTGTCTGAAATCCGTAACAAAAATGCTCATAGCAACTTATCGCGGAGTCATGTCACTATTTATTAATTTCAATAAGGAGTGTATTATTATAGTCTTTTTCTAAAATATTTGTTTTGTGTCTAGGCGTTAAATATCTATTAAAGTATTATATTAGTAATTCCTACGTAGTCTGTAACAGGAGTGCTTTATGCGAATTATTTCGGATTATTTCGGAGAGCAATGTATGGTATATTGTGTTAATTTATTGATGGTCATTTGGCAAGCAAATTTATTAGTGTCGCTAACCACACTGCATCAGACTCTTATTATGAGATTTCTATCATTATATGCCGATCTTTTGAATAATGGTGTGTATGCTAGCGAATTAATTCGTTTCCCGCCTTCGAGGCTGGTAATGAGATGTGATTCAAACCCACACGCATTACGCCACAGCGCGCACCAGGCGCTACCGGGTTCGATACCCACGGCTTGAAACATTCGTCAGACTAGTTATCTAGTAGTGTCCACCCGCGTATCCTATTCTCGGGCAACGACGAGTGTGGTCTTCTAGCATCTACACCAATCAGAACACACGAGGTAGACTTCATACAAAGGCCGTCTGCATTGGTACCTCAATCTCACCTATTTCTATCACCAAATAGCAGTGTTCGTATTGCTGTGTTCAGGATTGAAGGATGAGAGGAGTGGTGAAATTACTGGGTAATGTGACATCATATCTTCAGGTCGTAAGGTTGTCAACGCGTTAATGATATCCTTGTGATACTAAGAGCGGCTATAAGCTGTACAAACGCTTAATAACAAACGGCCTGAATGCCCGTAAGTCGACATGCTCTAATAAAAAAAAATCTGTGTCACTATCCTGAACGTCCTGAGTCATGGGTTCGGTTCCAACTCAGGACAAACATTTATGAGATGCACATTTGCGAGTTAATTAGTATGTACTTTAGTTTCATATTTGTAATTTTTCTGTTTAAAAAAAAAATGCCTAATATGCTAAATCAACCCGGTGGGGATCAAACCCACGCTCTTGGTGCTGCCGGACACGCCCGTCAACAATACTCAAAAAAATTGCATTTAGACTAATTTCATATATTTAAGTATTACATTTTAATATCTTTGTGTAGAGTGTAAGTGAGAGTGGTCTATATCGATTACATTAAAATAACAGCAATACAAACGTTCACTAAGACGTTTAAAAACACGATTCTCGACTTCTCTATGTACGTAACGCACCATTAACGTCTGCTACGTTTCAAATGACGAATCTTAATCCATTGTCACTTAAGACCAATTAGTGCTGTCCGTGACGTAACAGTGACTCAATGGTTTCAGTTTACAAATGTTAACCGTACTCGATTATCTAATATCGATTACTGGGTCTCCCACGCCGTCTCGCGGATCAGACTTCAATGGTTCAGAATGTGCGGTGACGTAGGCGTTATCGATTCGAATATCGATTGATGAATACTATTTCGATTGTTTTAGTGTTGCGAGAGCGTTGCCGTGTCGGGTGTTGGTAAACATTGAACGATTTGTCAGAGCTGAATTGTATTTAATTACGTCATAATGGTCATGTTTTGTAACAGTAATGCGTTTAGTTTCATTTTTAATAGATATTCCACTAAAGAAATAATGCCTATGAATAAAAAAAAATTACACGTATTTCATGTTTTCAATAAGAACTTTTGTAATTAATTTCATACGAATAACTTCAAAAGTTTCATACTAACTTTGCACCCCCGTTTTACCCCTTTAGGGGTAATTCAAAGTTAAGTTCATTATAAAAAGGAATCCTTTTGCAATCCATTGTATGTTTCTAACCCTTATAGTTTAGGCCCTGCGTTGATATGTCAGTTAGTCAGTCAGACAGTGAGCTTCTCCTTTTATATAGATAGCTACTTTTCCCACATGATTGCCACACTGATTAACAATCGCAGGGCGTAGTTTCGCAACCGAGATGATCTATTGAAGATATTTTCTCAATACTACTATACTATACTACTGTATTGATTTTAATTTTTCACATCGTTACAAAGCCACTTTGTAACGCACCAGTTTCGTGATATTTGAGGAATATAAAAATGGTATTAAAGAGCTAGGTCAGAAGTATGTATAATAAACGAGCGTGTATGAAAGGACTAATGAGAAGTATGCCAAGATCGTAGCAAGAATAGATCCGTAGTTTTTGCCTACTCCAAAGAGACTTAAGCATGTATGTATTTTTTTAAATAAGACCCAAGCTTTTTTAGAGTCATTGGAGCTTGTTTTTGTCTATTATTCTTAAAAAAAATAATACATTAAATTTAAATACAGGTCCATCGTTTTCAATAATAACTAGAAGTCTTTTATTCATTGCGTAAGCATTACCTACAGTTTATTGCGGTATTTATAAAAGCTTTTTTGATAAGTCATGAAGAGCGGACCGGCACGTGGTATATTCTACGAAACGCAAGGATGGAATAAAATAGGTTATTTCAATCGTAGAACTGTGTATTTAAATTATCGACTATCGGAAATTCAGTTGGCGACGGAACATATAGGCAATATGCTTTGGATTAATTTTTGGACTTTTGTTAATAGTTACAAGTAAAAATGGATTAAATTTCGATAATATTTGTAAAGAATAGCATAAACATAATAAAAAATAGCTTATCAAATAATAAAGTTATAATTAATCAATTGTTTTTATTTTTCGTTCCGTCGATTTCATGTTTTACTAATTCAAATTAGTTGTTTAATAATAAAAATCGTCATAATACTGTACACACGTTTAATACAGCCAGTGTTTACGTCCTGCATCCAGCGCAATCCTATTATTTTCCTTTTGCTTAGCTTCCCGTTAAGGACCTTGTCGGCGAAGTCTTCATATTATATCTTATCCCAGAGGAATTAATGTTACTACGGGAAGAAGCAGAGAAACTCTGCAAACTATCATGCTGTTTTCTTAGAGAAAAATAAAAATTATGGGTAAAAAGTAGTTGATAACAATCAATAATTTATGTTCAAGACAAGTCAGAACAAGAAAGTATAACAAATATCCGTACATTTAACCATCTATACAAACTTTCGCGTTTATAAAATTAGTAGGAAAAACATGTACTCGTTATAACAAGAGCGAGGTAGAGAATGAGAGATAAGTAACGCCAAATTTGCCTATAATTTTGTAATATTTCGTAGTAGCTGTGCCTGCGACTTCGTCCACATGGACAATAGAGACTTTGGGCTGCATATTGTCTTACAAACGACGAACTTTCATGCACCGCATGCAACGAAAGGTCTTAAAACGTATATTTTTTGCTCGTTTTTACCACATTTTTGGTTAATGCTATTAGTCATAGCGTGATGTTATAGAGCCTAAGTTACTTCTAATTATTATCATCTATCTGTCAGTGAAAGTCTTATAAAAATCGATCAGTCGTTCTTATTTTCATTACATAAAACTAAAAACCTCTTTTTATATTATTTTGGTATAAGTATCGTGTATACATCCATGTGAATTCAGTAATAAGCAGTTATTTTAATACTACAAACAGACACTCAAATTCTATTTATTTGTATTGATGGTTGACCATCTGTACGTAGTAGTAAGTTTTGCACATGTGTTGCGCTTGAGTTTGGCGGGCACAGATGCGCATGCGTGCTTTCACTCTCCGCGACCGGTCGTTTCCTGAGGAAGGGTATGGATTTATGGACAGTGGTTGCTGTCTATTGAAGATGCTATTTATCTTTAAGTATAATGGATCTTATACAAACATTTACGCGGCTACACAAGCTTTTCAGAATTACAGGTAGATTCTTCCTTCTTTATTTGAACTCATAAGAAACCAAATAATCATACAGTATAATAACAAGTGATCAGAAATAATACTAAAACGAGAAAAGATATATATGGGTTCCATTGGATCCTTGTAATTATAGAGGAACATATAATAAAGCGAAGACCAGGCAGGCGAAGCGGCGGCCAGTATACTAGTTTTCAATAGTCAAGTCTATCAAATTGTCTTCTAAATTTTTCTATATATCCGTAGTAGCGTCTCTACCAGAAGTATGTACTCCCCGCAAAAATCTACATAACACGTCGATAGCAATATTAATTCGTTTCGCGGAATCTCTTATCGACCTCATCAATCTTATACGTAATGTTAAAAAAATATATACCATTCTCGTCTTTATTGTGTTGTAATAAGATTTTACGATTTAGTGGAAAAACGGAGAAAGTACTAAATTAAGGATGAGCTATAAAAACATGTGACATAAAAAATAACAAGTTTTGAAAGTAAAATAGAAGTGTTGTGTTCTTAAAGACTTTCCAATAGTTGTAAATTTGGTTATTTACATCATACTCGTATTATTTAGTCTGTGGCAAAACTTTTTATTATATTTTGGCAATTTAATAGACGAGGCTATATATACTAATCAAATTATAAAAAGTTCACTACCAATTTAGAATGTAAGAAATAATACATACAATTCATTATAAATAAAAAAAATCTAGAGCAAAATATTATTCGTAACTTCTTTGTGATGTCACAACTCAGTATCTCCACATACTGATTTGTGACGTCACAAATTTTCGAAGCTTTTACTAGCACCTTCTAACTTTTATAATTGGTACTAATAATAAATATAGCCAAGCAGTATTAAGATTTCTTTACCATGAGGTGCCAAGTAGAATAGTACCTCCCACTGCACCAGGTATCGTATAAGGCGACTAAGGAACTACCAGAACCGACAGACGGCAGTACAGCCCAAATGTATAGGACAGGGATGGGCAGCAGATTGCCCATACGCTTGCCCAGCGCAGCAATTATGGGCAAAAAACCTTCTTTTTTGGAAAGGACTATGTCCGGGAGTGGCTTTTCAATGGCTATCCTGGTGATGATTATTAAGATTTCTTAAGCACTAAAATAGTCTTCTTGTTTTTATAATTTTAAGAAGGTTTTAAGTGCAATCTTGCCGAGACAGTATTCAACATTTAATATATCAGCTATAGGACGTCTACTGCTGGACATATACATCCTAAGAGATTACCATTTTATCAATATGGACGTAGTTGCCATCACTTACCGTTATCAGTTGCGGTACCTCAATCACTGCTTAATGACACCTACAGGTGGAAGTACCTACTCTACCGGTACACGGGACTGCCGTTTAATATAGATTTAACAGATTTTCTGTCTGAAATAATTATGACCTCATCAGCAGTTGTCCAGTCCCCCCATAAAACAAGCGACACGCACCATTTATCCGCACTCTTCACCAACCGATTACATCTACAAAGCGTCTCCATCCCACTAATTGGACACAATCCTTTACCCATATTCGATGGTCCGAGACGACATTTGGATTCGGTAGGTTATAAATGGAATGGGAATGGGAACGGGCCGAAATAGGTAATCAGTTTCAGATTCTGAAAAGTTGTGCCTGTGTTCTGAAACGGGCTTCTTTCGTGGGAATATTTTTTCTATGACAACCTACACCAAGTTTTTAAAAGCTGTTAATTTATAATTACAATTTAATCACACTATTAACTCGTTTCTTATTACATAATAATTTTAATAAATTCTTACAACATCTCGTCCATTGTCACTTGTCACTGTGATGAATCGATTAAAGCACTTGTGTTACGGATATCAGACAACGGAGTACTACTTAAATATTTAATAGCCAGACGCAGAATAAAACATTAAATAAATAGTTGTGCTGGGTGGGTATCAAAGCCTTGTGCGCCATACAAGACAGGATCACTACCATCTGCACTATCGGGCTAATTTGGTGATATGCATATCAAGTTACTATTAGTATGGGTTTACCATAAGTGTAATATTTTCTAGCCAGGGTGTACCGGTAAAGTTAAATAGTACTTCCAAAGGTAGGTTTAGGTTAAAGGGTTCGTGGGAGACAGTGATACCGGAACTGACAGGTGGCGGTACATTTGTCCTAATCCTAGCTGACTTCTACTAAACTGACTGACTGTCTGACTGGCATATTAACGCATGGCCTATAAGGGTTAGAAACTTGAAATTTTGTACCGGAGTTTGGACGATTTTCGATAATTCCACCCCTAAGGGGGTAAAAGGGGGGCTGCAAAGTTAGCATGAAAGTTTTACAATTTTCAAATTATATTAATAAAATATATGGAAGGAGAAGCTGACAGACTGACTGATATAAAAGTGCAGAGCCCGCCTATCGAAGAAAGGTTATAGGATATATAACATCACGCTAGGACAAATGACAGCGGAGCATACATTAATTATACTAGGTTAGTTCTACGAAAACGCGGGGCACTGGTAGTTTTGATACACATTATTATGTTTGATCTTTTAGTTACCGTTCAAATTTTAGTTAAGGTTCAATTAACTCCGTTTAAGAGCTGTAAAAGAAAGGCTTTTATAACTAGGTCCTTGCATTGCATTTTACTACGCTCACTTTAAATGGTCGTCCTCATATTTTGTGTACTAAGATCTTCAGAGATCTAAACTAAGAGTCCCACCGAAACCGGAGCGTTGATATACTCGTATTATGTAAATATAATAATAACTTGGCATGAACACAGCATTAAAAACTCACAAAACAGTAATTTGACCAGAAAGATGTCTTGTTTTCATGAATTCCGGCCGCTTTTTGTTTAACCAATGAACTCCAACAGATTATTTAGGAAAAGACAATAAGTGCGCGTCCGGCCGAATTTAAATCTTAATATTCCAAGTCTTACAATAAAACTATCCCTGTACCAGATGTCGTAAGAGGCGACTAAGATACCAGAGTCGACAGATGGCGGTATATCCATCCGAAACAGAGTAGCTCAAATGCGGGCGGGAGTGGGCAACAGCTTCCCTGCTGCAAAGTTACGCTCTGCGATTACCAGCAGGCGCGGCAATTATGGCCAAAATTCCCTCTTAGGAAGGCCATATATATATGTCCATCAGTGGACTTCTGATAGCTGCTATGAGGATGACAAATCTATTAAGCCAGTTGTTTTCCTTAGCTTAGATCTTTTGTAAATAATCAGCCTTACTGTGTTATACTAAAGATAAACCATATCGATAGCCAGAGATACTTAGGATACCAAGATATGTCTTCAGCCGAACGTTCTCTCCTTGCTTTATGAATCCCAAATCAGTGATGTCCTTGGCCAGCTCGTGCCCATCTGTACATCACAGGTAAAATATGACGCGATCAAAATGGCCGCCGATTAAGTCGTCTTGTCTGTGTCGCGGAACTCGAAACAATAAAGATCGAGATAAATGTCTCGATTAAAATAATCGTGGTGACCTTTGTGAATCCGATTCGTCATCCGAATATAGGGTTATGAGACAAAAAAAGCATTTCGATTTTGGAACAGTACATTGTGTATTTAAAGTATTTTTTGACAAAGTATTTATTTGTGATTTTTATAGATACTAATGATTTTATTTTATAATCCTAGTGGTAGTGTTAATTCAAAAGCTTATAATCCTTAACTAATGATGAGGTCGGGAAAACAATTCGATGAAATATAATATAAAGGATCATTTGCCATTAATTCCTACACAATGTCATTAAGGTAAGGTAAGGTCACTCCTAATTTTCCGAACACGTGGTCTCTCGAGTAACCCGGCCTCCTGCTCTGGTATCGCTACGATCTTAAAATCTGAGAATTCTAGCATTACGTTCATTACTCGTAATATTCCATTCCGATAGACGGGCTTACTAGCGTATCTACGCTAATAAGCCCATCAAAATATGATCACTACCACCTGGTAGTGATCATATTTTGTGCGCCCAACCAAAGGTCGTAGGTTTGATTCCCACCCAGGACAAATATTTATATGATGTTATTTGTGTTTGCTGTGTGATGAATATTTGGGTGATGGATATTTGTATTTAAGCATTCTATTTGTGATACCTCTGTTATCTAATGTCTGTAACATAAGTTCTTTAAGCGACTTAATACGGATTCAGGTCAACGTATGAAATGTTTTGTGAATTTATAATATATTATAGTCTTGCAGTCTTAAATTATTTTCTTTTCATTTCATAGACCCTTGTATTACGTAACAATAACCATGCCGTTTTGAAATGGAATAACGAACTTTCTATTTTATATTAATGTCCATATCGTTTTAGAATATATTATCATTAACAAATAGCAAGGAATAAATAAATTTTAATATGACACGATTTGTTCGTAGTTAAAACCTTAAATCCGTTGTTATTACCGCTCATAAATAGAGGAGTGACTCGATGGGAAAGATATAGATATGGATAAGATTAACTCGATGCTGTGACGCAATCGTAACACGGTAAGTTCTTCGAGGAGTATATTTCCTTAGAAGCGAACTTTATATATTCTATGAGTAATTTAGAAGTACCTCGCATATTGTTTTAAGGGAATTAAGGATTTACAATATCTAAATAAATACTAGCATCTAATTTGATTTCCAGTTTTGTGCATTTTGTTTGAATATATGCATTATTTTTTGTAATTCATAATCATAAAGTCTAAAAGCGCTTTTGTTGTGGGTTACAGCCGTATGTCATTTTGACAGTATTTTACACCGATTCTGGTAAAACATAACAACTATTTAGGCATTCATTTAAATTTTCAGTTATTTAAAGTTATTTAATAACAAGACCTTCTATAAGGGTCATCAACGGTCACTCTCACCTATTTCTACCGCCATACAGTAGGGTTAGTATTGTTGTATTCCGGTTTAAAGATATAAGGGTCATTAAGGGTCACTCTCACCTATTTATACCGCCAAACAGCAGGGTTAGCATTGCTGAATTCCAGTTGAAAGGATGAGAGAGGCGGTGAAATTATTAGGTTATGTGACATATTATCTTCAAGTTTGGCAACGCGCCCATGCTATCCTTGTAATAATACGAACTTCTTCTATAGGCGGTTTGACGCTTACTATCACGCAGACAGTACGTTTGTTTGTCGACTTTGTCATGTAAAAAAAGTCCCAAAAACAATAAAACAAAATTGTCTATACTAATTTTGATGGTAATTCAGACAGATAGGTACGAGTGGTTCAAGATATAAGTATTTCTAAAAAGAATAGCTTATTAGTTAAGTGAAACGAGGCATTCGTATAACAATGATCTACTAGATTAAGACAAATAGATATAATTCATTTTAAACGGTCCACTGAGCCACGACTTACTACCAACGTATGGTGTCCCATTAACACAGGTAATTCTTTCATTTGTTTTACATTGACATAATAAGACCTTTGACTGCCGACTTATTTACTATTCACACGACCAGTAATTTCACTATATTTACAAATTTATTTCTAAAAATAATAAAGTGTGCCCTGATTTAAAACATTCATTATTATAAAAATAAATATTGAACCAGATTCGATAGTTTCATTTCCATAGTGAATAAAGGCGTAATGTTTAAAAGAGATATTAATGCTGATAAGGGTTTCAATAACACCATATGGTAGGTATTATCGGAACATCTCATACATTGACCTGACTACGAAATACGTCGCTTAAAGAACTTGTGTTATGGATATTAGACAAGAGAGGAACCACAAATATAATTCTTGTATACATATATTCAACGTGCAGATACAGAACAAACACAAACATTTTTGTGTAAATATTTGTGCTGGGTGGAGATCGAACCCACGACCCTTGGTGCACAAGATAGGATCAAGTCGGGCCCTTGAATGATGAGTTAAACTTTGCCGTATATGAAGTACTACGGGGCTAATACTACCATAATCATTAGAATTGATGCAATAAATACGCAGTTCGAAGCAGGTAGCCCTGTTCTATAATTAATACGCAAGCAAGTCCATTTCACCACGGCACATATTGAATATGACGTAAACGATATTCTAGTTGACAAGTGACAGCCGCTGTCAGAATTACTGTAAGCTGACCACCCCATTGTCCATTGTTCCCATTGAGACGTGAATTAAATACTGTTTCTTAATTCCACTGAATGATCTGACGTATGATTTATTGTGGAATTATTATTCATTATTCTTTGTAATCAAATTTTCAAGAAGAATCGACATTTCGATGAAATTTCAAGGAGATGTATTTTCGTTGTTTATGGTTCGTTTTTTATAATGTGCAAAATGTTTTGTAAAGTTGCCTCATGTTTTATTCCTGTTTTTTTAACAAACCATAAGATTTGTTTTAAAATTATGATTTAGTCAAGAAACTATCCATATTTTTGCAGCACTCGAGGGCTGCCGGTTCCATTCCTGCACCAATATATTTATGTATATTTTTAAGCATATACATATGTGCAGTTCCGTTTTTACATAATGCCCATTACTGCATAGGTACCTCACTCTTATCAATTTCTACCGCCGAATAGCAGTGTTCGCATTGCTGTGTTTAGGTTTGAAAGGTGAGAGAGGCAGTGTAATTACTGGAAAAATGTGACATAGTATCTTCAGTTTACATTGTTGGCGACATGCTTATGATATTTTTGTGATGACACAAGTGCCTATTATCGTCTAGATGACACGTTTAATATCAAGCGGACCGTATGCTTGTTTGCTGACTTTATACCATTAAAAAATGTCGAAATCTAATGGTTGATCAGAGATATGTTGTCATGTCTTAACAATGAATATTGAATTGAATTGGTATAATAAATAATTACTATACATAAAAAATCTAGTCACGTTTGTCCGCGATCAGCTGCTATATAACTAGACTATTTTGATCAAAATTTGCTCTGCGTGCAGTTTGATAAAACTTGCGAGTTGGTGAGAGGTGATTTTATATTACAATTCATGGATATAAATATTATCACTATTTATATTACAAGCCTGTTTTTTATTGCCTTTTATTTTTAATTAAACAATTAGTTATAATTTTTTCTATATATACAAATATGTACGCCTATAATCACTACAAGATGATTTTATATACTTCTACAATAATAATGCATTCTAAAGAAGAGACATGTCCGACCCATAGGTCCCTAGAATGCTTGCAGCATTTCTACGCTGAAGGGCTAACGAGATCTTCAGCATCTGCATGAGAAAATGGAAAAGGCTGTACCTTATCTATGATTATTTTTACTACAATCATTTGTTCAATGTATTCGAATATCGCAACTTCGTAATTATAGGTTTCTTGAGTGACTTCTATTTGAGACCGTTTGATAAAACCTCGTATTTATTATTGAAGACATTAGACATTTACCTATTACGTAAGAAAACCGCTACCAAATTCCGATAAGAAATCAACAGTGATACATAATTTATAACCAAACCTGGTAAGCAGTATCAGCAGTAACATCCACGTTCAAAGGGTGGTGCTGGTACTTCAAGGAGTGGTAGTGGTGGTGGTACTATCGACGAAGAACATCATAATTTGATACTGCGATGTTCAAAATATTATTTACAGTATACAGATTACTTCATAAAATTCATAATATTCAATATATAAATAAAGTAAATAAATAACAATAGAAGATACTAGTTCTTCTAATAGAAGATCTAGGCCCCGATGGTGGATTTGTGTTATGTGTCTGGGTATTATTTTTATGTATCTAAATATGATATTAGTAATTCCTCTGTTTTCTGATATCCGTCACACAAGTGCTTAGCTACTTACCTCGGAGTTAGGTCAACGTATGAGATGTGTGAATTTCTAAAATGAGCGCGGATTTATCACTGTTACATCAATTAGATATCGCGCTTACCACCATTTATCTATGTATATACATTCCATATCGTTCATTTACATAATCACAGAAAAAATAAAATTTTAATCATTGAAAATACCTGAGGAGACAGCATGACTAATATGATACGGATTAGTTTACTCACTTTCTGTTCATATCAGAATATATAGAGATTTAGAACAGAATAATGCTCGGTGACTGAACACCGAGCATTATTGAACTACTCGGCCGAATAACCAGTCCGGTAGGCTAAATCTTTGAACAAATAAAGTGACAGAACTTTACAAGAAGCAGCAGGGAACCTTTAGTTTGTGTTTTGGAATTTCTATACCATTTTACTTAGACCTGCATATTTAAAATGATTTCTTATGATGTTGTTTTAAAAATAAAACGGATCGATCAATACAACTGAGCACTGAAAAGTTATGAACACACCGAGCGCGCAGTAAGAAACGAGTAGGTACTCGGCGCATGTCTATACATGCGATATATATTAAACTATGGCTGCTTCTAGTTCCTAAGTACTAATAACTTTAACTTTCACGTTGCGTCTGCAATGAAAATTTTACTATCGATTCAGTCCGTAATGAGTAAAGTTATTTGTTTGTCTGTCACATTATAGACGACTGTTTCGTGCCTTATCGGTTGATGGCGGTTTATCGCAGATGGCGTTCTCAATGAAAATGGAGTGAGAAATTCTGCTCTGTCTATCCTCGGCTCCGCTTTCCTCGCCCTGTCATAAAATAGATAATAATTTTCACTACCTTTACGAAATATATATAAAACGGTTTTTTTTATGTAATCTACACAATAGTGAGGTCCAAAAAATAACGTTTTTCTATCACACTATTTATCTTTTATTTAGCACTGATATAACTTGAACCGTTCCGAAAACTTCTTTCTACAGGCAGTTGATGAGAAAAAGTAAGCTACTATTTTTTACTATAAATTAAATCTGGTGCCGCAGCGGAAATGGCTGCTAGCTTAAAAACGGACAAATCAAGTTTATTGGCAGCTCATTATAATTATTATTTCGTACTAGTTGCTATTGAAACATCGAGAGTATACAATAAAGAAGGAAACTGCTTTATCGGAGTTGGGTAGGCGTTTGGTGGACCGGTAATTGGAGGATGTTGCTTGCTGTGCACCGTGAAAATGCTGCAAGCAATCTGGGAACGTTCGGTTCGAAGCGGTTTTCTTTAAAATGCATTACTTTTGTAGAAATATATATTAAACCTTGTAGTGATTATAGGCTTAAATATTTGTATATATAAAAACAATGGCATTTATGTTTAAAATTTCTAAATTCGAGACAAGTTTTTTATATCAAATTTAAAAATATCGTTGTATAAAATAGTGGGATCGGACGTGCGCACGTGAAAGCGTGATAAAATATTTTCTTTGAGTAATGGTTCTGATTATGAACTTTGAAAAAATATATATGATATAAAAAATTAATAATGTGCCAACAATATTTTACGAGAGTTTTTCAACTCTAGATAAATGTAAAAATATATTTATATTTAATTTAGGCGCAGGCCACATACTTCCGGTCCTACTAAAGATTAATCGGGGAGGAATATGTCCAGCAGTGGACGTCCTAAGGATGATATGATGATGAATTAACATACATAACTTACTGGCCATATCTTTAAGGGGCCCTAAAAGATAGATTCAGCAACTTGTTATTTTTACGTAATTAATAATTGAGTGCCGTGAGATGGCGGTATATCCATCCGAAACAGTGCAGCTCCAATGCACAGGGCGGGGTTGGGCACCAGCATCCCCGTCGCCATAGTTGCGCTTTGCGATTGCCAACAGGGTTTCCCAGCGCGGCAATTGTGGGCAAAAAACCTCCCTTATTGGAGAGGTATGATGGTATGAAGATGATGATGATGAATTAATGAAAATATATTTATAAGATGAATGAAATAATTTATTATTTATGAATTTAACTTAACTGCCGGTATCCCTACTAATATTATAAGTGCGAAAGTAACTGTCTGACTGCCTCTCACGCTTTACCGCTTAAACCTCTCAACCGATTTTGATGAAATTTGGCACAGACAATCTTTAGACCTTGACAAAGGACATAAGATATTTATTAATTCAAAATAAGAGATGTAAGTGGTCGAAAAAGGGGATGAAAAGTTGTATAGAAGTATCGCTATTTTTAGAGCTAGAAACTTAAAAATTATTTTTCAGACCATTGATTTGATATAAATAAACATGACATTCAAGGTTATTAAGTTTAGGTAAAGAGGTATGGCACCCAAAAAAACTGTTCCACGCGGACGAAGTCACGGGCTCAGCTAGTTACATACAATGAAATCTAACACTTCCAATTTTACTAGGAATGCATAATAACTTCAGTTTTAAAATAACACTTTTGACCCCTTTAATTAAAATATGAAACCGGACTATGAATTTACACTTCCTTGCACTCCGCTAATATGGTTTCAACATTTCTCACGGTATTTTTACGAGACTATTAATTTGTCGGTAGATATTTATTATTTAAGAAATTCCTATATAAGTTTAAATCCGTTGCCAATATTTTAATAGATACTAGAACATTTTCTAAACCCAATCAACCTACAAGATCGTAAAATCTTATAATAAGCTGTATTTTCATATGATTTTATAGTAATTTACATGGTTGACCAATCATAATTGGTAATTTCGGTCTATAATTATTATTAATCACAACTTATCTGTTTAATGTTCATTTCGAAACCATGATGTGATGTCTGAACCCAAATGGACTGTTGTGGGATTTTTGCCACTACTAACTGTAAAGGCTTTAAACCCAGGCTGAATATAGTATTTATGTCTTTTAAATTACTTTATTTGTTACAGTATGTCTTCTAAAAAATATTTCATTTTATTTTATTCCATTAGATTATTCAATAATACTCCAGTCCAGCATCTTAATGCTTGAAGTGATTGCTGTCTCCATCACCTGACGTACTAATGAAGAAAACATTTATAAAGTAATAAAGATAGATACGAGTATTTATTAGATAAAAAAATATTACAGGAAATTTAAAAACAATAAAAAGATAGAAGACGCAGTTTAAGTCACACCTGAAGCCTGAGACAAGTAATATTTTTCCAATTTGATTCAATTTACAGTGATACAAATGTTTCTTTGCGATGAGTATCGTTCATGAATTATACTTATGCACATCGTTTATA
>JACJUM010003085.1:3755754-3887512 GCA_020976665.1 Heortia vitessoides | reverse complement strand
GCACATCGTTTATAATTATGCTGCGAGTCTTAGGAATGGGTGCATATTATCAAGGCTGCTATAATAGTAATATAATAGTATATTTTTATAACCCTAAAAATTGTCTTGTAAGTTTACTTTGTAAAAAAATTATCTGCACACAATTTATTCACCAGCCTTGAAACTTTATATTCAAATGTCCGCTTTTACTTGTTATTAAGTTTTAGTTTCTCACATGAATCCATATTAACCAACCGTTTTCCCATCGATACACCCAGCCTATTTCATTTCTGAACCGTCCATTAGCTGGCCGAGTTTGTTTGTCAGATCTGTGTCAACGTCAACTTTATCGCGACGACTCAAAGTAGCATATTGCTCAGCAGAACTCTATGAAATAAATGTTATCTTCACTATAAATGCTTTCTACTATCCATTAATGTTGGTCGCTGTTATAACATCATGTGTCCAATTTATTAATATTGCAAACTGCACTCAGCGGTGAAACGGACCGTCAACGTGACCCCCGCTTATTGGCGATGACTTTGTATGGTTTCTATAATAATCGTAATTTTGAATATGTTTTAAATAACCCACTAACATATTATGTTTAAGGCAGGCGTTGTAGTGAAACTTATTTTTACAGCTGCAATATATAATTTGGACATGCGAATTAAGTCATAGCTCATAATTTTTAAAGATTCATTTGTAATATGTAGTTTTATATTAATAAATTAGTTTATAAGTTTGTGTTTGTTGTTCTTATTTAAATATATTTGCAGTGTGGATAAAATAGCTCGAAAATGTTCTCCTAGTGTTAATGTAAAGATTTAATACATATATTTCTTTTTACATAAATCTTAATTTTAAACTGTTCAACATAAATAGCTACGACCTAAATACAATTTTATTGTTTGGAGATAATCACGTTAAACAAAACTAACTTTTTACAACATGATAAGTTTGTGATCTGATTGTGTTATGCGATTATTTAATAATCAATTAATTGAAAATGTTTTTTAATAGGTCGTAGTGCGGTATTGGGGGGATAACTAGTGGGTTCTCTTATGCCTTATGCCAGCTAGCGGCCGCTTCCGTGCAGTATACCGTTCTCCTGAAGGTAGGGTCTGTTGTTGAACCTGCTGCGTTATCTCGGCAAAAGGTTACGCCATGAAAATAAAAATGGTTGATGTAGGCTGCTTTAAGAATTTTAGCTAATTTCCACACTCGCCTTAGAGCCCAGACGTCTACTCAAGATTACGCCGGATTAAAGAGGTCATTATGATAATTTAACGATAATAAATACATTTGTGTTTGTGTACAATTACATACATGGATCGTAAGGTTCTGGAATGGAGACCACGTACGGGCAAGAGCAGCGTAGGGCGTCTACCCGCAAGATGGACACATGATCTGACTAAAACCGCAGGATCGTGCTGGCTACAGGCCGCATACAACCGGTCCTATTGGAGATTACTTGGGGGGGGGGGAGGCTATGTCCAGCAGTGGACATCATATGGCTGATATGATGATGATGAAATAAACAGTAGGCGGAGTAGAATAGTACCTCCCTTTGTACCGGGCGTCCTAAGAAGCAAGTAATCGAGTAATTAAGTACCGGGACCGACAGATGGCGGTATATTTGTAAAGAAATAATATTTCTTTAATTTTTGAACGACATTGAATGACATTGACAACAACTCGACATTGACGACAATTGTAAGCAATTAACGAAATAAATCTTCGTTTTCAGAAGCAACGCATAAGTTTATTTTAACCTAAAATAAAAGAATAAACAATATAAAACGACAATTAAAGTCTATTCTTCCACCAATTATTAGAATAAACAATATATATTTACAACAAGAATAAACAATATATATTTATTCGGAACAGCGCAGCTAAAATACTACAGAGTGAGGATGGGCAGCATGACGATGATGTAAAAATGGCTTGGCAATAGACGACATATGATTTAATGTATTATATTATTAATTTTCTATCCACGACTTAGTACCGCCACGTCCAAAGGAAACTTCCAAGGATCAAAAGTTCTGTAAGGTTGGTTTTTAAACCAACCATACAGGAGATCCTGTCAACATAACGAATCGTATGAATATCGGTTAAGGTTAAGTAAAAGAAAAGCCAACAGACAGAAAGACAGACTCTAAAAACACATTGTCAATGATTGTTCGAAGTTCTTTTCAACTATAAAAACCTTACATAAAATTCAATAAAACACGCTAAGAATAGGAAAAAAAGGAATGCTTAAGCATTCAACGAGGCGAGTAATAAAACCTAGCGGTAGGCATCGTCCAACTTTATGACCTTCAAATAGTTAAGTGTCCACATTAAAGGGATTTTTACGTGAGCCCTTGAAAGCAAAAGGTCATAACGTCTATTTATAAACACAATTTTTTTTTCATACACGCACTACTCATTTTAAAAAGAAATTAGCAACATTTATTTTTCGTTAGCTTCTGAAAAATCAGAGCGACAAGTCATTATTATACTTTCTCTTGGGAATTTTTGTATGTCTAGTTTTCCAGTGATATAAAATAGAATCATACATCTAAAATAGGTGAAAGCGTAACAGACATAAAACTATGCCAAATGATATAAATATTTCAACATCAAATCCAATCTTCAACCGTCATATTTTGAAGACAGATTGGGACATTTGTTCAACAAAAAACTGCCGACAAATCCTTGAAACGAGTTAATGCGGAGATCAAAGCGAGATCAAACACTAGTGGTGCGCCGCGACCCGGCTCGGTGCCCGTGACAACATAAAAACTACTTCCGACTATTTTACCGCTTCATCCACTACACAAATTCATTAACGTTCAGAACTATCTGAACGAAAGTCATAGTACAGGGTAAGAGGGAATGCGTCATAGTACAGGGTGACCAGCGTCTTGTTAAATCTAGGAGGTATCTATTTGACAGGTCCGATGGCGCAGATGGTAGTGTTCCTATGTTGTGCGCCAAGGGTCGTGGGTTCGATCCCCACTCAGCGGAGACATCTATGCGATTAATATTTGTGTCTGTTGGTGTTCTGTGTGATATGATAACACCAATAGGTATTATTATAAAAGTTCATATAGTCGTTAAGGTTTTTCCAATAATAATTTATTTCAAAATACCCTTATCCTAATTCAGATGAACAGGCGTGATGCCGTAACTATAGGATATAGGTATACATTTTGATATATATAGGTTTTAAGTGACGTCGTAAATTATAATTTATTGGATCTCTATTACTATCCGTAAATCTTAAAAACTATTTTCTAGTCAATCGTAAAATTAGAACCTGCTATAAACTGAGGCAAGATCTGTTTGGTAACAGTAGTCAATATTGTTTTTAACATATACAATATTGTTTTGACGATCTCTCTAGCTAGACCATACTTTTTATGTAAATATCAAAAGTAATATCACAAGGATATCACTAGCACATTGCCAACCTTGTAGCTTGAAGATATTATGTCGCGTTTCCCAGTAAATTCATTGACTCTCTCACCCCTCAAATCAGAAAGCACCAATGCGAGCACTTTAATTAGACAGTTAATTAATAATACAAACAACTTTTGCATGCGGTCTACCACATATAAATTTGAAAAAAAAATACTAAGAGACATATATGTTTTATTTATATGTACAGATAAATAAGTCCTCGTGTCTTACTGCCAACGGTATGACGCTTTATGATGCCATTATAGACCTGTACTAGACATTATATATATTATGCATAAACTGTATTATAGATAATTAATTCCATTGCTTGATCACACAAATAAATACAATTTATGTGCGAGGTTAACAGCTTAAGCTGAAATACAGGATATTATGAAAGTTCTACAGATGAGAGTGAGAGTTCGACAGGCTGATATGATCATTGCTCAACTATAGACCAGTGGATGCGTTACTTCGGACATATTTTAACCAGAATTGTTTACTTATCTTTGTTTAGAATACGGGTAAACTCTCAGATGCTGAGTGGTGCAGCCTTGAGAATAGTACAACCCCATATCCCTTTTTATGAGTGTCGTCTAGGCGACTAAGGGATTTTTATACCTGAGAAGGGGCAGCACCATTATGCTATTTCCACCTTACTGTGATCGCCAATCCACTTGGCAAGCGTAGTGATTATGTCAAATTCCCCAAGCCCTAGTAGCTGCTCTCGTGGGAACCCGTGCTCAGGTGGGAAACTTTAAGGGTTGATATGATAATGATGAAACTCTCAGACAAAAGCCGTTGGCCCCGTAGAAAATAAAAATAAATGTAAGCATTTTAAAGACTTAATATTTTAAATTAATCTTTTTATTGAATTTTTTGAATTTTATTGAGTTTTATTGAATAATTATTTTATTTTATTGAATAAGCAAATTAATGTAAAAAGTGGTAAAAATTCAATAGCGGCGAAGGTACGTTAAAATTCAATAGCGTACCTTTGATTATCAAGAACAAAAAGACATTTTTTTATTATAGAAGACAGATTAGATGCGGATGAATAAAACAAATTGAACTTGTCCTAAAAATTTAACAGAGTATTGTCTGCCTAGCGTTATAGTAAAACGCAAGTCGTGTCGTAAATCGAGCGACTTCAAAGAGTCTGCACCGCTGACAGGCGGCGCTATGTCGATAGTGACGTCACGAGGAATTGACAATAAATCGAAGCTTCTTATGTCGTGACACAAAGAGTATAGACACAGTACAACAGACTTAGACATCTATTCTAGTACTGGCTTTCCCCCTCCACCTTGTCCGGGAGGTCATTAATTATCTGAGGAACTCCAGTTAAACCGGGATAAAGTCTTAGCAGTTTTGACAGCTCAACGAACGAATAACGATCCGATTACTTAGAAATATATAAAAATCCAGATCGTTTATAATGAAAGAAGTATTTTGTTTTGTGTTTAAGTTTGTGCGGATAATTATGTAATGATTCTTACCTATTTCATAACTACAAAGTATTTATCAAAGATTTATGGAATTTAACATTACAAAATTGTAAATAATATTTGCAGATCCCCCTGCAACCACATCCTAAAGATTGCCGTTTAAAATAAAATATCATCATAATATAAACGATTCACATAAAAGTGTACACAAGGAATCATTAAATTCATCATGGCTACACAAACTCCGTAATCATCATTATGGTTACGACCGTTATGAAAGTATAATGCTTTTCACTTTTAGTATGCATTAGCACGTCTATAAGCTTGATTTGTTTATTATTCAGGCAATAGACACGGCCTTTAGCTAGCGCCGACATGTCCACTTATACCACGATTATATAGCGCCATTGCGAGCCTAATCTGATAAGCATCTTACAGTAAAACTATTAACGGCTTTAAAACGCGGTTTATTTTAGATGCGGCAACCATTTCCAATACAGTAAGGTACTGGCTGACTAAAATAGTACCTCCCACTGCAGCAGGTGTCGTAAGAGGTAACTAAGATACCAGAACCGACAGGTGGCGGTGTATCCATCCGAAACAAAGCAGCTTAAATGCACAGGGCGGAGATGGGCAGCAGCATCCCCGTCGCGAAAGCTGCGCTCCGCGATTGCCAACACGCTTGCCCAGCCAATTATGGGCTAACAACCTCCTTTCTTGGACAGGCCTTTTGTCCAGCAGTGGACTTTCAATGGCTGGTATGATGATGATGATGATGATGAATAAGAGATATTATGTCAGGATGCCAAAGTTACAATAGAGTAACTGAAACTTCCGAAAATAAAATATAAAAAGTTAATAACCCATCATTCTAAAGCCGTTAAAAAAAGTAGTTTTATTATGAGAAGTGAACGCGTGAATGTTAGCAAATATCATAAGCGACTTGTATATCGACGGATAAAGATGGGCAGATGGAAATGTCATCGCTAGTTGTTTTTAACTGTGCTGAAAACTGACCACGACTGATTTTAGGGGGCTCTTTATGCCATACCATAAGACTACATATATTTTTATACATAAAACATTCTAAACTAATTTCAAACCATTTTCGCTTGCTGTGTACAGTTTTTTATATCTCATTTACAGATATATTTAGTATTGGACGTCTGTCGTTAGCTAGTAAAATTATATAATCACATCACATACAATAACCTGACTCCGTGATTAGTTTTAAAGCAATTTTGATACGTTTCATCAGATAACAATGTCATTACCAATATATTAAATAAATGCATATACTTAACACACAGACAGAACAAACAGAAATGTTCATCCATGATACAAAATAAATAAATAAAATAATAATTAAATAAATTCCCACAACATTTAATGCATTGACCTGATTCCGTAATAAGTTACTTAAAGACACCCGTCTTCATCAGAGGAATCATAAACATACTACTTAAAAACATATATTTACACCCAGACATATAACAAACATAAATATCATCATGTAAATATTTGTTGGGGAACCATTTTCGCCATTGGGCCCTATCAATGATGTATTTAAGTATTATATTTGTGATTGCTCAATTAGACAACAGGGCAATTACAAATATACATATATGTCGGTAATTCATCATAAGATTCGCTCGAATAAAAACTGCGTTTCTGCTGAATATGGCTTTGTTGGTGTGCGTTATTGATACAAATTTCAAAGATTTAAGCCACTTTCTATTTAGTAGTTTGTAAAGTTTGAATATACCTGCGTCTCACAACACATCTAGGCACAAGATGTCGTTGCTAAAACCGAGAAAGCAAGATAAAATGGCTGGAAATTTCACTTGTCATTCCACAAATTAGTTTTGAGCATCATTTAGAAAGTCTGGGCAAATTGAATTAATGTTCGACTCGGTTGTTGGAGCCTAGCCTAGTATATGAGTCAGTGGGTTATCTTTGGAGGAAATTTCTATAAAACATGAGTACGATAATATGATACCATTGGAGCATAGGTCAAATTAGTGGATAGACTGTTTGTTCGTATATCGGATGAATATAATGTATGCGAATATAATAAATAAAGTCCCACAACATACATATATACTACTTAAATATATATATTTAACACCCAGATATAAGGCAAACATAAATATCATTATATAATATTTGTCCTGGGGATGGAACTCACGACCTATTGCGCACAAGACAAAATGATTACCATCTGCGCTACCGGCCTGCCAAAATTTTGAATTTTATATTAAAATAAATATATATATTTGAAAATCAACAATACACTTCCCATTACTCACAACTGAAACTCTTGAAAAAATCTCTCACAGCAATACATACCTGCAACAAAACATATTAAAATTAAGTGCAGAATAAGAATGTCTGTTAATATTAATAAAAAAGTTATCAAAACATTTGGCAATGTTCGATGCGCCTGATTCGCTCCGTCTTCGAAGCGTAGAAGCATTTTTACCAGGAATTATGACCATTGTACCGTTAACTACAGTACGGAACGCCATGCGGATTCAAAAATATTTTTGTCGTTCTGAGTGTGGTACCAATTTCCAAAACAAAAATAAAATTAATTTGGGAACATAACAATATATTACGTCTTGTTATCTTCTTGTTATTTTTAATTTTTGTTACTTTAATTAATAGTCTAACGTCTAATAATCGATGCAAATTTTCTGGAAGCTAACATATCCCATAGAGATACTGTTCTCATAAGTACGTAATCTACAGGAATGGAACCACAGGCATAGAACACACGCTTTCCAAAATTGTAAGAATGATTAATTAATTATACCCTCAAACTATTCCTCAACACTGAATTTAAGATAAACGGGACATGAAGTATATTACTGCATATATACTTTTTAAACTCAACAATGCTCCTTATTACATAATACATTTATTATTACAAAAATATACACGTAAAAATATACCCAGTTTATCAGTTACCTCGCCATTCTAAAGATCATTTCAAAAATGATTTATATTACCTTTAAAATAACAAATGCGGAATTTCACAAATGTTTCCGCATTGAGGCACCAAACAATAAATGAGTTGCCATCAATGAAAAATCTTTTCCATATCCATCACATCATATAACTTCGGAGCAATTTCTCAGTTGCTTCATAAACGCGCAAGTTGCGCAACAAAAACTCTAGAGATCGTTTACAGGTGTTTAGCGTGCCCAGGAAACACGCCATTACTTATGTTTGACCGGCGCGCGCGCACCTCGCCAATCTGTAACCTTTGGCTGTAGGTAACCTTATAAACTTAAGTCATGTTAATATATTTTCAAAAGTTTTGAGGTAGCCCTTTTGTGAACTATTTCTGATACCCAACCTGATTGAGAGGCAGTAAAACTACTGGGTCATGTAAATATTATCCTCAGGTTACAAGGGCCGTGGGGTACCAGTAGAGTAGAATAATAGAGATTGCCACCACGATTCATCATAGCCGCCGTAAAACGTCCACTGTTGGACATAGACCTCCCTAAGAAAGGGGGAATTTGCCCATAATTAGCAATCGCAGAGCGTAGTTTTAAGACAGAAATATTGCTACACATCCGCGTTGCTATTAAACTACAATGTTTCAAGTGGATATACGGCCATCATTCGGTTCCGGTATTTCAGTCGACTTCTTACGACACCTGGTTTAGCGGGAGGTTACTCTACCGGTACCAGACGCTTGTCTAGTGTATCAATTATGAGTAAAATTCCTTCTGTCTAGTATACGTCCAGCAGTGGACGACCTACGGTTGTAGGTCATCTACTACCGGACATAGGTTAAGCTAAGTGAGCTTAGCTTGTAATATTCTTGCGATAGTACGAGCGTATATTGATACTGGAGATAGTTAATATCACTTCAACCGTATACTTGTTTATCATTCCAGTGTAGAATAAAAAACACATTTTTTACAAATTTACTTTAAAGACACAAAAGAGAATTAGAATGTCGACATTTGTTTTCCTTTCTAAAACGGTTTTGGAAAAGAAGTGGACCAGGAGTTGGTTAAAAACAACTAAAACTGATCTTAGTTGGTTATCCAATCAATTTCAGTTTAATCATCCATTCTTATGCTTGATTTATGACTCTATGTTCAGAAATAGTCATAGTGAACTGCCTGTTTATTGAAATATAAATCAGACCTTTCTAACGGACTTTCAAAAAGTTACATTTCTATTTGTGTTTTTTTTCTTATAGTTTTCACTATTCGACGACATCTTTTTCAGAGTATGTTATTAGTCTTTTTTTTCATTGTATATTAAAATTGAAACACGTCCTGACAGTTTACTGGTAATTACAATGCAAGTCAAAGCTATCCTCATTCCAGCTTGACTGATTTAATAATTTTTGAGTTAATCTCCAAACGGCTCTGTTTTCTCGCCCATAAATCATGTGGTGCGCACGCGCTCGTAGGGCTAGGGGCCCTATCCTGCCCTTTGCACGCACTTATCTTAACCGCTGCAATTATTCAATAAATTACGCTGTACGACCAGCCGCCAACGTTAAATCGCTGTTTCCTTTTTATTGATTCCATGAAAAAGATACTAGCATAATGATTTGTCGAGGAAACGCAAGCGGTTTGCGAAATAGACAAAATTTTTAAGACTAATGAGGATTTATATTCAAATGAAACAGCTGATTTGATTTCTTCGGATTTTCAAATAATATGCTTAGTTGGTTTCGGTTTCGTGTTACCATATTGATATTAACTGAACCAATATTTGGAAGACGGAAAGTTATTGTGTTAAAACTACCTTAAAACTTATTTTTGCGTATTATTTTGTATCTCAATGCTCGATTAAAGTTATGAGTTCCGTTATAAGACATTGCGATTTTTTGAATTTAATTAAAAACTAAAATTAGAAAGAACGTTAAACGAAGCTCAGAAGGCTCAGAGTGTTAATAGAACTAAGTACAGAGTAACTGTAATACAGTCCAGGCAAGACAGCATAATTAAACTTTGTAAATCAAATGAAATACGGAACGGAATAGCTAATATAAACTCAAATAGCACGTTCCCTATAAAATATGGTTTTCACAGAGAATAAATAATGCTGTACAGATTATAATATCAACGGTGAGGCTTTCACCTTGATTGTATGCAAACGACTGTTGGATATAGGTTGATGTTTACAATAGGAACGTTTGTCCATTTTTAATAAATTATTTGTGACATCAGTTACTTATCAGTATAATCTCTAAAAAGGTTCTAAACTTTAATTTGATATGATATAAAAATAATCAAATTTAATGAAGTTTCAACAACGTCTCTAACTTTTCGGCAGCTATTACGAAAAACTTTTATTTAGGCAGGCAACAATGGGGGCTACGTAATTTTTTTTGTTGTACATTATACACAATATAAAGTATATATGGCTATGGCTCAAGCTCGAATACATATTTATATACATGCCTTTAATCAATTTCTTTAAAGTTATTTTATTTTTTTATAAAATTAAAATTGTTTTTATTTCTTTTCAAAAAATATTATAATAGGAAGTAGTATTAGTATTTTCTTATTTAACAGCTGCAGTTTTTATGTCAAGTGATCCTTTATACATCCATGATTTTTCTGCATCCATCGTGTCCTATGTAAATGAGCTCCAACTCGTGCGCATCTTTACGATGTTCACACTATGTTTTATCAACTATATTTGCATATTGAAATTTATTAATCAATTACATTATAAAACACCATTTTTGTTCCGCGTCTTTTGTTCAATAAATATTTATGTTCGATACATAAAGTTATTTCAGTCGCATCTCCGAATAAGTAGTTTTTTATGTTTGTTTGACGTTAAGTTTACGAGGTTGCGATGTAAGGTATTTTTATGGCGAGGACTTTTTATCTTACAACGTTTCACAGACTTTTAGTACTACATCGTTTGTATCTCAATTGAAACGTAAATTAAGTGGTAAGTTTTACTAGAGACCTTATACAAAGGTCGTCTGCATTGGTGACTTACTCTCATCCACTTCTACCGCCAGAAGCAGACCTAAAGTGTACCTAAAACAAAACAACTTTTTAAAGATTAACTACTCCTCAGATTTCATTTCAGAGAAAAAATAATTATACCAAAAAGTAACTGAACTAGGAGCACCTACTTTCGAAAGTAAAAAGATAACCAATCAACTGCACAACTCGGCCTGTCTGTCCACTTGTACCAATAACCTTTAAGACAATAGCGTACTTACTGATTACTGAGTCTAGACATACAGATCGGTCTATATCTCATCTCATCACGGAGACAAGGATACCACATTCCGCCCTCACTTTCACCATTCGGAAGGCTGGTTGCGTAATGTCCGCTTATTTCGTGCATAGTTGTAATGGTTTGGGCTAATTGTTGATTAGTTATCTAACAAAGTCGTAGTGTTACGACATTTAGGAAATCATAGATGGGCTATATTCATACGTTTGTCGAGAGGTACTGGCATAGTTGAATGGCACCTTTTGTATCAGGTATCGAAAAAGGTAGCCGAGATGCTGGAAACATACGAAAGAGAAGTACACAACTGCATCAGGGAGAGAATGGGTAACAGTATTCCCGCCGCGGAGTTTCGCTCTAACGTGACAGTTATATGAAAAAATTCCCCAAATGTACATAGGGAGCCTTTAGTGGAATAGTAAGTAGAATACCTTACGACAGTTCAAACTTGACTTGAACCATGTGACCATTATTTATAGTTTCTCTATAAACGAAGTTATCTTTAGGAATATAGTTTCATTTCTATAGTTCTTTATTAAAAAGGAATAATAGTGTTTATATAAATAATCAAAACCATTGAACAATAAATCAGCAACGATAAATCTCACGAGATATAAAGTCACAAACGTTAACAGATTAATCCGCAATCTTTGAATAAAAAATGGCTACAAAATTACAGTCCCGACAGACGTGAGCAAACAGTGGTCGCAATAAAGCTTCAAAACCAGCAAACAATTAATTAGCCAGACAGCCAGATTGGTTGGGCGTATTGTAAAATACTCCCTTTGCGGGAGTACTTTCACTTCGCTTGTTGAGCGAAATTATATTTCTTTTGTCAAAATAAAAATAACAGACGGGAGTTGTTCGATGACTGGTCTTAACATGAGAAAAGGTGAAAGGAGAATTTAAAGGCCTTTTGTCTCCTACTATGTATTTTACTTATTTTATAAAAAAAAACAAATATTACATTAAATCCAAATACTTATGTCGCCTTTGATTTATTTACATTTTTACCATAAACTGTATGAGTCGTGTACCATAGACAAAAAAAACAATAAATGAAGAAAGGAACATAAAATAAATGACGTTCCAAGGAGTACGTCAAGCTTCTCGCTTCCATATTCAAACGTTAGAACAGCATGCAAACGAGCGGCGTTCGCACTTAGCAGACGGGATGCTATCTCGACAGCCGTCAGACGCGCGGCGAGCGGCCATCAATCAGGCGGGCCGCGCGTCTGCTACTTGTTTTATCATCATTATTCATACTTGTTCCTCCTCCGGCAACACTGAACCAGCAGTTCAAGAAAAATTGTGCGTACTTTTCTTTTTTGTATAACTTAAATAATGTATAGATTCATACACTAGAATAAAAATAGACCAGACATTCAATAGACATTTTTTGTGGAACGGGGTTGCAATTTATTGTGTATCTACGTAGTTCATAAGCCATCTTAGATCTTATACATGTGTATCATAGATTAAAACATTTTAACATGTCTGTCTTATAACTTAATAAATGTACTTATTCATTAATCGATTTCTAAAAAATAGGACAATTACAAACATTTTTGTAAGTTAGGCGAGCGTTTTCATATATGTGGATTGGTCCACACCACGCCAATGCCTTGTAAAAGTTAGGAAGTAACCGATTCCCGATATGGAATCAAGGAATTAAGGAAAACATCCGGGACAATAGTCACGCTCGGGCCCGCTCGGCATTCTCCAAACAACCGCTCGCTATATTTCGATGCTATGAATTAAACATATTGCCAAAACCGTCTCGCGTGCAGTCCGCGCCCATATACGGCGCGTGCGCAGAACATTTATCATTGCTGGCTGAGTATGTTCGCATAACTTCCGCGGTTACACTGGCCCGCTCTGGACTTGGTTCAGATTAGTTTTTACTTCTCTGTACGATAGGAACAATCCCTTCTGATTGCGAAATCGCTAATAATGGTTTACATTTATTGGAGATTTCGCAATTGGTCCTACGAGTATTTTTACCACGACAACTACGTCCGATTGAACGCGATAAACAGAAAAACTAGTCAATGGGTTTTCTTTATCGGTCACCAATGGTTAAGTTCATAAATTATATATGTTTTAATTAGCTTAAATAAGAGAATCTTAAGAGATTCACTCGAAGCAACGCGTGGCTATATCACTAGTCTGTCAAACACAGAACCATTTTTATGAAGTTTGAGAGCAAATTAACCGATCTTGAAATTCGTAATAGTAATAATATAAAATATATACGACCGCCACAACTCGCTGCAAAAAACAGCAAACCACTTTTGACACACGGACTTTTACCTAACAAATTAGACAGGTACTATATTCGTGTCAGTAAAGAAAAATCCGATCGATTTATAAAGAAACATCGTGATAGAGTGAAAATCGGGTGGAAGGATTGTCCTAATATCTTAAGATGTTGGTTTAAGTAATGCCATTTTTGTTGGCCCATATGTTTGGTACAAACACAATATAAATAAAATATGATATGTTTAATCTGATTGTTCGATGTGCCATCGTTGTGTCATGTGATCGTTGTTTCCATAACAAAAAAGTAAATCGGGACCAGAACGACATGCAGAAGCGTATAAAAATCCTTGGGAGATCAAAAGAAGAAGCAGCATTAAGTAATTTAAATGAAATACTGAAAATAATTACGAGGAATACTCAACCTGTGTCAACGGGTGGCGGCTAATTATCAGAAAATTATAATTTTCACATATTCACACCAGCACGCCATTTATAAACTGGTAAGTATTTCTTAATAATGACTTTTTCTTCGGTTAACACATGGACACGTAACGGAATCGCAATTAATCTCGCGACCGAGCGGTGAAAAAAAATGTGCGTTCCAAGCAAATAAATAAAAAGTATCGCTTAAAAATGGTAGTATTTCACATGGAGTAAAGGATTGCGTGTTTTAATGAGTGATGGTAATTTTATGCGGCTGAATTTATTGGGTGGTCCGCCCGCCAAGGCTCTGGTGGTCCTTCGTCCTTCAAGCTTATTTAACTTGACGGAGACTTTGGTAATGATTCGATTTAAGGTAGGCCTGATTTAAATAGTTTAGATGACTCATATGATATCGCCCATGGTCATCAGGATCAACAAATTATAAAATTTATTACTTAATATATGATAATATTGATTTTATTGAAGATACAAAAGTGATTGGAATACTTGAATGAAGAATATTTTGAGTTTGGGTTTACATCCAACTCCGTGATCTTCTACCCGATTAAACGAACCAACAAATTAATTAAAACTGAACCAAAGAAAAACCTTGGTGCATTTCTATTACACTGCTGGTGTTTACTTACAATATAAAAGGGTAATTTAAGTTATAGCTCTCAATTTTAAATGATATCATTACCATATCAGCCGTTGGAACCAAATTTTAGCAATCGCAACGCTTAGCTTTTGCAACGTGGATGCTGCTGCCGATTCCCGCCTAGTGCGTTTAAGCTGTACTATTCTAGATTTGCTACTTACGACTCCTGGTACATAGGGAGGTACCATTCTAAACTGCCAGTACCTCACGGCAGAGTAACATAATTAATGTTAAAATTATTCTGAAGGCTTTGCAACCACTTAGGTTTACATTTTAGTCGTGGACGACTCAATGTTTAAAATAATCCGTGTCTTACAATAGTTTTGATTGCGTTACAGCGAGTTGCTTACCGCTCACTTACATTAGTGAAGTAAGACAGTAGAAATGTCACCCTATGAAGTAATATGCCTTTTGCGCAGATTCAGCCACTTCCCGATGATCCAGATATGCTTGTTAGCCTAAAATGGACTGCATTGCCATAAATTTAGAGTGGCAGATAGCGTTGTGGGATGTGTTGCGTGATTCCCTGTTTCGGCATTCAAGTCATAAGATTTAAAGATTATTAAATTAAATTATGTTTATCTACCACACTTTAATTTAGTTCGAAATACATAGTATTTATATAGAACTAAAAAGACTATTGAGATGCTTTAAAACGATTAAAATCGATTACGAAACCCGGTTTTTTAAACTTTTATTTAATATTTTAAAAACCTTTATTGGTTACTTATAGAAGAAACAAGCAGTATTAATTTCTTTGTAAAATAACAGATCAAAGATGAGGAAAAAATATAAGGTACATTGATAGGTAAATAGTTAAACAATTTATTTTTTTACAAAAAATAATATACATTGTTTTAGTAATAGTATTTTCAGTGTAAAGAAACAAAACAAACACAATATCTGTAACACGTAGTATAAGGCCGGCTAATTTAGCTGCATTGCGTAATGCGCGCACTTTCGCTACCCCGGGCGAAACATCGCGGTACATATTAGACGGCCTCTCGCTAATGAGGTGCAAACGACTTATTTCGCTTATAAATAGAACTGTTTAGATGACTGCAGGCTGAACAATGGTGATAAATAAAGACTTAATTTTTTGAGGCAGATCAAGATTTTTATAACTTATTTTATCCATAATATACAAGTGTTCAGTATATAAAGCAGGTAAATATGTTTCGGTTATATTGCTGCAACACGAAACGATGTACGAAAATGTCATATAAATAAACTTAATTTGTTTTACATATAAAATATATAAAAAATAAATTAAAAGAAAAATATTTATTATATCCATACCCTCATAAATTTATTATGGGCATATGGCCATACAAACATGGTTCGTAATATAAATATAGTGTACCAGTGCCTCCTTTTAAGTATAATAAAGGCAGGAGACACATTATAAAAAAATATGTGTTGGTTCACATTGATAATTTTTTACAGTCAATATAATTTTCTATTATATAAACATTCTATTTTTTTGTTGCCAGGTTCTGTTTAAGTTCATATATTATGAACAACTAAACGTGACTTCGTTTGCGTATTTACGCGATTGTACTGCTGGAGTCACCAGAGCGACCAATATAGTGACTCCATCAGTTCTGCTCTTATGTAAGAAAATTCAAAATAAATCGATTAAAAATATAAGAGTGTTACCTATTTATGTATTTTTACGTAAAATTCTCCCAATATATGTAACAATTAAAGCCTGAGTATATTCCAAGGATACTAATAAATCGACTGTTTCACAGCTCGATGGTATAATTTGACCAGATCGCCCTGGAAAACCAAGACGACGTTCTTAACTACGCAGTTTAATAAAAATCGTATAATTTTACGCGTTGAAGTATGCAAGACATTATGAGAGCGAAGACTTTTAAAATTTCATGGTAATAAACTGTGTTTGCAAAATACACAATAAACAAAATATAACAATTATTAAAAGGCGTGTACTTAACTCAGAAAATGTCACTAACATGTACGTGCAAGATAACCACTGTTTCCTTAAAAATACTTGCACATAAATATAATAAAAGAAAACTAAGAGCCACATAATAAAGAGATTTGGCACCTGAGCAAGACCATTCAGTTTCATGGCAACGCAAGAGCCGTAATTCAACTTAAAGGTTAACTTAATCAAGCTCGCGATCACTTGATGTACATTGAGACACCTTATGTATTTGAACATAGGGTTGCAAATCTGAAAAGTTAAAGAGACAGCCGTCTTAGAATGGCTGTAGTATATAGTAGTTGGTCTATAGAATCAATCATAAAAGTGGATGACACTCTCTCTGCCCTTAAGAGGCGTAATAGCATGGTCTGCCTCCTGTTTAGGACTTCATACAACGTATCACCGTAACTCACACTTGGCCTTTATACAAGTTGAAATAAAGGTCATTATCAAACTGATATTTTAGTAGATCAAACTGTATGTGTCACTTTCTTTTGCAATTGCAATGTTTTTAGAGAGATATTATGTGCGTTTAAATTAACGTATATATAAAAACAATAGACTTGACAGATATAGATGTTTGTTAAAGATAAATTAATATTTACTTTGAAATTAACTTTTACAAAACTTAGGTTTTATTAAATCCTAATTTTATTGTCATTTATAAATTAATGAATATATTGTTTATTGCCATTATATATTCATATATTTACCGTTGCACAACTCGTCAATATATCTTCTCAGGGCTTTAGGAAACACCGCACAAGTTTCAAATAACACTATATTATACTTCACTATAAATTATGTATGCATAAATATTTCAACAAATAAAATACACCAAATAGTTATTCCATATTAAAGTTTTGCTTAGCAGTCTTTGAGATAGATTTTTAATGTTTTTTCATAGTATAAAATACACTTCAAAAAATTATATTGAATTGTAACTGCATCAAAAACCTAAAACAATTATACCAAAATAATATGGTTACTAACCATATTATTTTGAAGATATAAATCGAAGTGAGTCGCCAACATAGATTAAACAAAATATTATAAACGAGTCCATATCTCTATGTTTAGGTAGAATATAATAACGTTTCTGAGAATTCCATTAATATAAATAACAACGTTAACACTAGAAACTGTCATGCGCCCGTTGGCTGTATATTTCCATAATCAATGCCCAGGTCAGTTTTTCCTACAACGAAGCTTGGCGCAGCAGACACTCGCTGTGTTGCCACCTTTTTGTGAATTCCCGTTCACTATACATTGGAATCAGCAACTTTAAAATTCAGCTCGAGACCGTTTTAGTTTACATACAAGTGTGGTTCGCCCAACTTTTTGCGTATTCACTGCTGACTACATTGCATCGACTCCTGTTTTAAATTCACTTCGTACCGTGTCGGTAGTTCAATTATATACACATCGAGTTATTTCTACACAGAGAAAAATTGTTTAATACCTATCTTTTGTCCAGTACTTAATATGAAAAACAAATTGAAATTCGGCATACAGAGATTTAATTCACTGAAACCGGGGTTACATGTACCCCGCCCCGGTGTCTGTGAATTCAGAGAAGCATGCACCTGTCGTAACCGTTGACTGCAATGTAACCGACAGATAGCGTTATATTCATTTACGGAAACAATACCTAGACTAGACCTAGTCGCACATTCTCAGAGATTGACTATCACACCCAACTAAGTTAACTTTTTTAACTAACACTAACATTGTGAGTCAACAAAATGTTGGAATGATCAGTACATGTATGTCCTTATAAATGTGATAACGATGAATTTAAAAAATCTTTCTGTTTTTTAAAGGCAATTCTTGAAATGACCTTAAATCTTGTTACTTTGATTGAATGCCTAATATTTAATATCTGCCCGCCTAATCCTGTGTCTTGACGCTTCCTTGGCGGCACTGACTCGACGGTAGACAATTTTCTATATATTTATATTAATACTGCGCTTTTTAATCATTTGTTAACATTTAGTACTACAGCTGGTTTATTTTTATAACAGTTATAAAAATAAGATAACATAAACTTATTTAGTCACTTAACGTATGTTTCGATTAGACCAGGGCAAAACAAGCAGACATACTTATTGGTAGTAAACGTCATCGCAGCCTATAGACGCTGTTAGTATCTCGAGGATATTACTAACGCGTTTCTAAACTTGTGACTTAAAGATATTATGTCACATTACCCAGTAATTTCTCTGACTCTCTTACCCTTCGAACCAGACCACAGCAATGCGAACACTGCTATTTGACGGTAGGTAAATTGGTACCTATGGAAACGAACAATTGTAAATCAATAACTTCTACAAAAGAACAATAATAAAATTAAACAAACGTTACTATAATATAAAAAAGAAACGTACAAGTTATTTAATTAAATATTAGAAAGATAAAAGGGAAAATAAATTGAATGTTTCGCAATTAGAATCAATCAGATATTGAGCAAAATAAAGCCTTATTGAACGCAAGGTGCGCGTTACGAAACATTTGGTAATGGCTCCCAAAGGTCATACTTGGTGAAACTCAACAAAGCGAAAAGTCAAGTTATAAATGGCAAATGGAAGGTTATGGTGTTCACAGAGCTAGTGGATTTGATGGAAGGATGATTTCGATTGGCTTTAATGGAAGGGAATAAATAAATAAATTGTTGCAGTCAAACTCATGGAAACATAGACATTTCGCGTGCTCGCTTTTATGTAATGCACAACGCTAGATTTGTCGCTTGGAATATTCTATAACCTTGTAAGGTATTCTGTTTAAACAGGAAATGAAAATAATTAAATTACATCTGTAAATTATTTAAATAATTATATATATAATAAGTAGGATACTCCATAAATATCCCTCTTCCATGTACAACAAAGTACGCAAATAATATATTTTTTAAACTCATCTCGTTTTATTCATATTTCCTTATTTGAGGCGGGTTTTGATTCAGTATTTTATAATTATCAATTTTACGGCGCAGTACCTAATTTTGTTTTATACAATAAATTGGGCTGAAATAATAAGATTATATAATTTCTTATTTTTATCTAACTAATATCCAGCATACACTCCACACTTAGTCACATCTATGCGTAGTGGAGTAAAATATTCCTTGATATCTTGTAGGCTTAGCTACAAAAAGTTTTAATTGAACAAAAAGAAAAAAAAAAGAAGAAAAACAAGGAATCCCGCCTCAGGGAAGTAAGAGACAAATTGCAAAAGTAAATATGTTCACAGCGATGAGGCGACCGACAAATAAAAAAGTTTTATTAAATATTGACAGCCAGTTACTTTATGATCTTTGTCCGCGCCGACGGCACAAATAAAACATTTTTCCCATTACAACCAATCTGACAATAACTGACTGCGCTGAATTATTGTTATTTTTTATTACCGGCGCTTATTACATTCGTTGGTTACAGGAACTATTAAGTATTTCCTATACAAAATTTTGTTCATCGTTATCATTGCAGCTGAAACAGGCCTCCCTTTAAAAAAGGGAAATTTTGCTCATAATAATCGAGCTGCGCAGAAGTGGTGACAACCGCAGAGTGAAGTTTCGCGACAAGAATACTACGCTGAGTTACGCTATTGCGGGTGGACGGGTGTTCTGTGTGGCACCGGCAGGGTAGAATAGTACCTCCCCCTGCATCAGGTGTCGTAAGAGGTAACTGAGGTACCGGAACCGACTGATGACGGTATATCCATCCGAAGCAGTGTAGCTTAAATCCCATCAAAAACATAAATGTGAACAAGGAGGCCAAGCTGAAATGCGTGGTTTTCGACTTTTCCGACAAAAGAGTTGATATCTAAATAGTTGCAAAGTTCTGTACATAATCTTGAGATATATTTCATTTGACTAGCTATTATGAGTAAACTTTTTTTTTATATATACAGAAGATAAGTTGATTGGAAAAATATAAGATATATGTAAGTATTAGATGAAACCTAGCCAAGTTAAATCAAGAGCTTCAATTTATCCTAAGTATTAAGCTTTGTTTTTAATTTCCCTCTTGTTCACATTTTTGTTTTTGATGGGGTTTTATACCTTTTGTACATATTTTATTACTAAAAAAAATTATACGAAATGGTCTACGAAATGTTAAAATACTGTACATTTCCACGTTAATGTCTCCGACATTATACCAACTGTTTATTCCGTGTTATTTTGTATATTTTTTTGTATTATTTATGGAAGAATTTATAGAATTTATGGAAGTGACAGACAGTCAGTGATAAAAATGAAGACTTTTGACGTCAATATCTAATTAACCGTATGAGGTGTATTTATGAAGTTTCGGATACTTGTTAAACTAAGAGGTTTTATTAACTGAACCAAATTTGTGAAACAAAATAAGTAACTTAAATAAATTTTGAGTTATTAAAAGGATAAAAGTGGCTCTAAACGGTTTGTGTAAAAATACACACGGCTGCTGCGTCGCCAGTTCTTTTTTCGAACTTGGCTGACACGCTGCTGCGTGTCAGCAATTATAAGGCGTACTCACTATAATTATGTTGCGCGTAAAAAGCGTAGGTAGCTATATCATCTATCGGTACCTTAGTCGCCTTAGGACATCTGGTATAGGTATAGGTGTTTCTACTCTACTGTTCCTTTCTAAATAGGAATTAGAAAAATTTTTAAAAAGACCTAACGTGGAACTATGCTTTCGTTTTGTCTTGATCTTAATATATTTCTAGGAAGTAAATTCGGAAACTTATAACAGCTATAAATAAGAAAAAAGCAAATTTCACAAAATTACCAAAGAATTGTAAATATTCTCTTAACAACAATAAGCAATTACTTTACAAAAACTTGTTCAATAAAATGCACTCCGCGATTACTACGTATTTGGATAGGTGAGGTGAAACAGTGAGTAATTATACCAAAACGAGAACCAATGCCTTACTTCGATAATACTCATTTTAATAATATTTAAATTGGACCGATTTCATGCGACGACAATAATATGTTATCATTAATTATTTACATCAAGCCGATCGTATCTCTGGTCAAGTCTGACTTGCATCGCAGAAATGTTGCCTTCAACAAACGAGAACAAAACTGATATAAAATAATAAAAAATCCATCTTTTAGAAAATATGTGTAACAAGTCTAGGTAGGAATCGACCCGGGTCCATTCACGTTGAGGCTTCCAAGACTGTAAAGAACCTGAAACCCACGCGGTTCGAACCTCGGGCAAACGGCCTAAGCTAATCTATAAATAACCCACCTTAGGACCAGCTCAGCATCCTTTGTTATCTCCCCAACTCGGCCGACAAATCATACAAGCACCACGAGAGGCAATAAATCGGCCCCGACGTTCCACGGGGTCTATTCGTCTCACCGCAGGCCCGACAAATTCCCGAGCGATTCGATGCTCGAATAAATCACGGATATCGTTCTAGTCGTGACAAACGAGTCTTAAGGCCTTGAAGCGCAGAAACTTCTGTGCAGTGGTGATGCACTAAATTCATACCATTACTTATTCCAATTATAAAGTCCCGGTGTTTCGAGAGATTTTTCTTATATATTACAAAGTCGATAAAGAAGCTTACGGTTCTCATGATTGTGAGCGTCACCGCAGCTCGTATTATCACTAGCGCGTTGCTAAACTTGTTGATAGTTTTACTTTACCCAGTTATTTCATTTTCTTTCTCACCCTTCAAACCGGTATACAGTAATGCGAACATTGCTGTCTGGTGATAGCAACAGATGAGAGTGAGGTGCAGACGTATGAGATCCTCGGCATGAGATACCTTTATGAGATGAGGTACCTTTACCAAATTTACTCGAAACCTATTTGAATTAATCGTCTATACAGCGTGTAATTTCTGTAGGAGACTAAATGATGCATCAATGACCACTCGTAGGGAGCCATTTTGTTAAAACTTAAAACAGCTTTCACGTGTTCTGTGGACGTCATGGTTTCTATTATAAATAATACAATCAACATCATTATCATTTAGATTTGTTGTTTGTTCATACCACAGGGAATTCGTCTTGAAGGGGGCGTAAACGGAGATGAAGATTAGTATGAGCAAAATTATCTTTATCATATAAATCACGCATGATATCTGGGTTTGTAGGATTTTAGAGGAAATAATCCAATCATTACTTCTGAGCACTGCAAGATTTGATTCAGAAGTAGCTAGTATCCTTCCACGTTAAACTTTATGTAATTAATTCTAGCAATACTTTAATTAAATATTTTTAAAACTGCACCAATATAAGTTGCAGTTGGAATTTTCTAGCAAGAGTGTACAACATTTTTACGTACAGAAGATATCAGTTTACATAGATGTAAATGTATACAAAATATGCCTTAAGAATGGAGTAATTATAATATTGTACATAATTCCCAAAAAAATATGTAGAACAAAAAAGTTACCAATTGAACTAATATAATATATACAAAACTATAATATAGGGTACAAAACTTTAAATTTGATCCTCTACTTTTGGTCTGTTATTCTAAAGTTATTTTCGTTAAAACTATTTACAAATACAACGCACTCGTTTTATTTGTTTTTTTACAAGGTTCACCAGAGGATATAAATATAATTATCAAGGAACATCAGAGCTACTTTTACTCTCCAAAACGGAACAAACAACCATTATTAGGTTTATTATATTTACTTCAGAATTTACACAGAAGATTTTTTTTTACAATTTACACCTGACACGCTGTATTCCTACCTACATGTTTGTTTTACTATTTACCTAAAGTTGGTTCGATCTCTACCCAGGATAAACATTAAGTGATCGATATTTTTGTTTGTTTTGTGTCTAGGTGTTTCTCATATATATTTAAGTGTTATAAACATAATTTATCTGTTGTTTTCTCTCTGACATCCGTAACACACGCGATTCAAGCTTCTTATCTCGGAGTCTAGTTAGTTAAGGTGTAATCATGTAATGTATAAACTTCATGCAAAATATGAAATAATTTATATAATAATTTATATGATTTTTATATTTTGTAAAATGCCATTTTAATAGTGAAACATGAGCTTCTTTAATTGTTTTTTTTGTCTGTTGTTTGGGAAAGTAAACAATTTACTTATTTATATTATTAAGTTTAAATATTGAATGCCGTATCCCAACTGAGGTAATTCCCATGGCCGAAGTAACTCGGCGCAGACAAGCGCTTATTGTTTAGTGCCTCTGAAACGGCGCGTGCGCTAATGCGCGCGTTAATAATGCAAGCGCTTTTAGCGTTCGCCTGCAGCAATCGTGCTTTCTTGCAGCGCTAGAAATTCAATTTATGGAGAGCGCAAACAGAAATGGGGCCCTGCTGATTGTTCAATCTGCAGATAATGATCTGTTGCGTATTCTCTTTAAATATAAGTAGAAAATAAGGAATTGTAAAATCCCTGCTCCCTTTTAAATGAATAGTTGTAACCGTGCTGGCAGGCATGGTGGGGATCGCTGAGCGTAGTTCTACTGCGAGGATGCTGCAGCCTATCCCCGCCCTGTTGCATTAGGATATGTCATTCGGGATGGGTATACCGCTATCTGTCGGTACCAGTACCCCAGTCGTCACTTACGAATATGGTACAGAGGGAAATACTATTCTTCAGACATCATAATTCTGCTGTCCACTAGAAATGTATCCTATGGCCTCTCGCGGCAACAGACGACCACTGCCACTGCCACTGCACTATTCAGGTCAACGAACACTCTGAATAAGTATTGATTTAGGTTACTTAGAAAACTAGTTCCAGAATAACAATTTTTGAAATCTAATCTAGATGTGCACCGCGCCTTGACATTATTATTGTAATAGTTTAGCAACATTTCTATTTAATAGCTAACTGCGTATAATAACAGCACAGAGTACAATAGCGAATGGCATCACGTAACAAATTACACGATCGTTGAAAAAACTTTGCTATGTCTGCGGTTTTTAACAGACTATAGAAAAAAAAACTGTTTATGTAATTGTGTTCGGAGTGCGGACAGAACATGGCCGGTTTACGACCTGTTGTCAAATGACTAAATATTTGTTGCTCTATCAAGTAAATATGTCCATTAATAGTCTGTAAATAACGTCTATGGATTTGATTCTTTTAGGGAACTTAAATCATGGAGTGTTTAAAAGAGAACTCAATAAAAAATAAGACAAATATCGTGCAGAAATTATGACTGATAGAACCAAACGCAGCGTAGGACGTCTATACACTAGAAAGACAGACAATCAGACTAGATTATATGACGCACAATAAATTGATGCAAACTTCCTACAAAAAGTCCTATTGGATATTTATTTTAGAATTTTATATAGTCACGGGTCTTATTATAGATAATTTTCGGGGCATTTTCATTCGGTAACCATTAAATTAAACACGCTTCATTAGTTAACCCTAATATTAGTGATATAATTTGAGTGCGGTCTTCACGAATATACAAAAGGCAGATCCAGAGCGGAACATTTTTATCAACATTAAAATAAAAGATCTAAAAATCGTTTACTCAATTAGGCATATACAGGCATTTTCAAATAAGGTATAAATCTGCTGACTTCTAATTGTTACAATACGCAGCTATCTTAAAACTGGACTATGGCAGTCGCTGAACGCGTGACGAGACGGACTTGAAAAGGACTATGAAATGACAGACAAAGAAGGATAATTTTAAATAAATATCCTTTGAGCCACGGTATATTGTCACAAAAAATGTTTCAAATACAATCGCCAGTTATTAAGATAAACGCAATCGATACAGCAAACTCTTTAGCATTATCATTTTTTAATACCTAAAAACAGAGTCAAATGAAAACATCAACGGTTTGGACATGTAGAAAGGATGAATAAAAGTAGAATGACTGCACAAATATGGAATACGGAAGTGAATGGAAGAGTTGGTTTAGGACGCACGAGGCGAACATATCTTAACCAGAAGATATTAAAGAAAGGCCCGGTCAGAAGTATCAAGACTAAACGAGCGTGTATGAAAGAACTAATACGTGTAAGGGAAGCAAGAGAGACAAGCCAAGAGTAATAAGTGGAGATTCATAGTCTCTGACTACTCCGATGGGACACAGGCGTGATGTATATGTATGTATGAATACATTTAATATAAGTACGACAATGCGTAAGAAAGATTCAAGTCGTCCACAGAAAAAATTAAAAACATCTGTGTGAATGTAATGTAAAAAAAGATGTGAATGTAATCTTCGAAGTGATGAATGATGCCCGCCCTCCGCTACTAATTGCAGCCCCGTAATAATCCACGATTTATCGGCTTCACCGCTCATACGGCATATTCCGGGTGTCTGGCTGCGTCGCTGTTTGGGACTGATGACGTCGGGGGATTTCGCTTGTCGGTTTAATCAGCGGACAGCAAGTGGCGGCCCGCGATTGTATTTATTCCTATCAATAAACCAGGTACCAATGCAGTCGATCTTTGTATGAGGTCTATACCTCATACAAAGATTCGTTTGCATTGGCACCTCACTTTCACCTATTTCTACCGCCAAACAGCAGTGTTCGCATTACTGTTTCGGTTTGAAGGGTGAGGGAGGCGGTGAAAAAACCTGTGTATTGCGACATAATATCTTCAAGTCTTAAGTTTGGCAACGCGGTAAAGATATCCTTGTGATATTACGAGCGTCTAAAAATAAAAAACCCTGGCTGTGATATCGACAGAACAGATTAGTACCTCTCTCTACCGAGAGAAAGAAGCAGTGCAACAAATGCAACAGGGCGGGTATAGGTAGCAGCATTCTCGTCCAAAAGCGATTCTCTGCGGTCGCCACCACGCTTGCCCAGCGAGGCAATCATGGGCAAATCTCCTTTTTTGCCTATGTAAGTCCACTTTTGTCCAGCAGCAGACGTTTTACCGCAACTATGATGATAATACCTACATATTTTACTAGTATAAGAGAACCGTCATCAATTTACCCGGTTAAACTTCCTAGACGCCGAATAATTATTTCGACATATTCAATAATAGCTTTTAATTTGACGTGCCTATCTAATACGTCAAAAGTCGTGTAGTCAATCCAAACCCAGGACAAAACATTTATAAACATAGTTAAATATGTTATGTTTAGGTGTTAAAATGTATTTAGGTAATATATGAAGTATAAATACCTTAAGCTATTTATCTCGGAGTTAGGTCAATGATAAGATGATATGTGAATTAAAAAAATGCAGTCAATTTAAATAAATCAGTAATATATACTAATATTATAAATACGAAAGTATATCTGTTTATTTGTTATATTAGCACGACATTTTAATGGACAAGGAAATGATAACAAACGTCCTCATACGCATATACATTTATTTATATGTTCGGCCCTCGCAGACCAATGGGTTGGTGACCACTGGCATAATTGGTTTAAGCGCTGACCTTTAATGAATTGCTTTTATGGGATGATTTGTTTTATACCTATACGAATCGAACGCGTTTAAAAGAATACCATTTATATACACTTTATATTATGCAACTCTCCCGTGGGGTACTGGCAGAGTGGAATAGTACCTCTCTCTTTGTACTACCCGGTAAGAGGCGACTGAGGTATCGGAACTAACAGATGTTGGTATATCACATCTTTCCTGTTTCGAAGCCTCCCTCTGCGGTTGGCACTGCCTGCCCAGCGCGGTAATTATGAGCCAAATACCTATTTCCTTGTAGAGATATTCCATCTTTTATGGCTGCTATGATAATAAAAAAAAATGACGTCTATAAGTATATTTACGGTCACTTAGATATACGATTACGATAGCAATTTAAACATGGTTATCATTCAGACACTGTGATTTAATAAAATAATTTTGTTTTTTTTTATAATAATAAAAATAATAGTTTTATAGGTTGTCCTGGCACTGCGATAAGAAGCTTTAAGCACTTGCGATACGGATATTAGACAACAGGGGAATTACATACAAATTTCTTAAGACGCGAGTACATATAAATAACACCCAGACATAGTACAAATACGTTATGTACATTCAACATATATAAATATTTGTTCTGGATGCAAACGAACCCACGACCCTTGCCACATAAGACAGGATCACTACCATCTCCACCATTAGGCACGTCGATTTTGTTACCACTTTGTATGATAAACTAGCTTTTTCAAGCGACTTTGACAGGGTGGTATTAGGGGAGAGTTTAATTCATTGCCCAAACCTACATTTGGTGAATTTCCCAACCAGGATTAAATCAAATCGATCTCACCCAGTATCCTCAAGATTCCTTAATACAGCTTAAAATATATAATTAAATGATTTAAACTGTCGCATGCATGACAAATTTCACTAAAATACATAAATTGCGGTAGCGCTGGGAAAGTGTAACAAAAGACAGATACACATTTTTAACATTAGTAAGTACATATAGATAAAGTTGGTATTCTATTTTATTTCATAAATAAAATCTACCATTAAGAATTATCTTAACAATTAGTATATCATGTTTGAAATTGAATAAAATTAAAAACTGTTTAACTTTATACAACTTTCCTTTGCTTTAAAATGTTGTTAACATTTTAATATCGACATACAGAATTAAATTTAAATATTAATCGAGTGATCTAACAAAATAATGCGTCAGCTTAATTAAAAAGAGAAAGGATTCGTTACAAATTTAATAGTAACCGACGATGGAATAAATACGTCAAATTAATTTATGTGATTAGAAACCAGAGTGATAATCGAAAGCTAAGGGGCGTGTACTGCCAATTTCTAGTATTGAAGATATTATTTGGCAATAAGGATTATTAGGGCACCTACTACCGGTACACGAGAATATCTCGATCGAAATTAATTCGAACATTCTAGCGACTGAAATCTTTGCGTGTAGCATAACACATCTTTGTAATCTGTGTGCTGTTTGGTAATTGTTGGGCGTCTGGCAACACGAATTTTATTATTTCGTGTGATGCTAGTGTTACTAATTCTTGTCTATATTGAAATCATCCCATTCCATACAATTAGATAAATAAACAAACTTAAGGAAAATTACTTCCAATTCAAACTCGATAAGTCAAATAGTATTTAAAAGGAATTAATATTTGGAGCAAAAGTACAGTAGAAATAAATGAACATTTCTTAATTACATTTAACGTTACAATTTCAAGTCATTATAATTCCAGCATAAATATACTAGTACTAAATAAGCTGTGATTGTAAATCACTTAAAATTGGAACCAGTGGTAGTGGCCATTTAATACGTGAATAAGACGTGAGACCACAACAATATATTTAGAGAACCGGTACACGCCGGAAGCAGATGGGCCGGACTATAGCTGTTCGTTAGTAATTAAAACTATTAATCTTCCTTAGAAACGATATATGACCGCCATACATCAACAACAGACAGAATTGGAATACAAATCGAAAATGTATTAGCGAATGTTGTGAATAGACGACTTTATTTTTACGACCTTTTAATGATATTGTTGGTGTACACGCGACTGCAGATCAAACTAACCAAATCAGGCATGATCTGTGATCATAGCTAGTTGACATATTTTGACAGATTTGTGTAGGTTCGCCAGAAGCCGTAGGTACATACAAGCGGTACAAGCAGGCCGCGAAAGTTCGCTTCTCGGTAAAATGATTTTCTTTTTAATTACGCTGAGTGTATAAGTATTAACATGACGGGCCCGATGGCGCAGATGGTAGTGATCTTATCTTGTGCGCAAGAGGTCGTGGGTGCTATTCCCACCCAGAGAAAATATTTATATGATGATATTTGTGTTTGTTCTGTGTCTGGGTGTTAAATATATGCATTTAAGTAGTATATTTGTGATTCCTCTGTTGACTGGCGTTCTTAACACAAGTGCTTTAAGCGACTTGCCACGGAGTCAGGTCTATGTATGAGATGTTGTGGGAATTTATTATTGTTTAATATCCCTAGTACTTCGTCTAATATATAAAATTCTCGTGTCACAGTGTTAGTTGCCATACTTTCGAAACGGCTGCTATATATTGTTCATACTCCTAAATGATAAGGGTTATCAAATCCTAACATATTTAATTTTTCGGTATTTTTTTATGTGGGCATTAAAAATACATGCAACCCTAAATTTTCACCCTTCTATCTCTAACCTCTATTTTTTAATAGTTTAATATTTTATACCATTGCAACAAACAGCGTTTGCTGGGACAGCTAGTATACTATTAAGTGCAGGGTTTCTGTCAATAATTTACCTTATAGTAATAACCGTACTTTACTCAAGTTATTTTCATCATACCAGCCATTAAAAGTCCACTGCTGGACTAATGCTTCCCCAAGAAAAGGGAATTTTTCCCAAATTGCCACGCTGGGCTAATAAACGGGTGGTAGTTCACAGAATAACGCTGTTTAGTATCAGCAATTGATTTTAAATATGTCATCATTAAAAATCAATTTCTATCATATCATAGGCAGCAATAACGAAACGAACTCAAGAAAGCCGTATTCAACTGTCGTCGTCCATTGTCAACGATATTTTAGCAAAAAGTGACATTAAATCGACTGACAAAGAGGTGAAAGTGTATCGGGGCCATTGTCGACGCATCTATCGAGGCGATTACACCCTGAGAACTATTGCTTAATATGCACAAAAAATGGAGAGTGAAATTAGTGAGCAGTTGAGAGCGTGCGGATAGGAGGGGCTTGAATGATGTTCTTAGTAAAGTACACACTGTTCGGGTTCTGTAGAATGTCTGTATAGCTCAGGATGTTTTGTATTTGCACTGTATTGAGGATTACGAGAAACATTTTTCAGTGCGGCGTACATACATTGTTTCAGATTATAACGTAGGTATTAATTGAAGTAACAGTTCAGTTTTTAAGTGTTATTTATGGCTGGCTTTTATACATTAATATCGATTGCGAAGTTTTGACAGTTAGGGTAGGTCGATCGGTTGCTGTATGTAATGAAGTATGATTGCTGATTTTCAGTGGTCAAATAATATTAAAAAATATATATTAGTGGCGTGAATATGTATTCATAAAGTTACAATCCTTTCAGTAATGTAATAACGAAGATTCACCGAATTCATTGCATGTACTTTCGAATTGTGTAATGAGTTGGTTCTCATGTCGGATTATATTGATATATGAAACTGACATAAAACAGACGTAATGACATGGAGTTAAATGCAACGACTGAAAATACTTTGATAAGGTTTTTGACATAAGAGCGCCTTCTCAGAACATGATATAAATTAGTGTATTAATAAAAAAAAATTCTTTACTGTGCACTAGCAGCGCTTTTTGGTTTCACTTATTTAATTCCCTTTCCCGTGACAATATGAGAATAGAATATGCATCCTATGTCACATGCAGATGATGTTATTTTTTCTTTAATGGTCCCGTAATGTTGGTCCCGTATTTTTTTTTCAAAAATATAACGCAGCCTACGTCACTCGACACGGAAGTATCTCTCTATCGGTGATAAAATTATTTTAAATCGGTTTAATAGTTTTTAAGTTCAAACGTAACAAACAATCAAACCTTTTCTTTTTATAATATTAGTAAAGTAAAGATTAGCAACAGTATTATAAAACCAGACCCCTAAAGGCGGGGTTGGCGCGTGTAGACGCGCCTGCGCAAGAGTTGCATGTTACCGTTCTTCATGCCTCATTTGATAATGTACGTCGTGGCACAGCGGCCGCGTGGTATTTAGCCGTCATGTTAACTAGTTCTCAGGTTTCATAATAATTATTACACTGACGCGTCTTTTAATAAAGCAATTTAAATACCGTCATGTAATTTTATTGGACACAGATATATGGTTCATTATTTTCTTGTAATCTGTCACGCTTTCCCCTAATAAGTGTTACTTTTATTTATAAGTAATGCTTAGGGTAAATTCACACATCTCATACGTCAATCTAACTTCGACATAAGATCCACTTAATGCAAACGTGTTACGGACATCAGATAACAAAATGATCATAATTATAATACTTAAATAATAAAAATATATTTAACACCCAGACACCGGACTCGCTCAAATATAAATCATATGTTTATTGTCCTGGGTGTGGATCAAGCCCACGATCCCAAGGATCACAAGATAGGATTACTACTATATGCACCATCGGTCCTATAGAATTAACTTGACGAAGGTCCAAGAACAAGTATATCAGCGTAGATTAAATGAAACGGAGCATCGCCAATGTAGCTCTGAACAGCGTTACAATTGGGGAGATTTTGCCCACAGGTCTGATCTTTTCTGCAGCAGATATAGGCACGATGTCTGTAGAACATCAACTCGCAAACTATGCAAACATATATTCGAATTAAAACAGTTGGACAACAATACAATTACTTTACAGTGTGCTTTAGAACCACTCTGTGCAACTCCAACAGTTCTATCAACTATCGTATTTTATTGGTAGTAAGTAAGAGATAACTATGAACCACATGTCTTCTGGTTCCACTAACAAGCTGTTTAACATTTTGTATATAAAGCCATTAATATAAATTTAACATTACATAAGGTAAACGCGCAGGCCAATGTGGTCTTAAACAGCTGCACCCGCAACATTATTCAGTGAACCTTAATATTTGCGAAATAGCAGTAGATTTGTATACACAATAGTTATTTAATTTTAAACACGCGCTGAAAAATGTTTATCTGTGGCCCGAAGGTCGCTTGCATGCACTCTCTCTTGTTGGTGAGGCCGAGATCGTATTGTTCACCATTGTACCCTCGGTAAGCCGGGACTTATTAAGGCTAGTCGGTAGTCTTGCTGTATATAATTCGCAATTAGTGCATGCTTGAATTGGTTTGATATAGTAATTTTTTAGTTAGTTTTGGTTTATTTATCGAAAACTGTTAAAAAGAATTGAACTATAATCAGTTCTCTACAAACCGAATAGTAATAGTTCCACCCCGCCCTGCAAAATATTTATAAAAGAGGCAAAATACCAGGGTAATAATATATATAGAGAGATATTCCGAGGATACAATGATCGCATACTCTCTATCTGTTTGCCAGTCTAGTAGTGTATATTAAACATTATGATTGTTGCACATTATAAAATAACCGTCACTTTTAAAAACGGAAATGTCGAACATAAAAATAAACGTTTGAAACCCGATGAAAAGTTTTATTCGGGGAGTTCTAATTTCTTTATTCACTTTTTATTATTTAAACTTCCGCTATTCTCTTTCAAATATGTATAATTTATTAAAATAAATCCTTAACGATTGTATCGTTTGGATGTTTAACGGCTAATTCGCTCGAATTAGTCTGTCACGGTAATTAGCTCTTTCGCGAATCAGTGCATTGTGGACTAATTACATAAGCCATATAATTGCGCGGAATCTATGAGTACATTCTTTAGTAAGTAAATATATTTAATGGATAAGATTCTGCCGTGCGCTACAGGTAGAGTAGTGCCTGCCCCTGTCCCAGGTGTAGTTAGAGGCGACAAAGGTATCAGAACCGAAAGGTGGCGTCACTCTCCGCGATTGCTAACACGCTTGCCCAGCGCGGCAAATATGGGAAAAATTCACACTTTCTTGATATGTCTTACAGTGGACTTCCAATGATTGGTTTGACTATTAAAATATGATCACGAGCAAGTTAAATGAAAATGTTTAAAAATGGAGTATCATCATGAAAATAAAAATGTTCTTTTAATTAAAATTTATCTAATAGGAATAATCAGTAGGGATAGGAAAAATAGGAATAGGAATATTACAAAAAACTCGATAGAAATGACTGGCTCAATATTTAAAAAATATAATGCTTAGTCTATATTTCGCTCATAAAGGTATTTAGATCTTGTTACAAAAAAATGTTTTTGTTTAACCTTCTGAAATTTCCAACGTCCAATCAGAGAACCAGGTATTGAGTTTAGCGCTCATTCTATATAAACTGCAAGGGTAACAGAAGGGAGCCACTACAACTTACCCCAATGAGATTTTCTGGGTACATACAATTATTTAAGCAATTTAATTGCTATTTAAAAAATAATTGCGCCACGATCCGCCGCGACCGAGAATTCTCCTTTAAATCTAACGATGATTAAAATCATCATAGCTGGTATAATAGTAGAATCATAATTCCTAGTGGAATTTCGGAATATTTTAGACCTTATTTAGGACTTGTGAGACACCGTTGAAGCATACAGCGGATCATCGACACACGTTAATTTGTGTCCTTAATCCGCGCCGCTGTTTGTATCTTTCTATCGTAAATATAATTTTCCCGATCCTTATTAGGCGCAGTAAGCCGCGATACCCGCAGGGTTCAAGACGATAATAACACCCATGAAATGAGGATTAAGTACTTTCACAAGGGACGAGCAATCATAAACCTACATGTATTCATTCGGGACAGTAGTGATGTGGGTATCTTAGCGATGAACTTTATAGCGTTTTATTGTTAATTTTATGGCGATAAAATTGCTAATTTCACATTTATATACACTTGGGTACCGATTATCGAAACATATTTTAAATGTAATTAGTTTTTAACTGTGTTTTAAAACTGGAATCTAGAAATAGTTTCTAAAATATATTATTTCTTTTTATTTTATTACTGCCTAGCCTGGCTGCGGCTTTACTTGCATTCTTCCCGTTGTCATATACAGGAATATAATATATGTTGAATTAATTAATGATAAGTTAATTTTTCATTAGAACAATTATTTCAAATCAGTCAAGTAGTTTTTTAGTTTATTTGTTACAAACGTACAATTATATAAGTCATGGCATGGCATAATAGTATGGTTTTATGAAATATAAGAGAATAAGAGAGCACTCGGTTAAGATGTAATAGTGAAAGATATATGAAATATATTGTCTTGTATTGAAGTTCATAATTTATTTTTCTATAGTTGATAATCATCATCATTACACTCATAAAATCCACCGTAAGATTAGGACTTCTCCAAGTAACTTTCATTAGGACCAGTTGTATGGCGGATTGTATTCAGCACGATCCTGTGGTCGCCCTTTTTCCCTGCAGGTGGACTCCATCGGAGATGTTAAGTAGTCCTCCGACATTAGTATAAATAAAATATAGTTTAAATTCTAAACAATTTAGAAAAGCCTGTGATAGCATTCTGTTAAATAACAAAAACAATATAAAAAATTACACACAAAATTTCAAGAAATAATTAAATAAATGTTGCACGTCACCTCACTTGCTAAAACTTCTGATAAGGTGCCTCAAAGTACCTCAAAAGAGATATGGCTATTTAGTAAATAAGTAATTACTTAATGCATACAATAAGGTTTATCTTCAGCAGTTTACAATCATAAACTTAAGGTTAGTCTTACTTGAGGAACTTTATGTTCTGGCCTTAAGCCCTATCTGATTAGCAGGTTTATTGGTTATTTAGACAATAAAATTGTTAGCTGCTAGGACGGTCAAATTTGAAAGTGAATAGATTGTTTTTCTTGGAATAAATATGTGACATCACATCACTGTTCTTTGTTTCAGTACGGTAATCGAACCCTGGTATCTCAAGTGGCACTCTAAACCATTGCGCTAAACTGCTTTTGCTGAACATAATAACTGTAACGATTAAGAAATGTCAATAATCACAGTAGCAAATAATCTATATTTCCAACGAACACCACTGAGGCATTCGACGCGGGTGTCGGTGTGCGGAAGTGCCCATGCAACCCAATCCGCGGTACACGCTTAGTTGTGGGCGGCCGGAGCTATAAATTCACGACTAAATGTTCTCAGCGTTGTTTTAAACAAGTTATGTAAATAGTTCTCTATTTTCTTCGTCACTCGCGTGCATAAAATATTTACGCCAGTATAGGACATGAGTTGTTCTATCTGTATCGTAAACAATCTCACAATACTACTTTAAACCTTGCAGATCCTATCTCCACTTTTATGATATCAATCCAGACAGTTCTTCAATTTCAAGGCAAACCGTTACACAAACCACATTTTACGCGGCAAGATATGAAGACAGAAGACTGAAGAGTATAACAGGCTTGATGGTTGGCGTTTGTGGACAATGGCCTTCGATTCTGTCGAGACGTGGGCTGAGCTCGAATTTCTTTAGCGATACTATCGGGTACATTAGTCTTAAAGTGTTTGTATGACAATGCAATTATATCGGACCTAGTATAGGAACGGAGTTCGAAGGTTATTTCTCTAAAAATTGGTGTTAGAAGTTACCATCAGCATTACCGTAGCGTAGTTATGATCTGCGATATGCGACTATCAAAGGATAGTTGTGAGACTTACTGAGGAAACACTATAACTCATAATCATCATTATCTATTGCTGGACAGACGTGGTGTCTCTGTCGCCTCCTACGACATCTGGTATAGGTAGGTGGAGGTACTCTTCTATTCTACCCCACGGCTAATAACAATAATAAAAATGCAAAAGAAATTCAGTCTGTTACACTTTCACGGATTAATCAGAAAAGCAATTTTGATGACAATTTCTATCAAAATTGTAGCTTGCACCTGGAGTAGAATGCTTAAACTTGACGGAAGTAAAACCACACTGACAACTACTAAATTTACATGTTAAATACAATATGAAACAAAGCAAAATAAGTATCCGCGTACGTGTGCGCACGCGCATTAACATCGACCGACAGCTGATCCTGAGTTATACGCGGGAAATTGTCTATCTGTCGATTTGCATTAAATTAAGCCGTCGATTCTAAGCATTTGGAGTTATATTATTATTTATTATCTAGAAATTATAGGAATATAGGAAATATAAATAAGTATTAACGATACGAATAAAGATAATAAAGCTTCTAAAACTCTGTAATACTTGCATACTACGAAGCGCGAAATAAAGATGTTGAAATATTCAATATTATTATTCAAGACTTTATCCATGAGAATTTTACATTTCACCCCTGAGGAACTTCTGTATTCGGAGAAGAAGTCTACGCCGCTTTCAGACATTTAAACTGTGTAAAATACCGTGCCTTAAATACCGTCCTTACATAACACTAAAACGCTGGATCTAAATAAAATATTTCAGACCATAAATAAAATGTTATGCAGGTATAACAGGATGACAGAAATCTTAAATGTGGAAATTACGTCACGTCCTACAACTTACGTCAAAAGTAATCACATGATAATATTACAACCATGCAAGCGACCAGCTCAGTTAATTAGTAAAGTTTGTTATCTTGTAAAATCACTAGTCCAGTAACTTGAATAAATACGATATTTTATTATTATATATAATACGAAAATTTGTGTGCGGCTATTAGCAAGGTGCTGATTATATTTGCTTGTTCTATAAAGACAATTAAACAAAATTGAATACCTAACTTAAATTGTGGAGCGGGGCAGCAGTATAAATGAATTATCGATAACAACGTGATGACTTCAAAGTATTATCTATTCAAGTATACATCTTCTTTGTGAATACTATTTTCTATGCTCATTAATTTGGTTGATAAAAATGTATTTTATCAAAATAGATACGCAGCTTTAGATAAATTTATCCATATTTAAGTATTTTTTAAATTGTTGGTAAAGTTTACGATACGATTTTTGACTGATTTATATATAATAGCGTATGCACACAGGTGCGATATATACCTGAAGTACTGACGTCAGGTACATATTTCTATAAAATTTTAGTACATGCATTAAATTTGTACGTAATCAATAAACACTACGCATGGCTGTTTATTTTATTTCCAACAAATTAAAAACTGAGTGTCAAGCATTGGCCACTAAAGATGGTAGACATATTGAAAATGCCACCCCCATCCATAGAAACTATTTTATTTAATTAACTTATTACCTATACTATTACTATAATAGCGAAAGTGTACCTGTCTGTTTGATAGCCTTCCGCAACTAAAATGCCTACGAGCCAAATATAATTAAGATTAAGACAAAGGTTACTTAAGATTTTTAATTATAATAATTTATTTTCATAATCCAAATGAATAACGGATAAGATTACACGAACGAAGTATTCACGTTCAGAAAAGCTAGTATAGTCAATGACCATAGTCAAAAGATGCGTAGATCTGTTTTAGGTGCAAACTCCCCTATTGCAAGACCATGTAAACTGCTAAACGAATAAAGTGATTTGATCGACTTCAATTGCCAGGCTCAAATTAAACTTGACTCACTGAAAATTCCTCCTTATTGGGAAGGCCCATGTCCAATGGACTTCCAAGCGCTGGTGAACCTAAATAAATAAATAAACAAAAGTTCATAACTCCCAACAAAGACATTCCCGACACCATCAGAAAAGGCTCGCGTTAACTTACAAATCACCCAACTGAAACATTGCATTCGGATTACCGCTGCCACCGCTATCGACGATATCTCCCGATACTTGTCGACGCGACTGACTCACAACGATACTATCGAACGCCCAGACTCGAAATCAACCGTGACTATAATGTTCTATTTTATGGCTTATGCCTTAATCTCTCGTAGAAAGTTGTCCGGCTCTGAATTACTGATACTTTTATGCAATGTATCAAGATCAATTATTTATGTTATGTAAGGCAATCAAACGGACGTTAGTCCGGAGGAAATAATGGCTGGAGCTTTGTTTATGGTAATCCGAAAAGCGGTTTGTCATTACAAGTTGTAGACGTCGTGTAATCACGTCGCTAATGCGCGGTCAGCATGTAAATGACGGGCAGAAATGGGACCGCTGTATCTTGAGGATCACTCGATTTATCTGCATAGTCATTGATAAAATACCTTAGAGAATGTATTTAAATCAAATATTTTTTATTTAAGATATTTTTTATTTAACTATTATATTATCAAGTGAAGTTTACTGATGTGACGAGAGTCTACTGTTAGGCATTGCCCTTCCCCAAGAAAGGGGGAATCTTACCCATCATTAAAGTAAACGGGTTTGCTGCTGCCCATTCCCGCCCTGTGCATTTAATCTACACCATTACGGATTGATATACCGCCACCTGTCTGTTGAGTTACCTTAGTTCCCCTCGCCCCCTACGACACCTTATAAAAAGGATGGTACTATTCTACTATCCCGGTACCCTACAGCACACAAATGTTCAAGAATTTTTGAAGTAGGTAGGACTTGTTCATGCTATATCACATATTATACAAGACTTAATACAAGGCATTACAGATAACAACCTAATATTAAAATTAAACATTTTATGAGATGAAGCATTCCCTTCTGTTCCTGTTAGAGAAGTGGCAATATTTTTGGATTTAATAGTTTCGACGAACGAAATGTAATAATTAATGAGACACGGTATAGAGAGATATTTGCTTTTCCATTAGATCATTTCGCTCCACATATGATATAAACTTAAAATCTTTGTATGTATATTCTGCGTTTCAGTAAATAGTCAATATGTCTTTTTGTTCCGTAGTTGACCAAGGATCAAATATTCTAAAATCATAAACTTCGCCAAACGGTCTCTTTGAATAACTATAGATATCTTAAGATGTTGCATAAAATACATGCATACATCGCCTGTATCCCATCTCGGTAGGCAGAGGGAGGGGAGGACTATCAAATTATATATATAATTTCACAGAAGTGAGAAAGGAAAGTTAAGTACGATAACATTTACTCGAAAAAATAACTTGTCCCGTTTTCAGTCGTGCAGTCCCGTTGGTTATTTTCTAGTCAATATAATCCTAAACATAATTCAGTATATTCTATGCCTAAAACTTCTAAAGTAACAAGTACACCACTAGTTAAGTAAATAGTGTTTGTGATAAACGAACTCGCATATAAATAATTGATACCACATTTCCGTCCGCTATCATTCACCGAGTACTAAACGATAGCTAAAATCAATTTGCTTCCTCAAAGCTGTAGAACTAACCATAATGAATGACTTTTAGCCACGCAGATAGATTTTATTTTATAGATTGCTAGGAAATTGTATGATTCAGATGTTATAGCACGCTCGAATGGTTCGCTATCGTTCAATGTTATTCATCAACTTTTATGTAATTTCTAAGTATTAACGTTTGTAAAGATATCGTGACTTCAGTTTTCTGCTGTAAGAGTGCCTCCGCTCCAAGAGCTTGGGCAAGTTACATTATGCTATCTTAAATTAGGATACATTATGAGTTCAGTGTCAACTATGAATATGTATCATAGATAAATTCGAGATTGCAATTCTTGTATTTCCATCTTATTCAAAATACAAAAGCAAATTTATATACATTAAAAAAAATAGCCGCATGTGTATAAAACAACTTTTGTCAGATGACTGCGAAAGTTTCAATTTAAAAGTATATGTCATTTCATGGTGAAGGTTTTATCATCATCATTATATCAGCTATACAACGTTCACAGCACACAGGCTTCTCAAAAAAAAAGGGAATTTTGCCAAAAATTACCGCGTTGGGGTCTCGTTGCAATGAATCACACTTTTTTTGGTGGATATACCACCATCTGTCAGGTTCTTCAGTCGCCTCTAACACCTGAAACAGGACAAGGTGTACTGTGCCGGTATTATTTGAATGATATGATATGATACTATTTGAATGATACATTATTGATTTAAGTAGTTTTATAACTATTATATTAACTTTAAAATTATGGCTTTAAAATTATTGAGAACGGTTTCCTTTAAATAATAATGTTTTTAATATAAAGTAGTGACCGCGTTAATGTTAGAAAATTATATCTATTGAATGTCAAGCAAATGATGAAAGTTTTTACTATAATCCGCACAAGAGAAAACATGTCACTATCGAGAATAAAGGTCACAAATGTTTAATAGAGTTGTCTACCATAACGTACCTAATGAGGCATGACAAATAAATCATAATTAGCCCAATTCAAGTGCACAAGTTTTCATTACACCCACAGCGAGTGTAGCGAACACAGATGGTTGACTTTCTATACGTGCGTGGGCAGCTCTGCTGCGCTTCGTTAGTGCAGCAGAACGCATCGGAGAAACCGGCCGAATCGTAAACTGATATCTATAAATATGAGAATACTAAGCGATGTCCGATTTCATATACATATATTTGCTTAGGTGACGGTGCTTGCAGATGTGCAAGCTAGTTTCACTATTAATGCGCACATGTGTTAAATTTGTGTATATAGTTTTTCTCAGCATACATTTCAGTGGCCTCAAATGCATATCTTCTTATTTTTTTCTGTGAATTATCATCATCATCACAGCACCCGCGAAATCAATCACTGGATCAAAGGCCGCTTCAAGAAGGGAAATTTTGGCCTTTATTGCCTGTCCAAGGTGGACTGGCTTGATGGCAATCACAAAGCGTAATTAGCTCCGCAAAGGGAATGCTGCCTGCCATCTACGCTCTGTTCCATTTGAGCTTTTCTATTTCGGGTAAATTATATCGCAGTCTATGAGTGGTTTGTTGATACTGTCTTATTCGCATCCAAAATTTAATATTTGTATACGTATATATCATAATATTATTATTATTCGATATTTGCTATGGGCAAAGTGTGCCGGCAATGTTTAATAGTAACTCCCCTTGTACCGGGTGGAGAACCGATAGATGGCGGTATATCCAATTTCTATTATTCAAAATAGTGTAGCTCAAATGTACAGGGCAGGGATAGGCAGTATACCTGTTGCAAAAGCTATGCTCTGCGATTGCCAACAAGTTTGCCCAGCGCGGGAATTGTAGGAAAGGGAGCTTTTTTAGGGAGGTTTATTTCCAACAGTGGATTACTAATGGCTGCAATAATGATGATTTAGACAGAGATACGAAATATGACAAAAGATCTTCAGGTTACAAAAATATTGCCTGAACATGATAAAGAGACCATGACATGTATCAATAAAAATATCAAACCTGTCAGTATCAAAAGACTATCGCTGTTATCCTTACTTCAACGGCCAATATGACCCGTTTAACCCTTCGGACAACCCTCTATAGGTGCACCCCTTAAGTTTACTTTCTATACGTAGAGATAGTTTAGCAAACCTTACATTACCTCTGGGTGCTATTCACTAACCGAATGAAAGTGATGCTCGAATTACTTACCGAGTTGGAATTATATTATCAAAGATCTATTATGGTTAACACGAACAAAACTGTAGCGATCCAAAAAAATTCAATCACTGCTTTTTGGCGATAGAAATAGGTCACCCGTTAATATTCCACTCAGTAAGATACCAATACAGATGACATGTGTGTGAGGTCTACCTCGTGTATAATTCTGCCCCGTGAGAAGTTTACAGGTTTTAGAAGTATCGTCTCTTTTTAAGTTAACCACGTGTCAATGTAGTACTGTAATTTGTTTTACGTGTCCTATTATTTAGACAATAATATCATATATAACTCTACATATTAAGTCTTGTTTGATAAAAAAAAATATAAAAATAAATAAAAATATTAAATTAAATATGTCGTGTACACATCACCCAGCTTACCGTCTAGTTAATATTATATTTAATTATGAATATGTAAATCTGTAAGTGTACCTAAAATAAATGTATGTATAAATAAATAAACTAACATTCTTAAATTCAATAGCTATTACGTATAGACATCAAACTATCACATTTTAAGTAAAGAGATACTAAACAAGAAATTATCTGGTAGTCTACCAGTAATATACAGTTGAATTAAGAAGTAGGCCTAGTAATTATTCAAATCCTAAAGCCCTAACGTACGATGCCCATAACGCTAAAGGTATAGTTAACTGGCAAGTAGGATTGTTAGTACGCCATCTGGTGATTATAAACACAACGCATGGAAGAGTTTGTTTTAATAATGACTAGACACGGGTTAACTTAATATAACGAACACATAATACATTAGTCAATATCAAACACAATCTAGAATATTTATAACATACGAATAAATCATGCGGAATTCTCATGGAACGAGGAAATGTTATTTTAGGATACGCCGAGCCAGTAACAGGCTGGAACACGTGGGTGGCTGCTTTCCATTTGCATCCTCACATCTGGTTACGAACAACCCCGGCTATATCAGTATATGGACAGTTCCAAGGCATATACAATCTGTAATTACTTGTCGCTGACGTTTATTGCCGCTACAACCGCGTTTACTGCTTTTCCACATCTAGCAGCTTCATTTAGTATCATTGCATATTTTGTGCGGTAATCGATGGATAATAAAATATATAGCTCTCTGCTTTCTCTTCTTTAGCACAGGAAGTTAACATTAATTGATATGAACCTGTGACCTTATAATGTATTTTAGATCTTCGTTAAGTGTTTTTGCTGCTAACGGTGCTTTGAATTTTAATGTCCCTGATAAAGACTTTAAGATAAGCTTTAAGTCTTTATCAGATCTGACAGCACTTTAAAGGCAATCGTTAAGTTGTTAGGGAATAAGTTGCAAGAATATGTACTAGCTTAATTACTTAGGAATGCATTATAGTAATGAGAGTTGCCAGTCCTTGAGATAGACGTTTTACTTCGATATTTGTCAGGTCACATGCTATTTTTCTTCGTTGTAGCTTGAAGTATGTTTAAGACCCAAATTAAAACATGTATTTGATGATCAGTTAGGTTTTATATCATTATACTCCAGGTCAGTTTAAGAAGAAATACATTAGGTATACTTATAAAAACTGAAGCAAAATAAGTTATTACTAAAGAGCTTATTGGTTACCGTGAGGTACCAGTATGTAGGTTACCGTGAGGTACCAGTATGTAGAACAGTACCTCCCTCTGTACCAGGTGTCGTAAAAGTCGTAAAAGTGCAAAAAGAGGTTATAGCAAAAATAGATATCACAAATTTGTGGGAATCGCAGCAATAGTGATAGTGACACAACGACTTTATATTATATAATTCTTACTAGATGATTCTTAAGAGGCCCGCGGGAATTAAAGTTTTCTCGTAATAAAATATTTATTGTATTATATATTTTTCGAGCATAATGTTGAAACTACTTACAAAACTAGTTTAATTAAATTACGAGACGAGTAGTACCTGCGTAATAAACGGATACACATTACATCTATATAATTCTAATATTAATTCGACATGAAAAAGTGAAATATCTCTCGTAATCCAAGCATTACAGGTAAAGAGCAGTTATGAAACATTCGAGCGCAATTGCGCGAATTAATCTCGTAACGCTAAGCCAAAATATGCTAACAATGACTTGTTCAATTCCATTTTAGGACGTAATGCATAATTGGTTGCGATCTTTAGCTAATAATCTACGATTGGACTGAATATGCTAGCAAATTGCATAACACTATGCATTTTCTACACGACCATTAATTAGCAGAAATACTGGATCTGAGCTGTGGTAAAGAGACATTGTATAGTCCGGCCTAGGTTAAGCTTAGGTGCTGTGGGAAGAGTGGAGGAGGCGTAGGCCACGCATAATTATCGCAACTATTATAATTAGACCTCCGTCCCTTTTGAGCTCCCCTAACATACATTTAGGGTTAGAATTGGCGGCTTAAAGTTCAGGGACCACCTTATATTGGCCGGGGAGAAAAGGAACAAAACCCCGTTAATTTGTCCTGCTTTAAAATTGTGTGCGCTGTGAAATCGATTACCTGGTCAGTCACCATCGACTCGTTAATTGGGGTGTGGTTATTTGTTGATTATTATTTCTTGATTGACGATTACTTGATTATACGTATTTGAAATAAGGAGGTCTAAAGTTTGAGTTTCTTGAAAACAGGTTGCGAAGACCAATTTGGAAGCAAGTGGGATAGGGATCAAAAGGTATCGATCGATCGTTTTTCTATAAAAAACTGTACGTAATTCGAATTTAAAGAAGTATAAATATGGTGAAGAGCAAACCTAAAATATTATTACATTGGAATCTGATTTTCTTATAGTATTGGCGCAAAGTCAACCTCTCAATATCAATTAAATAGTTCTTAGACATAATAAATTACAAAACGATTAGCCCGCAAAGGACAACCATAGTTCACTCACCTATCTCCACGATGAAATAGTGATGTAACTGTCGCGTATCGATGGTTCGAAAGAATGCGAGCACGTAACGATAATCGGATAATCGTTCGATGACTCGAGATAATCGATACTCGTATTGTTTTCAAATGCATGGCTTAAGGTCTTATGGATGATACGCTGAGGCTTTTATGTAAAATAAATAGACTTTAAGGATTATAGATTTTGGGCTCAAGTGAATGGATTTCTATTTAAATTAAGTGCTTGAAATTACCAAATGTACGAGGTATAGTATATTGTTCTTTTTTCTACAATTTAAATAACAATATTTAAGTCACGTTGACAATAGAGAAGTAAAAAGAATTTAATATGAACGGATTGGACGTATGGATATTTGTTACTATTTTCCGCAAATGCGAGTAGATATTTTAATGTTTTGTGTGAGATTTCTTTTTAACACTAAAAGTAGATGCCGTGGGCAACAGGCTGTACCTTGTGTTTTTCCAATAACGTTATTTTTATTCCATTTATAATGTACCTTCATTTTTAGTTCTATTTATTTAAAATGTCAATTATATGCAACAAAGTTCGCAAATTTTACCCCCAACTGGCATAATGTATCTTTTTTTTTAGAATTGTATGTTGGCGTTGATTTACCGAGAAGTATATACACATACATATTTTTTAATTCACTGAACTGAAATGCATATGACTGCTAGTATTAATATCATCGTAAAATTTACTATGGTGTCCTAAAACAGTAAATACCTCCACAGAATAAACTATACACACAATATTTACGATCATACGCAGTCTAAATTGCAAAAGCACCGGTTGAATCACCCACTTATCAGAGATCGATACCTGCTACAATACATTAGTGACGTTCGTTGTCGATAGTCCGAGATTGCCTGTTGTATAATCGACCGATGTATGTCGAGATATCGGGCGGGTGTCAGGGCGAGCTGTTACGACGCCTGTTTGACTTAGACGCTGAGGGTTACCAACCTTAGCGAGTGGGGAAAATCTTTGCGGACGCTATTTGGGGTCGTTGGTGCGGTGGGGCTAGTGATGATTGGAGTCGATACATGTATTTTATATTCCCTTATTATATTTTTTAGTTTATTTTATCTCTCTCTCTTTGTTTAAACTAACTATATTGTTATTTATATAACATAAATGTAGCTAACGTATCTATAACTATCATCAGCCAGTGCAAGTCACGACAAAATAAGACCAAACGGACAGAATAAAACATTTTAAACATACAGTAAAATTTTATTTGATCACGTAGATATTGTTAACAGAAAGCGCATTTCTACCACTATTAAAACAGGTCTATTTCCTTTATCTCGTAGAGTCCCAGGTTATAACATAAATCGAAAGAGCAATCGCAGATTAAACCAACTCTATCCCGTGTACAGAATTAGCTAGAGCCAGTAGCTCTATCAAATGTTAATTACAGAACTTGTACAAGTAAATCTGTTTTATCAGACTACAAATATCTGATAGTGGCCGAGTCAGCGTTAGATACAACTGTTAAGATGTCAAAGCAAACTGAGCTTTATGACCGGTCGTGTAATTGAATATACATGCATTGCTTTGACTGAACGTTCGTAAGTGACATATAAAACACATCTTATATTATTATAGTACGTAATAACTACAACTTACTTATTATTTAATCCTCATTGTATGATTGTGTCAAGAAATAATTATATTCGTTCAAATATAACTTGATTAGAATGACTGAATTTAAATGTAGTAGCACTTGCATTATGGTATATGGCATCATAATTTGTTATTATCACCTACTGTTTACATTACAAATGTTTTACATATAATACATATTATACAAAATAAACTAAATCTAAGACAATAGACTGTTAAAATATTTTAAAAACACTGCTAATCTAATTAATCCGTTTTTAAGGAATATAGGTTAGCTATATAGTATTACCAATTAATCACAATATACTTACAAAAACAAAATCGTGAATTTATTTGCCTAACTCCAGCTTACCTGTAACAAAACACGTTGGTTTTATGAACACAATAACAATGAACAGAAGAGTAAAAAGTATATTCAAGAAAAAGCACATGCAAATGTCTGAAAATATTAACCAAACTCAATACATACATAAGCGAAGATCTATTCAAAGCAGACTATTGATCTTAATTCGCTTTGATTGCGACATACTTTCCTTGTCAACTTAAAATTCATAAATGTCTTTATTACACGAACACCAACAAAATTTAAACCACACCAGAAAGTTTACAGAAATGTTTTAAATTTGGTCAGAATTAGTCCTGCGCGAGATCTAGTTTTACCAAACAAGTTATAAATGAGTTTTGTATTTATACTTGCATCGCCAGTTTATTCAAATTCTTCTTTCTATCTTAGTGAATGTCTGTGCCTATTTGGAATAACGGGGCTTTCATTGTTGAAAGGATAACATCATTTATATAGGTTAGACCTGTCATACAATGGGCGTCTGCGTTTGTACCTTACTATTATTTATTACTACCACCAAATAGCAGCAAACCGGAAGCAATGCTTCCAGCATTGCTGTGTTCCGGTTTAAAGATTGCGAGATATCCTTGTGATATGATCGTTTATATAGGCTAAGATGACGCTTACTATCATGCGGACTGTGTGCTTGTTTGTCAACCTGGTCTAATAAAAAAATAATATAACAAATCAATTATCTGCCAGTGAAAGTCTCGTTAAAATCGGTCAAGCAAGACAGATCCGTAATTATTTGTAATTACCGTAAAAACTTTTTCATGTATTTAGTATACTCGTATATCATATATCATAGCTTATATCATAGTTAATTTAAAATTACAAACAGTCAATTTTATTTTATTTTGTTTCTTTATTGTTAACGACCTACATATTTAATCAGGAACATATTTTAACCAGGTAGAAGAGGTATTAAAGAAGGGCTAGATCAGAAGTACTAAAAATAAACGCACGTGGATGAAAGGACTAATAGAGTAGGGAAAGCGAAAGAGATATGCCAATATCTAAACAAGCAAAGATCTAGTCTCTGCTTACCACGAGTGGACACAGACGTGATGTGTATTTCTTATATCGCGCGTCAGCGTGAGGCAGCAGGATTAGGAGGAAATATGGTAATCAGTTTCATTCATCATCATCACATCAGCCATAAGACGTCCATACGACAGGACATAGGCCTCCCCAAGTATTCAACAATAGGACCGTTTGTATGCGGTCTGTGTCCAGCGCGTCCATTTTGATTTCTGTAGAAAATTTCATTGAACCGCATTCAAACAGACCAATCTCAACTAATCGATAAAGTCTTACATACTTCACTAAACAAAAAGAAACTAAGAAGCAGTGCCACAAAGAAAATACCCACAGAGCAAGTCATAAAGGACCCTAGCAAGGTAGGAACGGTCTAATAAAATGTGTCGAGGCATTGCCAAGGTAACTCAAAGGTCAAGTTCAAAGGTTCACGGCCGCGGAATCGATCGATTATTGGGGTTGGGAGCGAAGGATTGCGTCGACCTTTGCAAGCTCAGGTTTATTATGAATACACCATTTTTTATATTGTACTGTATGATAACTTTAGAAGTGAAGTGCTTCTGAAGTGATTATGCTAATTCACCAGGGTCACGCATGTCGAGTATTTGCATCGTTATTTAAATATATATGTGTATATATAAGAAAGAAATTTAGCTGCTTGCTACCGGCAGAGTCGAATAGTACCCTCGCCTGCACTAGATGTCGTATGTGGCAACTAATGTACTAGAACCGGTTGATGGCGGTACAAACATCAGTAACAGTATAGCGCAAATGCATAGGACAGGGATGGGCAGCAGTATCACCGTCGCGAAGCTACGATCTGCGATTGCCAACACGTTTACCCAGCGCAGAAAATATGGGCAAAATTTCCTTGGGGAGGCATATGTCTAGCAATGGAGTGCAATGGCTGTAATGATGATAATGATTCGATATTAAACTTTAAATGTTAGTAAGTTGAAACAGGTTTGAATGGATTGTGTACACTTACTACATTGTACCTGCACACTATCTAAATCGCTAGTTTTAACTGCGAGTCTTATAGTTAAAACTGAACAAATACAATTCATAAATGAGTTCAAATTGGAGCCTAACCCAACAGCAAACTGGATTCACTAACAAAGCCGTCACTGACACGTAATGGCTAATGCTGTAAAATAAATACTGTTTTAAACTAGCGCAATAAAACGAAAATAATCTTAAATGGAAATAAATCAATCGTTTGTTACGTCATAACGCTAAACGCCTAAGCACATAAACCACGATCGGCTTACATCTCATTTAACTGAAGATATGACTTACTTATAACCAAATGATCCATAAAATAAACTGGCCGTTTCAACAACGCTACAAAACAACAATATATTAAAATTACTTCCTACATTACATAAAATATTAGGATTAAATAGAACTTCAATGCCATGTAGTAACGGAAGAGTAGAATTGTACCTACCCCTATCAGGTGTCGTAAGAGGCGACACAGGACGGTGACGGGCAGCAGCATTCCCGTCGTGAAACTACGCTTTGCGATTTCCGACACGCTTGCCCACCGCCTACCTACTTCTTTACCAAGTTCCATAATAGGCGACTCAGGAAACGGCTTTGACAAAAATACTGCAGGTCATGTATGAACATCATTGTCTCGATGTCAATATGCGATTACCAGTAATAAGTAAAAACGCCCCCATCTTTTATTTTGGGGGAGTTTACGTAAGCCATAAGACGCCTACAGCTTGTGCCCAAAACATGCCAAGCTCGACAGGCGTAGCTACAATCCCACAGCACTATTTCGCATATATATATATACTTCACTAGCAGCCTATAGACGCTCGCAAGGATATGAATAGCTCGTTACGAACCTTGTGACTAAAAGGTATATCACATTACCCAGTAAATTTTCTGTCACTCTCACCCTTAAAACTGGAACACAGCAATGCGAATACTGCGATTTGGCGGTAGAAATCAATGAGTGAAGTACCAATGCGGATGTCTTTTGTACCTTGGCTACAAATGCTGCCCATAAATATCTCATGGCATTTTAGCTACGTTAATATGTCTTGAGTACCTTACCTGGTCAAGGGGAGATACTATTCTTACGGTACTTCACGGCGATGTTATAAAAACGAACGAAAGAAAAAAGAACCGTGTGGCTAAACTTTTATTTAGTAAAGCATATGCTACCTATATAGAATTGCAAATAATATGATAACCTTAAAGGCACATTATTAGCATTTACGACCAGTTTGGTGTAGCCATTATTCTTTTCAAGGTTCTTGGGACCGTGCTAGCGCAAGGATGGGTCGGCTAAATGGGCCAGCTCGCATATGGGTCAGTGGGGGATGGTGTTACATTGCTCGCTAATGGTATCTTGGAATTTTAATAATGCAAAAGTTTAGATTCATTAAGTAGTATGTTTATACAGAAAGCCTTGCACTTTTTAGAGGAGTCACATTGTGGAGAATTTTGTTGCCATGGTCTTATTTTTATCCGGTAATCGAATAGAGCAACCTACAATTGATTGCGTGAACTTCATGTTGCATTCTGCGGAATCTTTTAATGGATCAAAGATATCCTACGTTCCTCTCTAGGTAACTTGCTGACTACATGCAAAATATAGTAAAAATCGGTTATTATAGAAAAATATTTGGCCGTGATAATTGTCAGCAAAATTGGTACATTGTCGTATTTATAATATTGGAATAGAGTGTATTAGCTTTATTAGAAAGTTTAATTAAAATACATTCAACAGTTCCGGGATAAAACAAACATAATATTTTCATAAAATATTACTAGTAGCATTCACAGTAAAATATGTTGAGCAACAATCACACAAGTTATCCAGCGAACCGAATAAAAACTCAACAGAGAAAAAACAACCAACCGGAATGCAAAAAAACGCAGCAACGAGTACGCGGCCCAAAATACAAACAGCTGAAACAATGGGGATGCGAAATAAACTGCATTTATTTAAAAAGGCTCGAGTTAAATTCAATGCGCCGTAAAGGGCAAGGGTTTTAAGGCAACGCTATTGTCAGATAATATAATGTGACCCAAAGAGGTCGCAGTTGAAAGGAATTTCGTAAATAATTAGGAGCACGGAGATTAATAAATGGTTATGCATAATGTTGAGGCTGGGAAATAGAATAAATAAAAAATCGAACTAACTGAGTAATTTTTAGTAATTTGGATGCCCAGCAGTGAACTTTCAATGTCTGTTATGCTGATGATAATGATGATTCTCATGCAAGGAATCCCCAGAAAATAAATAGCGATTCTAACCAATTTAATTGGCTTGACATTTGTTCTTGTTAAATCTGCTGAGTTTAAATTAAATCTTACCCTTTAAAGTAGCTAATAATTCCGTTAAATGCAGTTACAAACAAACTAGCAAACATATGTAGGGGCAGAAGTAAGAGATGGTAAAATATGCTCCCGTCATGGCTCACAAGATTGGCAGCGTGCAAGTGACATCCTTGCGATATCACGAGCGAATCACGATCGCGATCACGAACTAACGATATAAACATTAAACTAGGATGGCGAAAATGTAGTGTAGATAGAAGATCCATTAATAAGAAGAATAACAATGTCACTTGAGACCTTCCGTAACTCGACTCCAAATAAAGAGTATAACGAACAATTTTCTTAGTTACACGCAGACAACACGGATTTGCGCAGGATTCGAGACCAGGGCTAATAATACTATATAGTAATATACATACATCGATACTGATTTAAATACTTTCATCAATGATTTTAAAGTTTTTTATGGGCAAGAAACAAACATCTCAAAATGATCAGAAGAAATTGAAAGTGTAAGGGAGAAAACGTAAGGCTTTCATTACGTCTTAAATAGATATAATAATAAAAGAAACACTAAACATCTACTAGACGACAACAATAATCGATATTAGGTTTCTCTATTCCCAATTTCACTGGATCACTTCATTAATGAAACAACATAAAACATTAGAACACGTGGCACAAAGCTTTTCTATAACAGAATGGAGATCAGAAGACTTCTAGATAATAATTATCTGTAAGACTTATAAATAGCCTTTCCTTTTAGATTGAGAGACAATTAAAGGCTATAGCGAGGCTCGACAAAAAGTTTATTTACATTCAAAACTTTTCGTGTCCAGTTCATTCTTTGCGATATATATATATATATAACTTAGTCAAAACTTGACTCGTACTGCATCTTAAATATTTTTTCGCATATACCACAATGAACTTTGATGAAATTTCATCTATATATAATATGCAATAGTTCTTTATCGAGAGAAATAAATAAAAGGATAAATTTTATATCTTAAAATTGTGAACTTAAAATGTTTTTACCTGAAAAATTAGTTTTTTTTTATTTTACCCAAGTTATAATTTCTTTTCTGTTATTCTATAGTCTAATATAAATTTTGATTGAATCTCGATTGAAAGAAGTTCACTGAAAACATTTCTTATTATATAATGGCGCTTTGTTGCCCAGTGTTTCTCTAAGTGTCTTCATACATTGACTTATTGGGTTATATATTCACTGTTTTAATATTAACCATAAGTATGTTAAACAAACATTGTCAACATGTACAACTGATACTGAAGCAAGTATAATTGTATGGAAGCAAGGTGTTTTATATGGTATAGTTTGGGAAGCAAGGCGTTAGACACACAGATATCTTAGGAAACGAGCAAATCCATGGAATGTTTATTACATCAAGCAATAAAATACTAACAATACGACCACGGAACACGAAGTTACTCGACAGTAAAGTTGAACGTTATTTATTGTTAAGTTAAGGGCTTACCATATTCAGATCATACGGATGTAATAATATCGGCGTATTAAAATTTATATTTCAACAGCCCGGGGCTGAGTATTTGCAGGGCTCTGATCTCTTCATTTGGAAAAGCACCTCAATATTTCATGGGTAAGGTAATTTGTGGCCATTATAATTTTTTTTTATTAGATTAAGACAAGCAAGGTACAGTTTTCCGCAGCCTTAAGACTTGTAATATCACAAGAATATCATTAGCGCGTTGCCAACCTTGTGACTTGAGATGAAGATGTTATGTCACACTACCCACTTATTTCCTTACCCACTGCCTTTCTCACCAGATCAAACCAGAACACAGCAATGCGAACACTGCTATTTGGCGATAGAAATAGGTGAGAGTGAGGTACCAATTTAGACGACCTTAGTATGAGGCCTACTACTAGTAAAGGTAGTAGTATATTTTAAGATGGTCTCTTGTATCGTCGCTAAAATTTTACACCGCAGCAAATAGAACTTCCTACTGCACCAGGTAAGAGACCGTTTAAAGTACCGAAACCGACAGATGGCGGTATATCCATCCGAAACAGCGCAATATAAAAACAAAAGGGTGGGATTGGGCAGTAGTATTACCGACGGAAACTAACGTTCTGCGATTGCCAACACGCATCCCCAGCGCGGCAGATTTAGGCCAAAATCTTCTTTCTTCGAGAGGCCTATATCCAACAGTGGACTTTTAACTTGGCAAGTTTATAATTGTATGTTATTGAATATGTTATGTTATTGCTACGCCTTATCCAGGTAACGTAATACGCGATTAGCGTATCGGAACCAATAGATGGTTAGTATATCTATCCGAAACTGCGTTGCTGAAATACAACATGGTAGGGATGGTCAACAGCAAACCCGTTGCGAAGCTACGCTCTGCGATTTCTACCACGCTTGCCCAGCGGGGCAAATATGATCAATTTCTTCCTTTTTGTAGGAGGTCTTTCTCCAGCAGTAGACGTTTTACGGCTACTAAGATGCGTACAAGCATTTCTCTCTCGGTTGGAACTAATACTAGATCAAAACTTCAATTCTAACGTTATCAAAAGTGCCTACAGCAGAGCAGCTCGTACAAAAAATGCATCCAATATATACTGATAAATCGCGGCTATAATCTGAACTGAGATAGTAACGATAACAATAGCCGAGGCATTCCTTTCACCGCAATCAGAGTTGCATATACACGGCTGTGGGAGCGACAATAATTCAAACTATTAGTCGGTTTTCGTGTCCCCGGCCAGCAGTGAAAGTCACCCGCTACTGGGCTTGCGCTGTCTTGGATACGGCACAAGTTATAAGAGAATGTTTTGTATATTGAATATATATATATATATCACATTTATCCTGACTTTAATGTAAAAATAGGAAACTATTCGCTTCAAAACTCAGTTAACTTACGGCAACCGTTATATTAACTAACATGTTATGTTCATATAGCGCAACTGTAAGTAAGGAACGTGTAAATTTAAGAAAATATAATAATTAGTGTCAATGCAGGATTGAAACCAGGTAGGTACGTGAAACCTGAACTTCGCCAAACCTCACACCAATCTTCAGAGTACAAAACATTTTAGTGCATGGCTTTGATGATAACTAATTGGTAAGATTCAAAACCTAGTAATTTTTCAACTGTGTCCGACACGAAGTTTCCGATATTCTTGTTCTGTTTGGCTTCTTTTTTCTATAATCTATGACACTTAACAAGAGATAACAGAAGTTTCTGACTATTACATAAGAATACATAGGAACAAGAATACATAAGAATACCTACCACTAATCATAGCTCAGCACTTTTTTTTAAAACACGTTTTAAATTACCTCATTGTTTTTAAATAATTTTGATATCAACTAGAAATCCAAATTCCAAATCAAATATAATTTTATTTAATAATTTTATTGCTATTAAATAGTTTAGGGTCATGGGAATAGATACCAAATTATCATCAATTTAACCATAAACAATAATATACTAATTATCTGACTAAGATTTTCACGAACTACATGTAAATTTTATTTAAAAATCGAATGTATTACAAGCAAATAAGCCCACGTTTTAGACCAAACCTCGCAAGCGCGTGCTACGGCTACCGACCTCTGATGTTTATCGCCTATTTATTGCTGCATTTACTTGTAAAAACCCTATAATTCTGTCCCACAAACGCCGGCGAATATGTCTCCAGGGCTGCACGGATCCACCGCCCCGCATCGACGAGATCGAATCGATAATCAAGTTCGATATCAACTCGATTAAACCACGTCATTTTATATTTGATACGGTTAATTAAACTAACGAGGATGAGAAAATATGGGGTCTCATTAATATAAGAAAATTTTTTAAAGAATTATCAGTGTTACAGATGGTGGATTTTTTTAATGATTATACCTAATATTAAAATAATGTTGAACACAATATAAATTATTCATAAATGTAGTATTCACGCCATTGTATCTGAGTAAGATAATATATTAAAACATATTTTACTTCTATATATGTTTTACATAAAAAGAAATGAGTGAAATTTTCACTTAACACTTAGTCACTTTATAGTCTCTAAAATAGAAATAAAATGTTAGTAAAAATATAAATGCAAAAGCATATTTTGATAAAATACGTCTGTGCATAGGTGAAAACCTATGGAAAGACATTATTAAACAGCTATTATTTAACGCAACGTTTACGTGGATCTCCACATAAGCAAAAAAGCTAAAATTATTTAAAGCGATGAACTTCAATCCGCTGACGTCGCAAAACTGGAAGCTACTAAAAATAAAACAGGGGGAAATAAACCATCGGAACATAACATTTCCTGGTCACAAACAATTTGAGTGTAATCCTTAAGCTCAAGCAATTGCTTGCAAAACGAGAACCTGCCAATAAATCTGTCGAACCGTCGGAGGAGCCAAACCGGCTAATGTACAGACAGACGAGTCGCTTAGTTAATACAGGAGAATGGATATGAATCATGGCCGATGAAAGGCCGTGGGTGTCCTAGGACTTCCTGGCCCACCCACGGCCGCCGGGTCCATAAACGTTGGCAATGGTAGAAATGTTCCCGGTTTTCTGGCAGGTAAAACGTTACAATTTTATGTGAAACCATTTGTTACCTGGAATGCGTATTATATCATTCCCTAGTGCTGTAGAGGAATAGGCAACCCCAAAATCTTTAGTACCATCAGTTCCAACCCGTACCGTTCTCTATGGCTAGATAACATCAAGAGTATTACATGCATGTTGTCTTGCCTTTTTTAAATCTATTGGTTCAATTTTTTGTAAAACTATATTCTTAGACAGGCTATGATTGACGTTAAGATGTTCCTATAACGGTTTTCATTATTAGTAACATCACAGACTTGGTAATTCGGAATATTAAAGTACTAGATTTTCATTTCAGTGCATATTTCATTTCGCGGTTAGCCTAAGAAGGATTACAACATTTCTACATGCCAAATTTAATCAACATCTAAACATCAGTTATGCTATGAAATTGTAACAAATATACGAATTTTCGTTGATAATAATTTTAGTAAAGACTGATCAACAGAGATCATGATATCTGTATGACGGAATGCTATGAAATAAATTGAAATCTGTTAGTCGTGAGGTTACCGGCCATGTGGAAAATGGAATATCCACCCGGATCAGTAAATCTCAAATATAGGTGGGGAGATGGTGATGGGCAGCAGCATCCCTATCCCTAAGCTAAGCTCTGCGATTGCCAACACGCTTGCCCAGCGCGGTAATTATGGGCGAAATTCCTCCTTTTTTGGGGAGATCTATATCCAGTAGTGGACTTCCAATGGCTGTAATAATTTAATTAAAATCCGCAGATTCCTAGGTACGTTTTTGAGTTGCTTTTCTTTATTAGTCCTTCTAATATTATGAAATATAAAAACACGTTATATTTATGTAACAATCCTTACCAATATTATAAATCTGAAAGTAACTCTGTCTGTCTGTCTGTTACGCAATGACGCCTAAACTACTGAACCGATTTAAATAAAATTTGGTACACAGATCCAAAGCCTTAGAAAGGACATAAGCTACTTTTTCATCCGACATAAGAGTTTTAAAGAATGGGGGGATGAAAAGCTGTATGAAAGTCGAAAGAAAGAATCACTATTGTTAGAGCTATGTTATAATTAATTAAACTAGCTGTGCCCGCGACTTCGTTCGCGTGGTTGGCGGAAACTCTATTGAGATTTATTTTTTGATTGCTCACGTTGGTTTACGTTATTGTATAATCGTGAATAAGATTTTTTTAAGATAATATGTAAAAAAATAATGTTTTTAAAATAATGGGTCAAAGTATTTCGACATAAACTATATTTTTACTTTTGTTTAAAATAAAGCACACTGTATTCAACCGTTTCGTAAGGAGCCGACCACGCGTCTGAGCCGCGCGGCATGGTACCTCGCAAAGATACATTCGCGAGTGGTAGTGGCAAGCACGGCGGTGGACGAGGCCCACCTCACCCTCACCCGTCGCGCGGCCTGCTTGCACATGGTAGCAAGGTTGGTAGCAAGCTTTTTTCGACAAATAATGTTATTATGAGTAAATCTTGAGAGATTGACATATACTGCCGCGGTCTTTTTTTTATTATTAAAAAATAATAAAATTCTTTCATACATAGTTTTTGAATAACTTAAACCGTTTATGCAGCGCATGCGACGAAAGACCTTAAATGTGAATAATTTTCCCCGTTTTTGCAACATTTCTCACTGACTTTTCGCTCCTATTGGTCTCAATGTTATTTAGCGGATATGTTCAAATCGGATCAGTAGATCCTGATAATCTCAGGATTTAAACAAACAAAAAACAAACTTTTCTGCTTTATTATATTAGTATAGATATAACATTCAAAGTTTATATAAGTTAAATTAAAGTGCCCAAAAAACTTATGCACGCGGACGAAGTCGCAAGTACAGCTAGTAAGAAATAAAACCAGTGTAAGCTCACGAGCAGTTGGGTTGCAGCCAGTTACAAATAAGGGGGTTTATTCCAATATCGTTTACGTCCAATTGCTGTCGTAAATCATACACTTTATCTCTCATATCTGTGACATTTACTTTGCAGTATTTATCCTAAATACTGTAACAATGTTCAAAGACTCATTTTGCAGGAAATTTCAATTGTAGTTCATAACAAACTATGTTATTTGATTATCTAGACTATATGCAGCATATAATGTTTTCTGTCTGTATATAAAACCATAGACATGCCCGCGACTTAGATTATAGAACTTTTGATATGTATGTATAATACAGCCTCATTAAAATGGAATTTGACTATGCTCAACACATCCATTCCGGTTTAAAATATACCCTACATACATGTATGTTTATTATAAATTTGAATGCCATGTTTTCCGTGTGTAATCGATTAATTTACATCCATCTAAACTTTCACGTTCAAAATATTTCCTTTTATCTTATTATTTCGTGCCTGGATGGTAAATGTGACCACACCTTATAGCCCAAAGATATCACTAGTGTGTCACAAACCTTGTGAACTGAAGATTTGTATCTTAGTTTTTATATCACATTTACCCAGTAATTTCACTGCCTCTCCTCACCCTTCAAACCGGAACACAGCAATGCTAATCATACCATTTGGTGGTAGAAATAGGTTTGTTTGAGACTTCATAGTAAAGTGAGTGAGTTAATTATAACCTCTTAAGGTAAAAGGTAAACATTTTAGAATCAAATAATGAAAAGTGAAATTTGTTACTTATTAATACTAATTACTTTAACTATTGATATTGGTAATCAATATCAATATTTATTTATCTCTATATTAGGCGTTTTTAGACAGAATATATACTATTAAATTTCATTTATCTTTATATTTAGTAGTCTATATACATAGTCAAATATTATCCCATTTATGTTGGAGATTTAATACCTTTTTTGGTAAAATGTTGTCAATTTTCTTTTTTTTTTTCATGACACCAGATAGACAAATAAGCAGTATCATAAGGATTATCACTAGCGTGTTGCCAACCTTGTGACTTAAAGATATTATGTTACATTACCCATTAAATTCACTGCCTATCTCACCCTTCAAACCGGAACACAGCAATGCGAACACTGCTATTTGCCGGTTGAAATATGTGAGAGTGAGGTACCAATAAACGAAAGAACAAATTAATAAAACCAATAATTTCTATAGTAATATGCAAATAATATACTAAACGATACTTAAAATTTTACTTTTAGATAACTAACTATATGTTGTTCTTGCTTCGGCGCTGCTCTAACTATGTAAATTCAGACGTGACTCCGCATATAAATGAATTTTTTTCACCAGCTTTAGTTTTTAATGTTTTAAAATGTTTTTTAAAATTTTTATATTTTTCAACATTTCGTTGCCTTGAAAAAAGGAAATGACATTAAATTTTTGTTTAAATATATGGTAACCGATATCTCGAACAAAAAATGCATAAAATTTAATAAACCGCGTTTTAAAGCCGTTAAAAAGTTATTTTATTATGACACAACTCATAACGCGTAAATGTTAGAAAGTATATGACGTATGACTATACCATTAACTATATATTTTCCGTGACATGCACAGTACACACGACAAAAGATATTTCTAACCAAATCTCAATTAACAGTGAATTTTAATTGTTCCACATCAAGTTCAAAATTGGTTGAAACATTTTTACAGATTTATATACAGCTTAATGTACTATGATTTATAACGTTATAACTGAGCGTGTAATCTAGCGCAAACAAAGTACTATCCTTGTTGCAGACAACTAAAGAATAAGCTATGAATCGTCGACACATAGAGACAATGGCACCCACGCCACCTACCGACACCCGCTGAAACCAGGCGTGCCAACTTTAGCCTAGCCACTTGTTTAATAGGAATTGTGGTAAGCTTAGCATCTCTTATTGTCTTAGTTTAGAAACTACATTCAGTTATTGTATTAAGAAGTGCGCTTATGTTTCTGCTATTGTTCGTATCTATTATAGGATAAAGTTAATACTTTTAATAAATAAAAAAATTGTAATGTTATATAAGTCGAGAAAGTAAAGTAGTAAGCGTTACCGAAGCGTATACATGCTCGTACTATCATAAGGATATTCCAGGCGACTTGCCAACCTTGTAACTTCAAAATATATGTCATCCTATAATTTTGATGCCTCTCTCACCCTTCAAACCGAAAGACCTTTTAACAGAGCAATAGGAAAACTGCTTTTTTAGCGGTATAAATTGCTAGGTGCCTTGCAATGCAGACTACCTTTTTATGAGGTAGACCTCATGGTCCTCCTCATAGTCATACCTTATAGTCTAGTAAAAATAGCATGTAACTAAAGTGTCCGCATGCATTTAAGATTCTAGAGATAGTCCCTTCCATTTGTATTCATGTAAACAGCATTGTTAGTAAAATATTTTTAAAATTTAAGGAAATCCAACCTGTTTAATGCCATATGATAGAAAGTGAAGATAGCAGTCCAGTCCAGGCAACCACCAACTGCCTATTCACTCTCGCCATAAGATGACCAGATTATACTTATCGGGAGACACCGACTAGCAGATAATTTCGCTCTCCGTATGCCGTATGCATTATCATAAATAATAATAAATTACCAATGTCATTATAATATAATTCGTATAATATTATATGCTCAGGTGAAAGTGTTAACTGGGCGCACTTTTCGCTTGGAGGTAACACTTATTCTGGAGTTTGATTTCATGATTTGCTATCTGGTTTCTATTGCTATTGCATTGCGAATTGCCTGTTCACTTTCTTTAGGGTCGGTCAGAATACATTCACTTAACAGATGATTAACATCAGGGGCAGTTGTAAAGGGTATTCTGTTAGTTTCTCGGCGTGGAAGTTTATAGGTTGTTGGATATTGTTCAGATGTAACTTCAACCACACTTAGGAACAGCTAAGAATTCAGTATACAATTATGCGAAATCCTTTCTTAATCCATGATGTTAGATAATAAAATCGCACGAAGGGATTACTGTCTACTAAGTTTATACAAGCTGTGTTTATAAGCGAAATAAAACAAGTAATTCAGACAACACTGACAGGCTCCCCTATACCCCGGGATTGTGCCACACTAGTCACCAGATAAAGGTAGGGCTTATCATCTACTTACAATCACGAAAGCGACACTCCTATTTGTCTTCTTAAATGTCACTAGAAAACAATTTACCATTTCAATTTGTTGGTGGTAAACGTAAATTTATATGGGTATTGGCAAGGGCAAACAAAATCGTTAAAACAAATTATGCAACGGTTTATACTTTCCTTAAATCCCCCCCCCCCCCCCCGACCCTCCAATTACCTCTTTAAAAAGCAGCTCGAAAGCTTGAAACGGCGAATGTAAAAGATAAGAAAACTTGCAACGATAAGACGAAGCACAACAAACATTTTGCTCAAGATTTATCTTATTTCATAAATAGCAACAACTTTTGGATTATCTACTAGAATAACATTTTCTCTATTAAAGTTAAAGCTGGCCGGCCGAGATCAGGAAACAAAATCAGAAATTCTGATTACAGCTTCGAGAACACGTCAAATTCCTTATATGATATATTTACACGATAAATTCATCTTAAATATATTAACTATTTTTTAAATACATCACTACTACAAATTAACTAAATCAGCTAAATGATAGCAGATAGACAATCACTAGCAATCGTAAGAACTTAGAAAGCGTTTCATAGAAACTGAATCTGAATTACCCAGGCATCAAGGAGAGGTGAGTGAAGCCGCGGCAATCAAAATTCAATCTGAAATTACCGACTGGAAAAGGAAATAGCGGAGCATTCACAATACTCGCTTCCCACCTATCAGGGCAGCGGACTGACGAAAGCAACCATTTGCAATCATTTGCATGAGGAAGTCCGATAAACCGTTGTGCACGCTCAGATACCCCGAATGACCGTGCTCGCTATATTTACAAACATACACAACGCCGCATTAAACTTTCTAAGCGGATAGAATCTAAGCTATCAAACAAACTTGAAACATATAAACATGGCCGCCAAATTAGCGCAACAGCACAAACTGTTACATGACACAATGATTTAAATACAATTCAAACGGACAGCCCGCTATCGATCGCGCCCGTAAATCCTACACTCGTACACATATTAAAATCGGTAGCGACCACGAGTGTCGACATCATAACGTAATTTATGGTCTCATTTTATCTCGGAACATTTCGCTCGCCGTACCGAGGCGGGGTTACTTCTGAAACAATAGGCTGACATAAGGCTACGCTGGACAACTGGAGCGAGGTACCGTTGCCACGAAAAACTCTCGGCCCGAATAAAATGGGAACTTTAAATCCGTCGGGTCAACGAGATACGATCCTTTTAAATGGCAAACCATTGGCACCGGAGAAAGGTCCGACTAAAAAACACGAGTGCTAAGATTACTCGATTTATAGCGGCGCGGAAGTGGAAAACGGGACGGTTGTGGACACTATGTTTAATCGTAAATCTGCGGGCGTTGTTGAGTTTTTAAAACTTCCTGCAATTACGAGCAACATTTGTAATGAGATGCCTCGATACAGGTCAGGTCAATACCCGTAATAAGCGTGGCTCGGTGAATGCAGTCGCATCGTTAATAGCGGCCAGTAATTAGCGCCAGCCGCCCACATCATATCCCAGCCGGGGGAGGAAACGACCTAATGAGTTCTAAAAGTCTCCTCGTTCGTAATTTCCTTCATCGTGTGTTAAAAGATAACTGTTTTGCATAGACCGTGGTCGTCATTAGATAATGTAGCAATAAAGAAAATTGCAGCCACTTCCACTCCCACGTGCAGTTAAACATTTCCTTTAACAGCGAAGCTGACCACGAATCATGTATCTGTACCGCAGGGCACTGTCTCAACATTTACATGTATTTATAGACCTATCGTTGATTTTGCCGAGATTTATTGGCCGTGTTCGTTGCGACGTATTAAAAGATATAAAGATATTCGAGAGATTGCGGTCGTGATCGACTGCAAAATCAATACAACGAAGGGATCGTGCACAAAGTGGGCGTTTAACCTCTGACCGAGGGCGTGCGGCTGCGCGGGCGCACACGACGCGTCAAACCATCTATCATGGCCGCTATCTGAGGCAAATTAAGCGGGTATAGACGCCACTGATGTTCGCGACCAGGCAAACTTGATACATCGGCAGTATCGCCTGCATTAATGCCTATAGGTCTAATTCGCTAGGTGGTTATGGGCGCCCGAATGTGACATTTACAAATCGCCTAGCGTCGAGTACGTCACGGTTTCCAATTTACTTTCTTCTGTAACTCGAATATGGTTGACCTCATCGCTGTTGCTTTGATCGTGGATTTGATCTCATGGGAAGGGCAATTTGCATGTCAATATTCGTTGCTGCACTACAAACTTGTATTTGAATCAAGAATAAATAACCTATTAGTATAGAAATAACCGTCATATCAGCTTTGAAATCAAATGCAAAACTCGTTAAGGTCTATCAAGAAAATAGTCATAACCATGTTCTCTTAATGGTAGTTAAAGCTGTTACAGCGTTAGAGGCACAACTTCTCAGACACCATGAACAAGACCCTTATTAGGTTGACAAGCCCTCTATTTCGAAGGTAAAAGTGAGTTTAGTCTGTGCTTAATGAAGTGGAAGTACAACATTGCATGGTGAACAGGGAGACAAGCGTTCGCACGACACTTAACGTCCGTCAAAACGACGCCTTGATTGCGCCGATACAAAACAGGTTTATGTCATCGCCAACCAATTATCGACACACAATTATGCAATTGTTTTATTGGCACAATCTGAAAAACAACTGGGTTGAATGGAAGCGGGCAATATCGAGATTTTAATGACAATATATTTTGACATTTAAAGCTTTATTAATTTAACTTCTGACATAACCAGCGAGTCTAGCTTATTTTCTAGTCCGTGGATACCAATATGTCAGGTCTAAGAACTCCGATATGCTTAATTTATATTAAATAAGGATTGCTCATCATCATAACAGCCATAGAAAGTTCACTTGCTGCTAGTCAAAGGGAGTATTTGCACATTATTGTAGCACCGTAGTGGCTGTTGCGTTAAGGCTATGCCGTTTCGGGTGGATACTCCGCCATCTGTCGGTACCAGTAGCTCAGTCGGCATTCACGATACCCGCTCGCCACAGGGAAGGTACTGTTCTACTCTGCCGGTACCCTACGGCTAAATTGCTTTGTATTATTTAAAATATACTTTTCGTGAACTTTGTATGTACTTAAATGCGGATGTGTATTCTTACATGTCGGCCATAGCAAAATTAATAAATATATTTATAAACTAAATATACCCAAATATCAAGTAGTGAGGAAGAAATTTCCATGTACGTGATAGGCCACTCCGCATGAAGCTCATCATTATCAGCACATAAAAGCTTCAATTTCGATATAATTAAGTAGTATAACCTCAATTCCCATTTTTGCAGTGAAATCGTCGAATAATCAGCCCATCATAGTAATCGCTTCCACATTACCTTATGTAAGATTATTGACAAAATTAAGTGGTGTGCCTCAAGGCGCAAATGGGAGGTATGTGTAGATTGCAAGTCGATAGCAATCAGCAATTACCTGCTATTAAACTGAGCATATACTCATGCAAGGTTCTGTTTAGCTGGAGAAGTACTCTTTTAAAACTTGAGTATATTTCTTTGTAATATTCATGATAAGTCCGGTATTCTTTAGAAAATAATTGGCATATTATGTTTGCACAGAGTTGCTTCTAGTGGATGTAGGTTCTTTTACTTGAAAATAAGGTTTTATTGTTTTAAAGAACACAAGTCGTCTGTTTTTAGTAAATATTTTAATACTTTCAGCGGATAGATATCAAATGCGGTACATAGATCACTCGGATCGGAGTGAAATCTAAGAAAATCGGACTTCTGCCAATAGTTTTCACGCTTAACTGGAGTGGAATTGCAGATCGCCTCGTGACAGGGTTTCTGCTGCTTTTCCTCGTTCAGTGGCATTTAAACGACATTATTTCCTTGACAATACCGCCATCTGTCGGTACAGGGTCAGGATTCTACTCTATCGGTACAGAGCTTTAAATACTTTAGTCGATGCAAAATATAGGGTTAAATTCATGAAAATTTTAAAGAGCTTGGATCCTTAACCACATGTCGATGTCACGCTATGCTCATTCCGATATATTCGTAGAGGTCATTTAAACAGGAAGGTTTGCCGTTTGAATTTTTTTTTTGTGATGCGGATTTGGTTCAGCGCGGAAGTGCACTGCATGTAAACTTGAGCATTGAATAATCATGCGGTCAGCCGAGTACCGATAGTGTTTACATGCGACAATTCAGCAAAGCGGAACTATGACCACATCCGCATGACAGTAATACACCACGAACGTTACGCTAATAGATCCAATTATAAAAAGAATGTCTTCTTCGAACAATTTTCCTAAAGCCATCACTTATTTATGATCACAAACAACCATCACTTGTAACTCAACAATTTGGCTCACTGTCCCAAACAGATACTTCCGTATGATCCAAGAAGCCAACCGTTAATCAATAGATTGATCTATATCGTCGGTGGCCTACGGCACAGGTATCATTCACCGCGTAATATCTGTAATACGTATCGACTGACGGCCAGTAATGAAGAAATCTATTAGTCCTGTCGTGCCCCTTCTGGCGGATGCTCGGGGCCGGTACGATTTGTGGAAAGTGGAACAGTAGACAACTCATAAGCTGTCTGACATGTTCGTGAAACTAAGCAACTCGTGACATAACGACACAAATCCGTAATCCAGAAAAATAGGACCGCTGTCTCATAGAAAATAACTAGAAACTAGAGGTCGATCTACAAAAGTTGTTTGCGTTGGTACTTCAGTCTGACCTATTTGTACATCCAAACAGCAAGCAGTGCTTGCATTGCTGTATTCCGGTTTGAAGAGTGAGAGAGGCAGTATAATTACCTAATAATGTAGCATATCTTCACGACACAAGGTTGGCAATAGTGATGAATCGAGAATCAATAGATTGCGGTAACTGATTCTTATTTTCACGTGGATACTCAGGCTTGTGTGACGAAAAAAACTTAAATTTTTGACTGGAAAATAAATCGTTTTTGCCAATGCTTTTTGTCGATACACCTTAGCGAACCTAATTAACGATGTTGAACTTACAAGATATCAATTTCGGCGAAGCCACTTATCGATCGTTCAGGAAAGAATCCAAGTGAATCGTGAGGGGTCCCCAGGTCATGAGAGCTGGTGGTGACTTCACGCGACCGTGGAGAGGGAGGAAACTTCACGTTCAGCTAAAACTAGTATGTAAAGGATCCTGATGGTATCGGGGAGAACTTTTTAGGGAGGCTCCAGTATAATCATCGAATAAAGTAAAAAGTTTAAAACTATAGTAACCTATTCAATTTGGCACATTTAGTTTATTCAGTAAACGCTCAGTCTATTATCGCGTTAAGCGGCGCAATAAAATATCTGAAATGACGTAATCATTATTTAATCATAATAATAGACAGGCTTAAACTAAACAACACGATCAAAATGGCCAAATCTTATTAATAAAGATTTACACAAGACGGATTTCATCAATTTCATTCGAGTCACGTAAACAGTTTATTTTGCGATAAAACCTAAACCAATCCTTATATCGACATAACGCCATCTAGCGACTGTTTTTTTTAACCGCTCAATATGGCGGTAGTGTGATACCTATAACAGGTATGTGCTTCGTAAATTTTATTACCGCCATAAAATTGTATTAGACTTACTTGGCAAGTGAAAACTGCTTATCCTATTTTCAAGGGAAGTAAATAAGTTTCTAACGAAGTTTAAATTTGGCAATAGTTATTTGCCATAAAGACTTTTCTGTAAGGTTGGAATACTTTCAAAAAAAGTCGTTATCATCGGGCCCGATGGCGCAAATGGTAGTGATCCCATCTTGTGCGCCAAAGGTCGTGGATTAATTTCCCACCCAGAGCAAATATTTGTATGATGATATATGTGTTTGTTCTTTGTCTGGGTGTTAAAAATATGTATTTAATTAGTATATTTGTGATTCCTCTGTTTTGACGTCCGTAACATAAGTGCATAAGGCCACTTACCACTGAGCCAGTAGTGAGTATGAGATGTTGTGGGAATTATTTAATTTATCATCATATCAACCTTTTGAAGTCCACAGCTGGACATGGCCGCCCCAAAAAAGGAGAAATTTTGCTCTTAAATGCCGCGCTGGGCAAGCGTGTTGGCAATCGCAATACATATAGTGTATTCAATCTATTCTTTTTGGAAGGATATACCTGTCGGTTCTGCTATCTTAGTCGCCTCTTAAGATTTTATTATTTAACCTTTTATTGTTTAACCTTTTATTATTCTATAGTATAGATATAGAATATATACAATCGATTTGAGTCTTAAAAAGGCTCAGTCACATCATAAACAAAAAGTGTAGCGTCAACACGAAAATAACATTCCCGGTATTTATTTTCATGTTTCCTGGTCATAAAGAGCCGGTGCATTGTAAATTTTAAGTTGCAATTAGCAACATTGTAACGCTCCTACTTTTTGGGCGAGCGCTGTGTTTCGTCCAGCCTTGTAATATTAATTGATGTTCATTCAATATTGATTTATATTGCTCATCGATTATTATAAACCCGATTTTATAATGAGACAATACAATTAAATTAAATACAGAAAGTATTAAGGAAGTTTGTACAGCGCGTATGTTGAGCGCGCTTGTTCTCTGAAGTTATGACGTGGGAGATATTTAACATTTATGATATGAAATTGTTTTTGTCCGTAATAATTAAAGCTGGTATGGTGTTTACTATGAATGCTGGATTTGCATGACAGACTATTCAATCTTATTTCCTCATTGTTTTTCAAATTTCACAGGACTCAAATGCAAAACAGAGCGAGGTATTTATCTTATTATATGGGGCTGATGCATCTTCGTCGCAAAGCTGAGGTAGGGAGCCGGATGTACACATGTCATCAAGATATTAAATACATAACAGAATAAACTTCTAGGTTAATTTTTCTTATTACGACGTGTATTCTATTAATCGTACCAACTCTCAAACGCCATAAGTTTCCTTATAAAAGGTAATAAGTTTATTAGGATTAAAATTTCTTTCTTACTTCTTCCTAAGATCCTTCTGCTAATAATAAACAAATCAAAAATAGAACCTGCGTCATCAGTGCAGCCATTCACGCGTAATGCCACAACCAAGGAAATAGGGATTTATTTTTAAAAATACATAACTAGTCAAGGCTCGCGTAAATTATATTATAATATATATATATATATATCTTAATCTTAGACTGTTTTCTTTAATTATTTCCCTCAGATTAAAGATATCCAACCATACACGCTACAAATACGATATTTTTGAAAATGTTATCGACACACCGTGTATGTATAACGTCAAATAACACCAACGTTCAAGTCAAGATGACACATTAATACCTCCAATCCCTGAATACTATGTACTAGAAAGCTAGTCTAGCAATATTTCAAACGGTCAGATCCATTAATAAATGGCCTCTTATAGGTCGGCGGTGAGAGCTGGCATCCGTTTGATGGGATTAGAGGAACTAAATGCCGATTCGCTTTATATATTATCTGGTAAGTCTGCGATTAAATGGTACAGTAACAATTTACAATGGATGCAATGCTTGCGGCCGTGGGTTAATCATTTGTGAACCGGATTTTATTAGCGGTTTATTATGACCTGCTTGTGTATAAATAAGTCTTGTACTTAAATGATAAAACTTTCAACATATTGCCTGATTGATATAGCGAGATTTTTGGTTATTAATATTTAGGTATTGGAAGTTCACAACTGGACATAGACCTCCTCATGACAAGGGGAACTTTGCAATGCTGGGCAAGCGTGTTGGCAATCGCAGTAAGTAGCTTTCACAACGGGGATGCTGGTGCCCATTCCCACCGCATTTGAGCTACTATGGCAATTAAAAGCAAAATTCCCTCATTTTTAGGGAGGCCTATGTCCAGCAGTGGATTTCCAATGGCTGAAGATGATGATGAAATTAACTAATATATAAATGCGAAAGTGTGCGTCAGCTTAATTGCTACGCTTTCAGAATTTGTCAGATTATTTTGTTGAAACCTTGATCCCTAGTAAAGAACCTAATTTGGTCCCGGGCAAAAGAATGCCCGCGCAACATTCGTTATACACTTTTCTTATGAATAGTTAGTTAGAACACTTCGTTCATTAGTTAAAACCGCAAAAACATTTGTTTGGTAAATATTTTATTTGGTATTGTCCCTATTTATTATTATTATATTATTCTGTATTATATTATATTATTCGGTATTGTGCGCCATGCGATAAACACTCACGCTAAGAGTTGTGTCTGGCCGTTCGATATATACTTAAGTACATTTAATTGTAATTTCTCTGTTGCCTAATCATCACGGAATCTGTTTCCGTGATGTTGTGTGAATTTATTTATATTATATTTTTAGATATCATCATTACAGGCTTTCATATAATAAATAGTTTGATCTACGCAATTATTTTAAACATACTTTAATAATAATAATCATATAAGAAAATTAATCAATTACAAAGAAGAGTCGAATACACAGTCATGAGTAGGCGACCTTTCGAGCTGTCAAGTTAACTTGATGATTTACATTCACACTTATTTTACTGACTAAAAAGCAGACAATTTTGCAGCAAATTGTTGTTGTTGTTGTTGTCGTCGAAAATATGCGAAGTTAATTATGTAACTGACTGATAATTGTTTTAACTGTACTGTTTATTGTATAGGCCTATAGAACGCTCAAAATCACATGAACATCATAACTCGCTAGGAGTTGCCAACCTAGTGACTTAAAGATACTATGACACATTACCAGTAATTTCACTGGTTCTCTCTCCCTTCAAACAGGAACAGCATTGGTTATTAAGGAAACGATATTTAAAAACATATGTTTTAAAACTATATGAGAAGCAAGTAACACAACGTAGAAATATAGTCTACATAGTCTGCGCGGAGTAAAGTAATTGCTTTTCAAATAGGATACATGACATTTAAGAGAGTGTTATGTAAACGAATCCCGTCTGTCTGTAGCCGTATATATATTGTAACGCTTATCATGTGATGGGTGGAATAATCTCCGATTCGATTCGGCGTAGAGTGTGCTCTGTGGGCGTAGGGGCCCGGCCGTGGTCATGGTTCATGGGAAATAGTTATGTGTTTTGATGTTAAGCCGCTAATTTAGAGAAAACGTTTCGCCTGAGCTCGGGTTAGTATTCAATTAAAAGCTAATACGGTATGCTGAACTCGATCAAATGGTATAGGAAAGGTCAGACATGATATGAAAACGTTTCTACGTCTAATAGCTTTTTTCGTCAAGATGTGTGGTCGTTTGTATGAAATAAACTGTACTATCGCCTGCGGATTACCAGATATACGTATGAGTTTTCATTAGCCCGTGAGAAAATACGACATGTAACATTTAGGACCAATGTCATGCACTAAAGCAATAATTTGCTCAGTGCCCAAAGGCGACTTCTGCCACGTGGATTTCACTTTATATCGCGATCAAAAGTGCTTTATGTTCTTCTCTAGGATTCCAGACATTTGCCAAATTTCATTGATATCGTAAGAACAGAAGAATTTTCATTTATATTACAAACACGGGTTACATAAAAATATATAAAAGTGATAATTCAAAAAGCATCCAAGGCCTGAACGTAATACGATCATGTCAGATTCCGACGAAGGCCAGTTCGAATTATATTACAAATATTTATCTCAGTATAAACATTTAACCAATATAAATATAAATTGGAACAGACGGAGTCATCACGCTTCGAAGCACTGGGATATTAGCGATGCTTAATTCGCATTAAATCTGCGACAGGCTTGTCACACACTATAAGCAGTTAGCAGTAGTGTTCTATAGATGCGAAGCTAGCGGGAAGGCATCAAAATAAAATTGTACTTCTATCCAGATATGGTGTAGGTATTACTGGTAGCTTTAAGTAGCAGATTAAATCATTAATCACTACGTTGATTTTATTCTGCAATATTCGGCATAACAAGGTTCAGCGTGATTGTATCAGTAGCCTCAGAGTATGACGTGTTTGTGTGTGTATGTAACAAATAAGTCAAAGATAAGTATTTCGAAACCAGAAACAAAAAAAATATTTTTTCAGCTCTGTGCTAAATCTTTTTCGGCTTTAAGTAAGGTAGAAGATATTTTGTAACATTCTGCGACCACACATAATAAAATGTGTGTTGTTTGATGGTAATCTACCGGTATTGTCAGAACAAAATACACAAGAAAAGGTTTTTCCTGGATTTAAGTCCAACTTTTTCTAAAGGTTTCTAACTTTCTTAAAGCTATATTTCATCAAAACTTTACTGGTTTGGACACAGAAATAACATCACAAACAAAATGTCGATAAGGGGTTCCCAGGCTGTATTTACTTCATAAACCCCTTGACTTCCGAATCCGAGGTTCTACCTAATTTTTAGATCGGATGTTCTTAACGATTCTTAAACATTTGCAATAGTCGGTTTAGCAATTAAGAATCGACTCCGGAATCAATATTGAGTAATCTGAGAGTCACTGATCTGGACTATAATCCGGAAGCGTTATATAAAGTAACTTTCCAAATAGCATAGCTTCTGCTGTTTCTGGATTACAAGTGGAGACTCATCTGATTCATTATGCAACTGATCGCACACATCGGTACGGTTAGATCCGATCCGATATTCGATTTCTAATTTGATTCCGATTACGAGCGCATTATCGGCCGTTATGACAGCGAGCGAAATCGCATCGCATAATTGATGATATCGATCTTCGCGGACTATTATCACGTCGAATAATATTTGCATGTATCGCATTGTTGGTGCTGCCTATAGGGTTAGCTCACAAGCTTTATTGCTAGGCCACTAGAATAATTTGGCCATGAAAAAGATAAATAATCTAGATTCTAGAGATCTATCTGTGGTCAGCGGTGCTGGTTTCACAATAATTATATGATTTATTGCTAGTTTTATTTTAAGAAATTCTATTGAGAAACTGATTGTTGGTCAAGTAAGGTATAAAACTACGTAGTAAATTTTACATTGACTGGTCGATATTCCTCTAAATTTAGCGTAGGAACTTAAGGTATACAATGCGAAATATTTTTAAAAAATATAAATGTTTTTGTCTGAACAATACCTAGGTCAATTTTTTAAAACTACGTGATTTTTTTAAACTCTATTTCATTATAAACGTTCGCATTGTAGTCAATATAAGCCATTGTGATAAAATGATGTTTGAAACTACATCTTCCTTAAAAATTTACTTAGTCGTATATGTTCTTTGACATGTGATATAGAAACCGAAAAAAAATGAAACTATGACAGTGAAAAGTTTCTATTAAGACTTGTATTTATAATTTAATTTAAATTTTTGCTAACTTTCTTTTAATTGTTTGAAAATAACAGTTTTAACAAAATTAAGTGGTTTTAGGGTTTCAATTTATTCTTTAGGATACAAGCATTTAAAAAAATGCACTTATATTTTTTTCATGACATGAGAAAGTATTTACCAGGCAAGCGTACCATGCTAGTTAAACTTGTAGGTACCTCTAGCCGATTATAAACACAGTAAGAGAAAACTTTATTAGAGCTATTAATTACAGCTAAGCTTTAAGCTCTTGTAAGTGCAAATGAATGTTATTAATTAAACAGAACTATTCATTAATTAAATTTATATGTTTTCCCTTTAAGCTCTCGTGTAGCAATTCTAGGATGTTCTGGACAGCTGGGTTCGTGCGGATTTATTGAACATCTTTGACAACTTGAACGATAAAGATTGACCTCTATCATACATAGGGCGTTATGTATATTATGTATGTACATGCTTGTATGATACATGTTGTTAGTATAGTAAATTTGACAATATTTGAAGTGTAATGGAGAAGTGCTTGTGTTTAACGCTTCTTTTCACTCCTGGACAATGCAAGAAAAGCCTTAGTATATTTGTCCCTTATTTTTTAAATGTGCAAGTTAAGGTCATAAGGCTGTTTTCAAAGATATTGTTTAGCGTTAAGTATCCCGAAACACGATTAATAATAATAATATACTCTTTATTGTACACCAATGAAAACAACGCAAGAACATCACAAAAACATGGAATAGTAGGTACAAGAGGCGGCTTTATCGCTAAATGCAATTTCTTACAGGCAACCTTTGGATAGAAATAATGTTAAAGCTGGTGAAAGTTTAAGGTGCATTTAGTACATAATAATAAACATACATATATACATATAATACACATACATTCAAATACATATAAAAGATAAAGTTACAGAACAAGGAAAGTGACAGAATCAAAAAGCAAAATCAAAGTGACAGATAATACTCCTTCACCATTCTCTTAAAAATAGAAAGAGAACGAGCAGATCTCAATTCAAGGGGAAGCGCATTTTACAAACGAACAGCTTGAACTGTAAAGGATTTGCTATAGAAGCTTGTGGAATGCAGAGGCATTTTGAGTGATATATTCTCTGAAGATCTTAGGGATTTTTCATGGTTGTCCCCAAAGAACACAATGCGACTTTTAAGATAAGTAGGAGAAAGAGGACAGAACAATAGCTATAATAGATAATAGAACAATAATAGATACATATCAAATTCACCGTATTGGTGTTCAGCACAGAGATTAGTGCGTTGGCATTTTGACGCATCGGCATCAACTAACAAGAGTAATACGTATAGCTTCTAAGGGCTAGTGAAGTCTTTGATATATTATTTTTATTTTTTTTTCTCACACCATCATACATTGACCTGACTCCGTAGTAAGTCGCTTAATGCACTTGTGTTACGGACGCCAGACAACAGAGGTTATACAAATATACAATTTAAATACATATATTTAACACGCAGTCTAAAAAACTGAGTCCAGATATTACATTTTTTAATTATGTAAATACATATTTACATATAGCTGCTTCAAAACAAAACGTTATTAACAAAAGGGCATTGGCTAGCAACAATTAAGTCTTCTGAGAAATAGCATTTGAGTTCTTAACTTTCTGATCCTTCATAGTATCTATTCTTCATAGCATAGCAAATATTCGAATGTGTATAAAAAGATTTAATTAAACATACTGAAACTGTGCATAAGTCTTCCCACCCATAGAAGTGGTTGGATAAAATCACATAAAACAAAGACTAACAAAACTGACGTGTCGATTGTACAGTCTCTGATAATTGGAAACATAACAAGTGGCCATAATTTTGTAGGCTTTCTTTTGTTTAGAAACGGCACTGAATACCTACATTATTGAGGTCAATCTGTAGGTGCCAAAGTTATACTTTACAGTGAGATCAATGATTAACGAATGTTTTGTTTCGAAATAAACCTGAGGCGATGAACAAAAGCTTCCAGAAAGAGCCGTAAACATTTTTTCTAGCACATTTTTTTTTTCAATCTTTTTATAAGGTAGAAGGCATTGTTGTCAGACAGAACAATGGTACACTTTACAATAGTGTATGGTAAGAGCAGGGTAATGATTGTGAGGAGCGAGTGCTCAAGTGTATTAAAGATTTATGGCGGAGAAATATATTCTTTTCTATGCAGTGTTAAGGTGCTCACTAACCTACTACATCAACACGCACTTTTCTTTTCACTAACTAGCGACTTTGCACGGGTGAAATGAGGATAAAAATGGTTAATGTGGGCTATCCCTATGAAAAAGATATATGCGATCGCAGACTTTATTGTAGACCTTTTTATGGTGTACAATACTGAAGTATATTTATGAAAAGTTCTCTGTCATCTGTTTGCACATATAAATTGAATGTACGAATACGATAGGCAAAGGATTATAAAATTTTACTCAAAAAAAGTATGACCGAATGCATAAACAATACATATTATTGCATATAAACTCAAAGTCGAAATTTGCTTGAGGAAATGTTTAAAGAAATGTAGAAAATATTTGTCAGTTTCGAATAATATTCCTAGCGATAATAGAAAACCGGACGAGGGAATATTAAATGTGGACAATGAAAATAGGCTCGGAAGCGCGGGAAGTATAGCTGTCTCCGAAATTAAACTTAACCATGGACTCGCAGTCGAGGCTACATGAAAAATTCTAAGCCTCTTTGATATTCTGCTACATGTAAGACGCTATAAATAAAATGTAACTCTCTGATCACGTTATTACAATAAAGTCTTTTTATTGGGCACACAATTGGTACGTAATTAATTAAAAACATAATAAATTTAATTAATTAACAATTTTAAATATATATATATATATATATGTATGTATATATATATATATATATATATGTGTGTGTGTGTGTGTGTATATATATATATATATATATATATATATGTATATATATAATTTATATGAAGTAATACAAGACACGAGTATACAAATATTTTGTTCGTATAATGTTGTTGCAGCTTTTACTGTCACTTGTTATAAGAACTCAATAAGACTATTTGACGAACCAGATGATAAGTTAGGTAGGTTGTGGTTTCGATACATATACCCAGGACAAACATTTACCCGATGAAAAAGTGTCTTCGTTCTGAGTCTGCGTGTTAAATATATATATTTAAGAATACTATTTGCTATTCCTCTGTTTTCTGATGTCCGTAACACCGGTGCTTTAAGTGACTTATCTCGGACTCAGATCTATGTGACGCGTGAGATGCTTTCTAAACCATCATCATCATCATATCAACCATAGAAAGTCCGCTGTTGGAGATAGACCTCCCAAGATAGGGGTATTTATGCCCTTAATTTCCAGCAAGGCAGACGTGATGGCAATTACCAGAGAGCTTGTTTGCGACAAGGATGCTGTCGCTCATCCCCACCCTGTAATATTTAAGATGCGCTGTTTCGATGTCATAAACCGACATCTGTCGGTTCCGGTACCTTACTCGCCTCTTACGACACCTGTTACAGAGGAGGGTCAAGACACGCGGCAGCGGGTCAGTGAAGTTTAAAAAAAGAACTGACGCATCAACCGTGTGTATTTTTACACGAAACGTTTGGAGCCACATTTTACCCCTTAATAACTCAAAATCTATTTAAAATACATGACACTTGGTCATGAAATGATGAAATCTAACAAAATTTAATCATCTTATAAACTCAGTAATAAGTATCCCCAATTTAATGAATACAGCTCATACGGTTATGTAGATATTAACGTCCAAAAATTTTAATTTTTATTACTGACTGACTGACTGATTGACTAATAGATCAGATTTCTAACCCACTTCCAGATAAACTAGTAAATTGACATTTGGCAATTAGCTTGGTAATTGTGTGTATAAAAATGAAAACGGAACACATTTAAATTTTACGATTTGGATTTTTTTAAACAATCGATTTTTATTAATACCTAGTGCCTTTGAATTTATAATAGCAACATATAATAACCTTTTAATAAAATTAAAACACGAAGATTATAACTTAGGAAAAATTGAAACTTACATATTTTATATTTGGCTAATCAACTTATCTTCTGTATGTTAAAAAAAATTGTTCGCTTATAAAAACTAGCCAAGTCAAATTCTGTTATGATGGGATACTATTCTATTCCGCTGGTCTTCCACGGCTTAATATTTACAGTATAATTAGGTTACAATAATCAATAAAACATTCACACGGAGGAAGTCACATGCAAATTGGATATAGCGCCATCAATAAGCCTTTAGATCGGTGACTATCCTCGATCTGTAAGTGACGTTGTGATGAACAATGAAGGCTCTAGCACGTTGTATTAGCATATCAATAAGGTTTTCTCCACACACGGCCCTTTGTGCGTATTGTGCGAAGATCATGTGTATGATGCCAGCAAATAATACATTTGCATAATCATCGTCATGACGGAACTGGATCCGTTGCCTAGTGCTGTAAACAAGTTACCGAGGTTTTTTATACCAAGCTGTTAGAAAACAGATATACGGCCTAATGGTTAGCGGTTCCGTGTCGTGCAACCTTTTAAAAACGTGTTTATTCCCTTTTTGAAGATCCTAAAACCTTTGAGACAACTCTAGTTTATTCCATAATGAAGTGTACGGGGAGGAAATTTGTTTTTCCAACACAACGTAAAGTGTTCAAAATACACAATATTTAAATGGTATATACTTTTATTTAAATTTATGAACATTATCTGCTTATTTATACGTATCAATAAGTCTGAGACCGATTATCAATTTATTATTAGTAAAAAATATATATGGAGTTTAAAAACAACTACTACAGAATTAAAGCACGCAATCGCTTTGCTAAACTGTCTGCAATAATTAATGTAAGCATGAATAACAGTAGTTAGGAATTCGGAAGACAAACACAATTTCAAGAATTTTTTCTTTGTATTGTACCTGTATTTAAAAACTATAATTTATTGTAACGTGTTAATAAATCTGGAATATTCTCATGGTACAATGCGCACGCGCAATCTCCGGTGTCAATCAGGCGCGCGCGCAGCGTGGGCGGCGATTGTGCGTTGACATTGGAAAGTGGCCGCGTAAACATTACACCGCATTAATTATACGAATTAATACGATACAATACTAAGTACGTGCGGCGATACTTGGCTGATATTCATGACTTGTCCATGCGTATTAATTTTATAAATGCGGATGTAACTCGGTCTGTCCGTTTCGCTGTCACGGCTTAGCCGGTATAGATAACTTACATCGGGAACTTTTTTTATAGGTCCCAATGGTAAAAAAATAGAGCGAGACGCTCCGACGGCCTTAGTATTATGCAACAATTATTATAGAACATTAATTAGGTCTTACTTGTAGAGTTTAGTTCGAAGTTTCACCGCTCAAAAATAGGTTTGTTATGACATCACTTAAGAAATCTTCCACTTGAACCACTCTATTTATAGTTGTATCAATCCGTCGATTAGATTAAGAGATCTATAAACAAACAGCGGAACGACTTCTTTTTATATTTATCATAATGTTATAAATAAATACATGTACCTTATAATGAATATCAAACAAAATATTGCGAACAATACAGTAGATACAACATCCAAAACAAATATAAATGCGAAAGACTAAGAAGTCTTCTGTCTGTCTGTTTATTACATTTTGACGACTAAACGGTTTGACGAGTCTTAATAAAAACCTTAGTATGTTTATAACCTTGAACTTTACGGAAGGAGGTGAGTAAAAATCTTGAAAACGTTCAATGTGATAATATTCGCGGGTTATGGCTAAATTTTAAAGATTATTAAGTGTTACCATCTTGTCACTGAAATATTGGGTTTCCGATGTGACGCGGTACGTGGGTAAAAAATGACACATCCTAAAGTAAAATAAGATACGTACATTTAATGAAGATGGACACACGCCTACACGTATCCGTAACGATTAGTTGATTATTTACGTTTCTGTTTGTAATACTAGCGGACTTTTGAGATATTTATGAAGCGGTTTTAATATTTGTGATTGATATATTCTAATGTAAGTCACCACGCGTAATTATGTTCGTCTGTATGTAGATTATTTCTACGCGTAGTGATATTGGGTAGACACAAATATTGGATCAAAATATATTGAACGGAAAATTAATACACAACTGGTACGAATATGAAGCTATTTTTTTGAACTATCAAACATTAAATATAAATAACTGCGTTTTAAACTTATGAAACTTATTATGTGTAGTGAACGCGTATATGATAGAAAATACTTTCAAAAAACTCGTCCCACGTCTTATATTATTGTTGTATTACGCAAGTGTTATGTTAGTTCTGAGGATAAATCCACATCCAGTAGCGTCATTTCACTTGTCAGTATACACAATACATACAATACATAAAGTTATGCTTTTTGTCAATAGTCCACTACAGCTATATTAAGTGACTACCATAGGAATTATTAAAATATTACGATAGAATAAGGAGATAAGGAAAGAGTTTCATATGTAAATTATGCTTCTATGAATAGAATATTCTATACTATAAAAGAAAAGCAAGAATGTGTATGTGTTTATTAGTAACATTGTAAAAGCTTAATCAGCAAACAGGTCTTACATGATTTTGATGCATTCGATTTCGGAATAAAGCCTATGCGACTTGAAGTAGGCAGACATGCAATTTGGATATATACAATATACGTATTGTAACCGTTTTAAAGTCATAAAGAGGGCTATTACTCATATATGTGGCTATTACCCGGAAAACTCATAACTAACCCACAAGTAAACTTAAATCAAGTAAATGATTTCCAACTCTAAAAGCCACATAGCTTTAAAGCATGAGAATACAAAATGTATGAACAGTTACAAAGAAATGTACAAGGAACCCCATAAAAACAGTGGTCAATCCCCCGCAGCTGCCAACTCCAGCGGTATTATTGGCGAGGTAATCACAAAGATCGAAGCTTTGTACCGCTGGGCGGCTGTAATAAGCTATTTTTCAATAGCACGCCGTGATTCGGCTCCTTTCTACAAATGCTTTCGCTAGGGTATCATTGCACGGAATTGATTTTGCACTTCCTTGTACTAGGGATTCATTTTCTCGTGTCTCATTTTCTTTGGTGCAATGAATGAGTGTTTATAGTATACATTATTTTGATTCAGATATCATTACGTGTTTACATTGCAATTGTAAATAATAGTATCGTACTTATTCGTGGAGTTACAATGAGACTGAGTAACTTAGCATTTAAGACTCTCTGAAGTCATAAAACAATTATATCACCTCGAGGTTTTACCCTAAGGGGAACGCTATTGTACAATTAATATATACATTGAAAAACTAACTGTGGTATATGTAAATATATATATTTGAGTATAAAATATATAAAAATTCTTTTTCTTCTACTCTATTGTTATCTTTTCATTTTAAATCCCTTTTTCTACAGATATATATTACACTTATTGAACCGACAGATGTTGTCCAGTTTTAACTATATACCTGTTTTATTATGTAAAAATTTAGCGACTATAAGCAGAGATGTAAAGTTTATAACTCGATTAAACTCGAGAGATGGGATATTTATAATATACATATACTATCTTACCTATCGAGCTGGATCAATCTGTAGCACAGTTGTTGCGAAGTAGAACACATAAATTTTATATAGCGTATTTTACTTTTTTTAAGATCGTCAAGTGAAATTAAAAATAATTAATATGTCAATTTGTATTAAAGTTGATTTTCTAATAACTTATGATTTAAATGACCTGAATGAGTGAATGCATCCATCAGAATAATAGATTCACATTCGAGATGTCATATTGCGCAAGCACCAAAAGCTCTACTTAGTTCAAAAACCGATTGGGCAATAACTGCACTTGCAGTTAGCAAACCCAATCAAGCAAATGTGAGTGGGATCGTTGTGCAGCGAACAATTAAAAGGTCAATGAACTGGATAATGTTAACTAGTCGATATAAGCCATCAATAGTGACAAACTATCAAATCATAAACCATTGAATACGGCACCCACGCGGCTGCAGCCAACCTCGTGAGGCCATGTTTATTAAAATGCTCCATTCGATTCTATTAAATTGATATTATGTCAATTTGAACGCTCAATGAATAACTTTAGAACGAAAGTCGAGGTATTATAAACTCAAACACTGTGCCCTAGAATTCTAATTGATATAAAGAGGTTGCACTCTTTAGTGAAAAGACTGCACGTGTTGTGAACTGAAACGAAATACGAAGACGAGACGATGGAAATGACACGAGCGTATTGATATTTTTATATAAAACTACACACTAAAATATGAGTAATAGAAAAGAAAATAGTTAAATTCAAACTTTGAAAGTCATGTGGTTAAGAAGAAAGAATCATAGGCATTATTCTATTAACAACGTATAATGCGTTTGCGTACAGTACCCATTAACATTTCCCACGAATTCATAATAGGTTGCCATCAACCTATTCTGAATTCAATACGTTCTTATCAATTGAGTAAAAATAAAGAACTTTCATTACTTGTCTGATATTATAATAAATTCGACGGGTCCGATAGCGCACATGGTAGGGATCCTGTTTTGAACGGCAAAGGTCGTGGGTTCGATCCCCATCCAGGGCAAATATTCATATGTTGATTATTATGTTTGTTCTGTGCCTGGGTGTTAAATATATGTATTTAAGTAGTATATTTATGATTCGTCTGTTGTCTAATGTCCGTAACAAAAGTTCTTAAAGCGGCTTATCACAGAATCAGATCAATGTCTGAGATGTGGAAATTATTATTATTCTAAACTCGTTTTACTCGTAAATAATGATGTAGCTCATTTTATAAAATGTTATTTCACCAGTTTGGCTTTTCAAATGTCATTTTTAATGAACAAAATTTACAGGCATGTAGAGATTTAAAATACCTGTTACATTGCGGTGAAAATGATAAAGCCTATAATCAGACAACCGATTGATTATGTGCAGCAACATAAACAGGGGTTATTTGGAATCGTGCCCACCACAATCAATTAAAGCTTTTCCCCTGTTTCCAGCTAATACGAGTATAAATATAATTGCCCTCGGTTAGCGACAGTGGTTCAGTTAATTGGCATTAAGAGATTTCTGTAATCCCGCTGAATTGCTCAGCGAAAACTGGTCTCCAACCATACAAGTATACCAAGAAGATTGCACGAATATAAACGTGCAGGTGTTGTAGAAAACAAATCGCTATGCACCTTTCACTGGTGTCAATAAAACGATACGAAGCTAGTACTTTAGCGCCGTGTAACATTGTCTACGAGAATTTTAACGATGCACACGATTGAAATCGTTTTGCTGATGTTGTCGTTGTCTACGATTTATACGTTGGTCACCACCACTTCACGGTTTCACTCATGATAGTCTTCATAACTTTGCTCCTGAACTTGTATCTGATACAGTGTAGTTCATTAGCATCATCATTATCATCACATCTGCCTTAGAGAAATTGCCGAGCTGGGCAGACTTAGTGATCGCAGAGTGAAGCTCAATATACCGCCATCTGTCGGTTCCGGTACTTTAGCGGCCTCTTACATCTGGTAAAGAGGGAGGTACTATTCTACTGCGCCGATACTATACGGGACATGTATTTAAATTATCTTAATGGTTTTTCCCTTAATTCTAGCTGACGCCTTTGTAACGTAAAATTGAAATAATTCGTGCGACTCTACTACAGTGACGTTTGTCTTTCTAATATAAGCCATATTTCAAAGACAACGACTTATTTATTTTTAACTATATTTATAACTATAGTAATTAATTATTAAATTTATTCGTTGAAGAAAATCCTCGTTAATCAAGTATGATGTTAACGACTTTACGTTTAGCGTGGCTACAGAAATTGTAATATTTTATTTGACTAGTGTTACTTTTTTAATCTTTTAGCTATAGAGTATTATTTTAATGTAAGTTCCAGATGGCAGTAAGTAGCTATAACACCGAATTTAAACCTAAAACGTCTTTTGACTCCCACCATAGGAGTACATAACAAATACATGTACAGATCGAAAAAGGGTTTAATTTTTTGAGTCTTTATATGTAGAGTATTTTCAGTTGGAAACGAGATTGGATTCTGGTTCATCGGAATAAAAGCAAAGAAAGATATCGTTGCAAATATGTAGATGTGTTTACGATGTTGAAATGTATTCCAGCGTCATAAGTTCCAGTACAAATTGTATATACATAGTTTACATGTGCTAATATTAACGCAATGTTTTCACTAGAGCGATAATTCTCAAAACAAAACATGCGACCATTTATTATAACCGTTACCTGCACCTTGTCTCCGATCACTGTTTGCCTAAGCTGACAATGCATGGCAATAAAATCAAGACAAACGATCTCTTTCAATTCGATTGCCTGTCAATTGCAGAACTGTTCCGGTACTCAATCAAGTGCATTTGAAGTGGAGCAATTCATTAGTGCAGTCCCTTATCTGGGTCGAACGACCAAATGGTTCGGTGCCCTAAAGTGGGTCGAGTTTTAAACCAATCGAACGTCAATTTGTTGGGCGAGATGATGGCTGATTGCTATTGTGTTAGATGATATATGGTGACCTAGAAATGAAACGAATACAAGCGTGTTTCCATTTCGTTAACATAAGTTCAAATTTATCAGTAAAAGTAGAATAATTGAATTTCGTATTGATTATTGCATGACCTTTTTTTTGTGTTTAATGCCGGGAATGCTAATCGGCATAATTTTAAACGATATCTTCAACAATTATCGTTACTTTAAAGCCAATACACAATTAGACATTCAAAAGTTCTTCTGTATCCTTATTCTCTGTCCATTAAATATATGGAAAGCGTAAACATTCCAGATAATCAGATTTTATCATATAGTAATAAGTCGTCTCATCAAGGAGATATTTATTTTCACCATGAGAATTAAAAATTGTGTTCAACTAAATAGATATTTAGTACAATCTCTGTAATAGATATGTTTTTCTATTGTTATAATTATCGTTCTTGCGTATACATAGCTGACCCGACAGACATTGCACTGATCGTTGACGCCATTAGGTTTTACAGAAAAGCCGTTTAATTTTCTTTATTTTATAATTATTCTAGCAACTTGCTTATTCTCATTCAAAAGAACTATCTCCCATCAATTCAGCTAAATGCTGGTGATGACAGGACCAAAAGAAAAAAAATTATTTTATAAATATATTCAGGGATTCATTTTTTATGTTCATTCGTAGATGAACCATATGGAATAATGACCTAAATGTTGGCCGTTCACTCTAAATGGCAAGCGAAATTTTAAGTGGCTGTCTGGAACACATGAAATAATTTGCAGAACCGCTTCAACGACAGCTGACAATGATGGTCCAAATTCGCACCAGGCCAAGGTTCTTCCGCCCCTTCCCGCCGGGTCATTAGCTCTCAAACTGGAACACTGTCTCGCACTCACTTCAATGCCAGTCTGGCGCATATATATGATTTCAAGTTGCTTATACAATTTATGAGCACCTTGAAATCATAATAGCGATATTGAAAATATTATTAATAGAGACAGAGAGACAAAAATTTCAATTATAACAAAATTTATCTCGCTTCCCGCACCTACTTTACCATACATACATACATCACGCCTGTGTCCCAAAGGCAAAGACTATAGATCTCCACTTGTTACCATCTTGGCATACCTCTTTCGCTTCCCTTTCCCGCATTAGTTCTTTCATATACGCTCGTTTATTCTTGGTACTTTTGATCTGGCCCTTCTTTAATACCTCTTCTACCTGATTAAGATATGTTCGCCTAGGTCGTCCTATAACAACTCTTTCATTAACTTCCGCTCTATATATTTGTATAGTCATTTTACTTTCATCTACCTTTTCTGCATGTCCAAACCATCTCAAAATTTCTTTTTACTTTACCAAATCAACCAACAAAACAACATTATTAGACAGTGAGTAAAACAGACAGGCCCGCTTTCGACCTATAACGTTAGTATTGATTTTACATTAATTTATCGAATTTTTATGTTTAATATTGGTATGTCTCCTTTAATTTGTTGTAAATTCCGTCTAGTTATTTGGAACACCGGATCACCCAGCGCATTTATGGGTATCGAAGGTCCAAAGTTTCACTTTAAACCTTTATCCTTATATCAAGCATGCCGTAATAAAGGCGCCGAATAATTAAGCGGTGACTTAAAAATCAATTCAATAATGAATTAATAAGTGGTTTAACTGAACCGTGGACTTGAATGAAGTAGGCCCATTCACCAATGCTGGGTATTGGGTGGTTTTGGTTCACACCGCGAAGGTCGTAATCATGAAATCTCTCAATGAATCGGTGATTTTTGAACAACAATATTGTAATATATGTATGTTGAGTGTATGTTTAACAATGAAGTATTGTTTCGCAGTGACAGGGTTGCTTGCCTTGTTGACTTGTTTATAAGCATTGGTATAGGACTCATAGTGTTTATTATAGAATGTACTAGACTATATTAGACTAGCATTCTGCACGACACTTAGGTCACGTGTACTTTACTTTAAAGGGTAGAGTTCAGACTACATGCTTAACAAATAGACTCACTTACGCATCTTACTTATATTACACGCTAGTTTGCATGGATGGATGGTCGAGATGTATACATGCATGTTTATTACTCTTTTAAGCCAGAGCGACTGAATAGATTTGGTTGAAATTTAACACACAAATTAACGAAAGTCTGGAATAACACATAGGCTATAAATCGAAACCTTGTTTCCGAGGAGTAGATCAGGCTTTTGATATTTCTCTATGAAAACAGCACGAATTTTTGCACAGTTTAACTGTCAGAAAGCGACAAAGATTTCTTCACAGAATAACACAAATTTCGCGTAAAGAGTGAAAGAAGGGCCCTTTAAATCAATATAATATCCTCTTAATTTGAACTTTATATAATTTCTGGTTAACAATTTCCTTAGAAAATGCGCGAATGGGTGGCCAATTTTGTAGAATAATCTTGCAGTAATCTTTACACCAACCAATATTTTAATGCTAAGTTCTTAAAGTATATGAAAGCTAGACTTAATAAATCCAAGCATAGGCAGAATAGGGTATACGTCAGTTCTAAATGTCGACCAATCAAATAATCTTGTAGATAATCTTGCCGTGTCATGAATTTAGAATTGGCAACCCTGCCCGATGATTCACGGCGATATCGCTTTCGCATCATGAAGAAGTGCTGCATCATCATCGAATGATGATTAGCATACAGATATCATGGCATTGTGCGCCGAAGAAAGTGACACCCACAGATCAGCGGTGTAAACAATCGTGACCAACTGTCAGTGTTTGTTTATGAATGAATGATTCTTCAATGAAGGAATGTGTTTTGTTTTTTAGAATAAGGACGAACGAGGGGTTCGGAATTACGAGAATGGCTGAAAAGCGTAGGTTGACAGTGCGGTTGCGATTTCCTTTAGAGGCCGAATTTAAGTGGTCATGTAAGATGGCAGGAAAGTTTGTCAGGATCAATACAATAGGATAAATGAAAGTCAGTACTCTTTTTAGGGCACAACGATGATTTCTTTAATAGAACCTCCATGTTTTAATTCAATTGTGTTATGTAAGAGCAAAGAAACGATTGCGCCTTGATAAGAGGTAATTATATCGGCGTTTCATCCTATAATAATAAAAGTCATCATCCAACAATAATAAAAGGAACGAGTGGTTTTTCTAACATTTGTCACTAATTCTAACCTTTCAAGTCCTTAGAATTTGACCAGTCCTAAGATCATATTCTCTTTTTATTTCCTAAGCTTAGATGTAATGCTTTTAAAACAGCGCAACGGGCTTTGATACAGTTACTAGTATCATTTAAGAATATTGTATTAAGGTTTTGCATAACAGCCATTAGAAGTCCAGTGCTGAACATAGGCCTTCCCAAGAAAAAGGAAATGTTGTCCTTAATTGCCACACTGAGCAAGCGTGTTGGCAATTGCAGAGCGCAACTTTCGCGGTGGGGTCCTGCTGCCCATACCCGCCTTGTGCATTTGAGTTGCCCTGTTTCGAATAGATAAACCTCTGGTACCTTATGGATGGTTCTGGTACCTAAGTCGCCTTATACGACATTTGGTATACCGTGACGTACTGTTCTACTCTGCCGGTACCTCACGGCTTAGACATATTCTTTCAGTAAAAGTAACATTTTCAAACAGTTTTAAGATATAACTTAGTCATAGTTATAAAAGAAAGCTAAGATTTTTTTAAAAAAGTAATATTTAACTTGTAAGACATTCCATCACTCGCATATAAATGACCCTAAGTCTATCATGATTTGGTCTACGGTTATTAACCTCAAATTTATTTGATAAGATTAACGAGTTATCTACATAATCACCGGCCAAGTTGCTACCGGCTTACGCGTTTATTAAAAAAACGGTAAGAAGATAACAGACCAGACGTTAAATCTTTATAGAAGTTTTAACAGATTTGATATAATGCCTTAATTTTAATATAGGAGATATTCTTTACAAAATAATCAAGTACAAGGCCTGAAGATTTAGGCTCAAGACCAATTCGTCTGCTGATTTAAATAATCTCATCTAGTATCTGCTGAAACTAATAGTTCAGTATTAATTGTAGTCTACAAAGGATATCTGGGCAGCTCTGGTTATATTTGCGAATGAAAAAAGAGAACTCCATCACTAATCGCCAGAGGGCATACACGGGTTTCAATTGTCTCAGTATCCGTACTTGATGAGCTCGATGGCGAAGTTGGTAGTGTTCCTATCTTGTGCACCAAGGGTCGTGGGTTCGATCCCCACCACGGACAAATATTTACATACTTAATTTTTGTGTTTGTTCTGTGTGTGTGACATTTACTCGTATTTGAAAAATCTATGTTGTCTGATATTTGTGACATGTTCAATGTATGAGATTATGTATGAATAAAAAAAAAGGAAACTTGTCTGTCGTAGAATATTCGGTTACATTTAAGTAAATATATGGATACTAGCAATTTTGGTTGCCAATGTAATAATGCCAATTATGAGCTGAGATACTTAGAGAGTTAGTTTTTCAGAAGCATTGCACATTCATTAATACTCGCACGTTAAAATCCAACGGAACTGATAACCAAAGGAACCACCACTCCCGGAGAAACCGGTTTGTCACGCTTTACGTCATTATTATGTGCTTATTTACAACACACGTTTTTTCTCCCACGAGATGACATTACATTCAATAACGAACTTTTTATGGGGAAGTAATGGATGTAAACGAGCGCCGATATTCACTCTGACAGTTGTAGTAGTAGCATACATTCGAATGGATTAAGTTAATTTATTCATTAACAAACCTAAACACAAATTCAAACAACATCTCATACATTGACCAGACACCGAGCTTAGTCGCTTAAAGCTCTTGTGTTGCAAACATTAGAGAAAGGAGGAATCACAAGTCTAATTAATACTCAAATACTAATAATCTATCAGGAAATTGATCACTTAGGCAATTTAAACTGAACCTTCTTAGCTATCTTCGATATCTAAACGTAAATCTTACTGATTGTTTTGTTACAACTTTTGACTTACTGTTGTTACAATTGACATCTTGGTTATCGGTTTTTTTACACATCTTATTCATTGACCTGCCTCCGAGGTAAAACGCTTAAAACAATTGTGTTATGGACATCAGATAACTGAGGTATCGCATAAAATACTCAAATACATGTTTAACATACAAACGATCAGAATAGTTAATTATATAAATATTTGTCCTGGGTTTGGACCAAACCTATGACCCTTGGCGCAAAAGATAGGAACTACCATCTGCGCCATCGGGCACGTCAATCAAGTTGAAAGTTGGTCTATGTATAAAAGACAGTTGGCAATGTTAAGAAAGCTTACACATGCATAGAAGAATTGAGGGGTCAATGGTCAATAACTTATGGTCTATGACCATGTAAATGCGTCGGATCAGGTTGGTATTAGGCCAAGATTTTATTTTGTTATTTGACATATCGTAATTGATGGTACTGTCTGGTATAGTATAAAAAATATGGTATATATATAAAAAAGAGTTGTTTGAATATAAGTTTTACAATTTATAGTATTTGCTATTTTATTACGACTTATGTTTTATTACGAATAACAAAACACTTAACTAAGAAACGAGAATTTTAGCATCAATGCAGAACTCAGAATCAAGATCATTTCAGATCATTTTGTCCTACATTACAATTCGGGGGCACATTACAACTCCATAAATTCTTTGACTCTATTAAAACTGTTAAAACAAATTATAATAGTATATAATTAGTAATTTCTGTAATTTTCATAGACTCCTCAGCAGCGTCCGATGCGTTTTTTATACGTATATATTTCATAGAACGCTCACCTGTACATCTCTCCTTGGCTGCGGTAGCCTCATCATAGGATGAGGCACTGGAGCCGGCATCCTCAGCGGTGGAGGCATAACAGAACGATGCACTGGATGCATAGGCGGGGGCGGCGGGAGTACGGGGCGAGGGCCCTGTACCACGGTCACAGTCGGCACGAGCGGTGGTGGTCGTCGTTCCATGGTACGTTCCACGATGGCGAGGTGTTCCGAGGGGCGAATGAGGCGCGGGGGGGCAGGAAGTTCGGGACCAGTTGGGGGGGGGGGGGGGCGCGGAGGTACGATGGCGGGGTTCCGGGGGTCTCGCGGCTTGTCGCGGTGGCGGGGCCGGCGCACGTCGCCGGGCCTCCGATTCATCAGCCATCGGTGCGCGCCAATCTGTTGACAATAATTAGGCTTATTGTCTATTAATTGACAAAAATAAATAGCTAAAACTAAATCTTCTCATCATCGATCATAAATATATAATCATCAAAAACTAATTTCATTAGCGTAAAGAATAAAACAGAGCCATCAAATAGGTCTTAGCTTATATTGATAATAGACTATTTCACTCCATAAACTTCGAGACCTGTCTCTGCGTTTGTGAGTTGTATTTATGTAGAGTTCGCCCGTTGATTATTCTAAAAATAGCGGAAAAGTAAAATTTTAACTGTCCGATTTTGATAATTGTTTGCAATAATATTAAATATTTGTTCGTCGCATCATGACGCTGTCAATAAAATATCCTATAAAATACATACTGTAGTATTTACAGTACGTTATGTCATTAAAATTCGCGACAACCAAATTTTAACGATAACTTTAATAAGTGAAATTATATTTTTAGCGGCTTTAAGAAGTTGTTAAAAGCTTTTGTTTAAATTATACAACTCGCCCTTAATCATCAATCAAAATTATAATACTAGAACTACTCACAGTAAACACTTCAACCCTAATTGAGGGTAAATAAAAATAAAAGCTAGGGGACGCCACTGATAAGTGTTTGCTTGAGGCAGTTAAGTGAGCATATCACGCGATCGTAATAATAAAGTTTTTTACGTACTAGAGTTAATTGTAAAAATGTTATTAAACTTTGACGAATGTAATAAAACGATATTATCAATATTTTTGTTATCAACGCTAAAGGTTGTTCGCCAATAGCGCCATCTGTTATGCTTCAGCGGAACTCGGTAGACATGCGACAGCACGTTAAACTCATGCAACAAGCGTACTTTTTCCACGCGATGGCGACACAAGTAGACGGTGTCAATAGCTCGAGTCGTGAGTTGAGAGTGATCTAAGAAATGCTTTGTTACCTTCTATTAAAAAAAAAATTACTGAATTGAGTTGTTTTTTTAGTATCGTTAACCGTTAATGCGTACAAACTTTGCGTATTATTAACATTTTACATTTTCTTATGAACCAAAGAAGAAAAATGCAATAAAAGTAGGTAATTGGTATTACATACATTAAAAAGATAGTGAGTTTTTATGGGAAAAATGTTAAACGTTACATTTTTATTAAAACATTTAAGTAGGTAATTTTTCAGATATTGTATTTGTCATACCGCAACTCATCTGAAGGATCGTGTTCGGTGGCACTGGAGCAAAAGTCTAAGTCCGCGGAAAAAAATCTGAAGGTATAACGCACTGCGGCAGACAATAACGTAATTACAAGGACTTCCTGGGGCGTGTAACCAAATTAATTGGAAGTTTTATCCAACAAAATTATATTTATACAGTAGAAATAAGAAGTATGATTTTAGTTATATCGATTTCAAAGCGGCAAAAAAGCAAAGAAAATACGAATCAGGCCACTACTAGAAATGCATTACTGCTGTATTTTTCCTTATTGGTTTTGGTGGTAACGGAATTTTCAAGTGCTTCGTGACTATATTTACCTACAATGCTATCTATGTACCTGTGTAATATGTAAAAATATTCTTTTTAGTTCTATTGACTTAATTGAAAGCTGAGCCGCCATTAATCCCGTATATTATTATAAATAAAAAAGCTGTAGCAAGCAGGTACAAGCTGTTACGGTTACCATCAACCCTACATTTGCCGATGGCAACGGACACGCAGCGGGACGGTTCCGAGCGACCCACTGCACGTAATTAAGACACGGAAGCTCTAATTGTTAGGCACACAAACTTGCTTCAGCTGCAGTATGGATGTCTGTCAGCTAACCGGTGCACCGTGCATCACTTATGATGCATGCTATGTATTCGGTAATGTTTGTATAGATGTGATATATATTGAGTATGGTGTACTGAAATTATAATACGTCTGGATACATAGAAACATTCTATCCTGTTTAATCTGCCTGATTTTTTTTTCATATGAATAAATATAATAATTCTACACGTTCACTACTCATAATAAAACGGATCGGACCGTCAATGAGTCATTCTTGAGAACAATTGCCGAAACGTCGAACAAACGCTAACTAAATCGCGTTAAAGCTACAAAAAGAGCAGTTTTAAAATAATTATAATTTTTATTTTTAGATATACTTCTCCACCCTCCATCCTAATGATTACAAACACGACAAACATTTAGAAATAAAAGATATCTCTTGAACAACTGTATTAAATTGAATCGTTCTAAAGTTATAAAGTTATGTGCATACATACTCGTATATTTTGTCGATTTATGTATATAGCATTCTAAGTAATATATAATTTTGATAGATATAGTTTGCTGCGTAACTATGCCTATAGTGTATCGACAGAATAGAATAGTACCTCCCCATGTAACAGGTGTCGTAAGAGGCGACTCAGGTACCGAAAACGACAGGTGGCGGTATATTCACCCTAAATTAAGTATCTTAAATGCAACTGTCGCAAAGCTACGCTCTGCGATTGCCAACACGCCTGCCCAGCGCGGCAATTGTGGGCAAATTCCCCTTTTCATGGGAAGGCTTATGTTCAGAAGCGGAAATTTTTAAGGCTGCTATGATGCTGATGAATTTTGATTATGTAGGTATATGTACTTCTTTTCTTCTGATTTTAATACTAGTACGGCTGCCGTCGTTTTAGCCTGTCAGTGTAACCTTTTGTGTTTATAGTTTTCATTTGTGTAATCAGGTTAAAATTCTTGTTACTTTTGTAGTAAATAAATAAATTATTATTTAATTACAGTCAATTTAAAAGGGTTCTGAATAGTCGATATATCTAACATCAAAAATGGATAACACAATAAATATTACACACACACAATTATAACCAAATGTAACAACCCTTAGAACTTTTTAGGGCCCGCGTGACCAACATTCGACCGGTCGCGGCGAGTTTAGACCACTATGTTCAATTGATTAACCGCTAATTACCCGCGTCCTGTGCCCCGAACAGGTACCAGTTCGTGCAGGTTGGCTACATGACCTTTTCTTTTACTGCACTGGTGGCCTAGTGGCGACTGTCTGTCTGTCATGTATTACACAGATACGTGTGTGCAGTTACACAAAAATGTTGTTTTATTTGCAAGTTAAAATATCCTGAATTAAAAATGTTAACTTTGTCTATTTAAACATGCTTTTATAACTTTCATCTGTAATCTATAAAACATATTTACATTAAAGCACTTCTTTTCTTTAGTTCTTTTAATATAATACGCTTTGTGTAAAATTAATAATTACGTTTGGTTCCTTTACAGCATTGGTTGAACATTGGTCCCTTTCATAATTCCTCTCATACACATAACCGATAATAGGCATCGTGTTAATGTTACTATAAAATGTAAAATAAAATTACCCACCACAGGCGTACGTAAGCCTTGAACAGTTCAATCACAACAAATCCTTTGTGAGTTGGCAGTAACCTCTGCCAATTACCTTACCGCACCGACTGGCTGCCACTTTATTTGTCGATAAATGTGATTTACACTAAAATTCACAACAACTTAAACAGAACAAAAGAATTAAGGTGCAATATTCGTCATTGCTATGACAACACTGTGTACGCCGTTTTTCCCTCCAAAACAAGCGCATGCGCTTTAAAAGGTTCTTCCACAAAATAACGAAAAACGTTCTGTTCAAACAATAATGCACTCAAAATCTGCAGCATTAAAGTTTGCGCGCAATGAAATTGGAATTCAGCTGAATGGCATTGCGGGTTATTTTAGCAGAGATATCAGCTATGCGATTTTCGTCATTATAGTCATTGAAATAACGGTTTGACTAACTATTTTGTAATTTTGCTGGCTAGGGTCGCGTGGCTTGCCCCACGCAAAGTTGTGATGATAGCCGGCAGTAGCAATTTTCCTATTGTTATTAAATATACTGTAGGTATGCAGGGGTGATTGAACTATAGCCCTGTTTATTTTAAAAGAAATACTACACTCATTTGCAAAAAAAAATCAGTTGCGGTTTTGATTTTAATTCTTATTTAAAAATACGGTACCAAAATGATTTCCATCATTTGTACATGTTATTGGCCGGTTTTAAAAATGCCGTGATGTTTAAAACAGTGCGTTCTAAATTAATATTTTCGTTTGATGCTCGTTTTTACAGAAAAACACTCTATCCTACATTTTTGGTGCGAAATTCCAAAAGATAATATCGGTTTTCATAACTTTTAGTCAATTTTTATAAATTTAATTCATATTCCTAATTGTCAAAACTTCATTTATTGCTGTTTAGCAGTCTCAATAATGTTAGAAAAAATGGTCAAAGCTACCAAAATTATTATACGCTGCTCGACAAGGGTTGCAGCCAATGCTTTGTGGCTCAGAGGCTAAGTGTGAGTCGCTCGACGGTTCAAAGGACCTGGCAGCGGTCTCAAGACACCAGTTCCATCGAGAGAAGACCTGGTTCTGGAAGAAAACCTAACCACGGGATGATCGTTTTCTTGTGAGAAGCGCATTGAGAAATGGCAAGTCTTCGTATGTGGATCTTAAGAACAATCTCAAAGAAGTAAGAAATGTGCATATTAGTCTATGGACGGTCAGGAGGAGGCTTCTCGCGGCCAATATACGCAGTCATCGCCCGGTCCGCGGCCCTAAGTTACTCCGTGAGCACAGAGTTGCCAGGTTTAGGTTTGCTCGAAATTGTGAATCATGGACTCAAGAAGACTGGAATAGGGTATTGTTCTCCGATGTAGCCAGGATATCTCTGTTCGGTAAAGATCGAATTCGGCGAGTGCTACGAAGACGAGGAGAACGCTTTGCAGAGTATTGTTTTGAAGAAATCACGCCTTATGGTGGGGGCTCTGTTATGTTTTGGGCAGGAATAAATTCAATGCATCGTACAGAGTTAGTCTTCATTGAAAACGGCTCACTAACTGGACATCGATACATAACGGAAGTTCTAATTTCTCATGCACAACCCGCATTAGCTGCTTTAGGCGAAGACTTAATTTTTATGGACGAAAACGCTCGCGCCCACCGGTCTGGCGATGTGGAGGCGTATGTGCAAGAGGTCGGCATTCGTCGTTTGGATTGGCCAACTCGAAGTCCCGGCCTCACTCCTATAGAGCATATCTGGGACGTACTGAAACGATGCGTGAGATCAGTACAACCGGCTCTGCAGACCATCAGAGAGCTGAAGACTGTGATTACCGCGGAGTGGGAACGTATTACGCAAGCAAGTATCCAGGATATCCTCGCTAGCATACCCAGACGAATTCAAGCTGTAATTTCAGCTAGAGGGGGTCACATTCGATACTAAACATATATCTGCTTTTACTTAATTAAAGAAAAAACAAACAAAAATATTTGTTAACTTTTACTTCACGAGCATATGCACTACTAGCGAGCATACACTACTAGTGAACTTTAGCATTAAAACCCATAAAATTTATCAAAATTTTATGATAATACTGACGAAAACAATTATTTGATTATTACATAATTTACAAAATTGTCAAACAAACCAATAGTAACATTTCAAATGGTTCATTAGGTGCCCGTTTTTTTTTGCAAATGAGTGTATTTACAGAGATAAGTATTACTTTTCTTGTCCATCAAACGGGAGCAGGAAGTGTGTTCCAAAGAAATTTGAGATGGCAATTCGGTAATCTTCTTATTACAGTCACTTCTGCTCCCTGGAGATAAAAACCATCAAAGGGCTCATTGAGAATGAACCAGCCCTATGCATTTTAATAACTTAAAGGAAGTTTATTCCAAAAGTGCTCCCTCTTTTCGAATACATTTCAAAGGTCGGAAGTTATTTGCGTAATCCATTCAAAGTGGCACTTTTTGTATTTATCTTTATCTTGTTTTGAAAGAATATACATAAAATACTTAAGGATTAACAGGGTACAAAGTTACCTCGCTATTAAGGAATCTCTTTAAAATCCAAAAGACAACTAAAAGCTCAAAGGACCTATTCTGAGCTATTAAGCAATCTGTTAATGAGCCATTCCCTATTCCAGACCACAAGCATATTTCTGAACACAATAACATGTGAATTCTCATGATAATAAACGTGGCTATTAACTTTTTAGTGGCTGCGATTGGATTGGAGATAAGATTTCAAGAGAATAAAAAATAGAACAAGTCATCCCAGTAACATTTAACATTATAGGATTCAACAAAAAATAGATCAGTGAAGAAATCAATTAAATTATCTTCATATAATATCACCTGTTTAGTAATAAAAATAATAATAATGGTACATATGTGTTATGCAAATAATGTTGCAGTTTGGATAAAACATTAAATCATTAAGGGATAACTTAAGTTTAACTTAAACATAAGTTTTATAAACCTTTTAGTGGGATTAGCATCAAAGTTTGCAAAGTATCTAATAAGCATTGTAACATTTATTTCTTGTAGAAATTGATCGTAATCTATTAGTTACTTGCATTGGATATGTATCGCGTCCCTCGGGAACCGGCGGTAGACCAGCGAAGGTGTAACATATTATAGCAATTATAATATTAAGTTCTGGATAGAGCACTTCGAAGTCTGTTTGGTGTGAGTTTGTAAGATAGATTAAATAATAGTGTAATAAGAGATCGATGTTGTATAAAAGATGATGGTGTCACAACAATAGAGAAAGTAATGTTAAGATGGTTTAGACATGTAGAGAGGATGGATGAAACTAGAATGTTTGCACAAATATATATATATATAATATATAGAGCGGAAGTGAATGGAAGGGTGGTATAGGAGGATCGAGGCGAACATATCTTTACCAGGTAGTCGAGGTATTAAAGAAGGGCCAGGTCAGAAGTACCAAGAAAAAACGAGTGTGTATGAAAAGACTAATGCGAGTAAAGGAACCGAGAGAGGTTTGTCAAGATCGTAGCAAGTGGAGATCCATAGTCTCTGCCTACCCCGATAGGATACAGGCGTGATGTATGTATGTAAGTTCTACATAAAATACACGTGTAGAAAATATTTTCACATTAATGCTATCCCATACCATCACGCCTAGTGAAATTGATTGTTATAACTAAAACGAGTCCTCAAGCCTATATTATACATAATACAATGATACAGCAAACCCTGCGAATATTATAAACGCGACAGTTGTTACGGATAGATTTATGAATGTTTGTTACTCTTTCATGTCGGAACTGACGGACATATTTTTAAAGAATTTGCCACGGAGATTATTTTAATAGTCTAGAATAACACAGGTTACTTTTTATACGGAAAATATTTTCCTATGAGATAGATTTGGTTTAAGCAGTCAGGGAGCAACATAGACATTTCTCCCGAAGTAATAAAAAAATAAAGTAAAAAGAACCTCAGAAATATAAAGTGATCGCGGTCAAAATGGCGGCCGGAAAGCTAGTTCGTAATATAACGTTCAAAATCGTATCATTAATACGCATTACATGCAAATAGACCAGCAAGTCCCCTTGCAATCTTCGTCATCCTAACAAACATTCATGAGTCACCATCAACCATGTGCAGTTATCAAAAGAAGCACACCTATTTGTTATTCAAGTCACAGGTAATTTAAATTATCTGTACGTTCGTACCTTACAGATCCGAATGAAGGGGTCCCATAGACCACCCTAGAGACATAGGGTGACAGCAATAGGGGGACCGCAATCGTAACAACCCTCTCCACCGCATAAATTAATAAAAAATATAGTGGGTTGACTAATGGCGTTTGTGGATTGAATTCCCAAGTGGAAGACCACTGCTGGACATAGGTTTCCTCAATCATTTTTTTAATTGTTTTAGAGGTTTGATTGTAATTGCCACGCCGTTTTGGCATGCTGGAAAAGTATTTTTGTCGCTCTGTAGCATTTGAGCTACACCCTTTCAAATGGATATGCCGTCACTGTCTGTCCTATTAATTAAGTCATTAATCTATAATTTTTATCTATGCACCTTAAATTAATGCAATCGATCTTCAAATGCCAAAAAAAACTAGTTTATTTTATAAAAACAAGAATTTTTATTTTGATTGATTTTTGTTTGGTCATTATGTGAAGAAACATCCATACGGAGAAATCGTCGTCCACGAGCTTCAAGACAACAAATATTAACAGCTCTATTCCACAGTCAACTTACTAAGAGTGCGTAAAAGTGGCTTCAAACGGGTCTATTAGACATCATTTATTTAAAAAAAAACCTGCTCGGTAACCTATAATATATCATTGAGTTATCTCTAGACTTCTTTTTATAAGTAAATTGAGATTTAATATCTGAATTTGATGATAGCAAGCAATAAAGAAAGCATGCACAGACAGAAATTATGACAGGGTCAAAGAGGGGGGTCAATGCCTACAGACAAATAATACTTGTAGTTACGTAACACCAAAACTTGAATTTAAACATGTGTTCACTGGTTTATGCGTTAGTTACGAGCTGTTTTTCGCGATTTTATATGCATTATTGTTGTATTTATTAAAACTATTTATTACGAAAGGATTTTGCTAACTAAACTTATACTTTTAATATTCTCGAGCATAATTGCAACTACATAACATAACATTAAATACCAATAAAATTAGTAGCAATTGGTTCAACCGGTTTTCAGATCAACGGAAACAGTATACTCGTATATAAGCTATCTTAATTATTATCTTGTGACGAACGAGAAACACTACACACTCCGCGACATACCTTAACGCTAGGAAAAAATAACTGCCAACGCAAAATCCAATTTATTTCAAACATCAACATACCTACATAGATTCCGTACTGTCCGCGAGTGTATTGTGCACATTCCGTGACAGATCCCGCGATAGGGTACCCGGGACCCGTTAGCACCGACGGGGTTAAGTGGCCACGTGCATACGTGATCATGACACATGCATACGTGTGAAAACATACACATATATAGATATATGTATGCACGTCAAAGGAAGAGATACAAGTCAACCGGCATCAGCGTAACGATGTCACGTGTCACTTACTTTTACTTACGAGCTTTTTCTATGACACTTATTTTGGTCTACAATGTATGCATTAGAAAATGTATACACGTTAAGTGTTGTAAGAAACCAGATAGCTGTGAACTGGACTCGCTCGTAAGCGTAATTTCATACTGTTTTTTTTCAAAAGTTCCATTGCAAATGTGGTTATAGATTTTTCTGCCTGGATCTTCATTGCCACAATTGGCCAAATGAGTGTAGACACTCCTGTGAGAATGTCGAGACAAGTCGTCGTTTCTTTTTTTCAGTTTAACTTAGAATATTTTAACACAAATTTAGCCGTAAGGTGCCGGTAGAGTAAAATGGTATCTTCCCCTGTACCAGGTATCGTAAGAGGCGACTAAGGTATCAAAACCGACAGATGGCGGTATATACATCCAAAAAAGTCAGCTCAAATGTACAGGGTAGGGATGGGCAGCAGCTTCCCCGTAGCGAAAGCTGCGCTCTGCGATTGCCAACACACTTGCACAGCGCGCCAATTATGGGCAATCCCCTTTCTTGTGGAGGCCTGTGTCCAACAGTGGACTTTTAATGGATGGTATGATGATGATGATATTTAAAATATCCGCGACTGCATCATAGTGGTAACGAATAAATAACGTTTTGTTGTAAACCAATATTTGTAAATTTACGATAGTTGTTTGTCAGTTAGCAGTTTTCATGTATAAATTTACGGTCAAATGATATTTAATACGACTTAAAATATATTCCTTATTGGTTGTCGATGTTTGCTAAAAAATTAATTAAGCTTCCATTGTGAATATCTATATGTGAGTCAGTTACTTGATATACCATTCCTGAGGAACTCTTGTTGTTCCAGGAAGGAGTCTAAGTCACTCTCTGGCAGCTAAACTGCAGAAAATCGCGCCGATTCCCTAAAGATTAATATACCGTCAGTCTCTAACGGGAACATATTTTTAGGATAATAGGTAACCTTAGTGTTATTACAAGCTATCTCTGTATCACAATTCATTTATTTTCAGTCGCTTAAAGTAACAAATACATCCATTTGTACACATACATACATACTTTCATGTTTATTATTTTATCGGGACAGATTAAGAAAAAGCTATTAAGAATAATAGGTAAAAAAATTAATAACAGCACCGAAATTAGCGAAGATTTAAGAAATCACAATTTGAAATTGAAACACACACGGACATTTTAACTTATTGAATTGTCCAGATAAATGTTGGCAATAAGATTCACACAAATCAATTGACGGCGTCAATTTCAATTAGTATTGATGACACAAAATAATTGTCGTGTGTTAATTACGAGACGTGACTCGGAACATGAACAGTCGTTAATCATCAATAATTAAGTCGCATATAGGCAGAGCTCACGCACATGTCGCGCGATCGTTGACGTTAAGCAACGTCGCAGTGGTTGATATTGGGATGGGTGACCCTAAAATGACTATATCGAGATCTTCCGTTGTTCACCAGGCATGTGATGGTTCTTGGCTACATATGCAGTTATTAAAACGTTTTATAACATTGAGGTCGCGTGATGGTTCCGGGGCCGTGTTCATTATCTACACAATGAAAATTTTAATCTTAGAAGGTCAAATTAACAGCTGAGCTGTTTGTTTTGGCCAATCTCAGAAATGGCTGCACCGATTTAACGTGGCTTCCACAAGCAAATAGCTGATGTTAACGCAGGACAAACGGTGAGCACAGCTATTTAATTCATAACGTAAGCCAGTTCCCAGCAGTGGAATATGGCTGTTGACATGTTTGGGCGTGGAGTACCGCCAAAGTAGAATAGTACTTCCCTGTACTAGGTGTCTGAACTGACAGATGGAACGGTATATGCACATTCTAATTCAACAGGGTGGAGATGGTCTGCAGCACACTCACACCACACGTGTCATGACAAAGATACAGTGTCACATTTACCAAGTAATTTCACTGCCTCTCTCACCCTTCAAACCGAACCACAGCAATGCAAAAACTGCTATTTGGCGGTCGAAATGGGTGAGAGTTCAATGCAACCTTTGAAAGAGGTCTACCTCTAGTAAAACTCAGTATGAAACTTTGCTGGTTTTGAAGTTATTCGAATGAAATTTAGTATAAACGTTCTTCATTGAAAGTCATGATCGCGGGGCGCTGCTATATATACATAGGAAAGGAAGAAATATATATATAAAGGAAGGAAGAAAAGAAACCCTTTGGAACCTCTCGAGTGACCAACGTATTTTTTCGTGACCTTAATATCTGTGACCATCTGCTCCATTGAACTGCATCAATTAATCGGTTAAGTGAAAAAAAAAGTATCCAGATTAAAAGTTAAAAGGTTTGACTTTTAAACTGACATTCTCAATTTTACGTAATCGTATTGAAGGTATCAAAAAACTAACAAATTAGTTATATAACCTTTAACAATGTAGTTTAATTAGCTCTTATTGGTACAATACGCATGCTCATTAAACTTTTTGCAATTTTTATATTTATAAACAAGTCAAGTGTGACAAGTGGGCCATGAATCTCGAACTAAATGACACACATAAATTTCTATCTAGTAGTCACTAGCATATGAAATATATAATTAAAATTAAAATATTATTTCTATACATAAATAATCAAATTTTATTTATTTGTACTACCTTTTGTAAGAATTGTTTACGCAGAGAAATGTTTAAATAAATCTAAAAAACATCGACAACTATAGGCCCAGAAAAAATACCTAACCTTAATACGAAAGAGCCAGGGCGCTTTCTCCAGCGGAGATAAAATTTTTATATCTGCACACGTAAAAGGATAAAAACCTCGGAGATTCTGCAGCGATCGTTAAGTGAAATTGGCTCTCTTTCTCGTGACGTAATTGGAGGTACATGTCGGAATGACATTTGCCGAATTTCACACAGAACACCGTTGCAAAATAAATTTAAATAAATCAAGACCTAAAGACCCGTCCTATTAGCTGTTGGAACCAACCCTATCACTCTCGTATCAAACTAGGTATATTAGTGGAATGTAAAAGAATAGATACATACTAAGACTGTATTAATTAAGTCCATTTTTTTCAGTTCAACGATACGATGCCTAAGTTGATCAATAACAACAGTTTACGCACAAATATTATATCGAATTTGAGTCAAGTAAACTTAACAAGTACTTCAGAATGATGATGATGGTAAATATTAACTATGTCCGAAATAAGGTTGAAAATAGATATAGAATACCGAGTTATATGTATTGACACCTAAAAATAATTAGTAATTACCAAAAGAATACTTTAATGAGATCAATTTCGATGACTATAACTCTGAGAAACAAACTCTAATTTGATTTAAGTATCAAATTTCCATCTAAAATTTCACATTTATAATAGTACTAGCAGAGATCTGCCGTTACCTAATCCTCCTCCGATCCTCCGTTAAACATATACAATTGAAATATAAATTATTTTACTCGGTGTTAATTATCTTTTAATAATTGAAAATGTTTTTAAAATTAGTCCAGTAGTTTTGGGGGTTACTTTTTGAAGGAAATAACAAATCCCGTTAACGTGTTTCCATTTTATATAGGGGTTACATTTTTCTGTAAATATCAGTCAATATGTAGCAACATACAATCATATGTTACTATATAAGAATGCAGCTTTCTATTAGTAAAAATTTACAATAAACGTTCTAAACTTTTCGAGCCCATTATTTACAAACAAAAATGCAAATCTTTCGTATTATATAAGTATAAATTAAGGAAACATAGAAAGTAAGTTCAAAATCCATTAAAATAATATTACACCTGAACGGTATAAATACACACGGCCAAAAAAAGAACATTGTATATGCCAGATGGAGCGATTGGCACGGAGGCGCGAATCGAGCGGCTTTCTCTCAGCGGCTAACAAATGAGCCGAGATGCGGCGGTGATTTATTTATTCAAATCCGATACCAGTGATGGTGGTCACGTCTTCATTCCTCTGAAATGGTGCAAGTGACACGCTGACTTCCGACTTTTGGACTGATGTGGTGTAGCTTCCTAAGTCTAAGAATAGTGTTTACTTTACCTTACCACTTTACCTTAGTTGAGTCCTTTTCAAATCGTCAATATAGATGTACTTAAATCTTTACATTACAGACGACCCTGATAATCCTGCAGGGTTATGACCCTCATAATCCTCTTACTTTCTGTACTAATATAAATGAAACGAAAAGGAAATATAAATGAGGAAATCTTGAGAAAATTTATTTTCTCCCTTCATAGATATTTTTGTTAATTTATCATCATCATAGCGTCTGTAGAACTTTCACTGCTGGAAATATTCTGCCGAAAGAAGTATTTTGGCCATAGCGGGCAATTTTTAAAGGGGACAATAGAGCCAACGTGCTACCTGATGATAGTTACCAGGCTAACAGACTACCATTTAGCTGATGTAAATAGCGTCGCTCGTGGACACCTGGAACACCAAAGGTACCACAGGCCTGGAACACCGATAATTCGAATTACCGGATTGAGCAGGCGTGGTGGCAATCACAAAAAGATAGATTTACGATAGGAATGCAACACATACAAAACGACATACAAACGTCTTCACTCATACTAATTTCTTCCAAATAGCAGTATTCATATTACTGGGTAAGGTGACATAATATCTTCAAGTTACAAAGTTGGCAACACGTTAGTGATATCCTTGTACTCATTTATTACTCTTCCATGCAAAAAATACTGAATGGTTTCTTCATAAAACTTAACAATAATATAGTTTATACATCAGAATAACACATAGACTATAATTTGTGAAGATTTGTATAAAATATAACGATAAGTGTTGTTTGCACTCCGATTCTGTTTGATGTAAACACAGAAACGTCTGGACAAATTTTAATGGGAATTTCGCTACCTATATGGAAAGCTCTGTCCTGAGGTAACTTAGGCTTTTATCATTTATTATTGTAACGGGAACAGGAATAAAAACCTAAAGCTACTCCTCATGCCTCCCGAGAGCAGAAGAGAAACCTGAACCAAGTCGCGTATCATCATTTCGATCACGTATGTATATTGATGCCCATCCCACTGCACCAGATCGTATAATGGCCCTATAATTTGTTACTTTCGATGACTTTCACGGCTCTTCTATGAATAAGAACATGTTTTGAATACCGATCAGCGTAAGTTACGAGATTATAATGCAAATTGCACCCTCATTAGTGGTGTGTAGCGACAACCAATCACATAAACACGTCTGAAGGTTTTAAATAACGTTTAAATTGTTCGACAGGGTTTCTACATATAAAATAATATAAGACCTGAATAACTGGAGGGCTTGAGCAGTTTTACGGGTGGAGATACATGGAACGCGGTTTCACCGACATCACCCTAGGGGAACCCATACATAATTTAACATTTCTTTACAGATTCTTAAGGGGGCGAATTTTGTATAAAAGTCAATGACAAATCAACTAAACACAGCAATATTGGTATATTTTTAAGTTCGCTTAATCAATAATAAATACATAAGAAAGGAGAAGCTGACGGACTAACTTATCAATGCAGGCCCTAAACTATAAAGGTTAGTAACTTGTAAGGATGGTAACTCTTGTATTGTAGGGGAGCACTATAAAAGGTTTTTTGAAAATTCACCCCTAAAGAGGTAAAACGGGGGTGCAGTTAGTATGACACTGATGGTTTTGAATTTAAGATAATTCTAGACAGAGTCGATTATTAGGTTTTACGACCCCACCGCAGCTGCGAAGTAAAACTATCCTACAAAAATGATGGAATAACAGACGCTCTACGACTTAACATAAAGAAAGAACATTCATTCATCTTCGAACATCGCTTCACTTGTAGCTACGTATTTTATTTTAAATAATCTCCCCAAGAGACCAAACCGTTTTCAAGACAAATAGTCTATCACAGAATAGGAATCTTTTATTTATGAAGTCAGCGAACAAACATACGTTCAGCTTGTTGCTGAACGCGACAACAGCCTATAGATACCCGTTTCATCACAAACATATAACCAGCGTGTCGTCAACCTTGTAAACTGAAAATGCTATGTCACAATTACCCAGTAATTTCACTGCCTCTCTCACCCATTAAATCGACACAACAACACAGCAATGCGACAACTGCTGAGTGCAATATAATGCAGACGACCTTTGTTAGAGGTCTACCTCTGTATTACGGTATTGTTATAGATTATAAAGGCGAAAGTTTGGATGGATGGATGGATGGTTGCACTATCGCGCCGGAACTGCGGAACAAATCTCGATTAAATTTGGTACAGGGACTATTGACAGTTTGAAAATAACATACAGGCTGCTTTTCATTCCAAAAACAAGTTCCCTTAAGATAGTTTCAGCTTTTTATTATTCCAAAAGAAATCGGTACGATCATTTGTCTAGCTGAATAGACAAAAGCTGAATAAGAGCGACAGACACTTCCCAGAAAAACAAGTATTTCTCGGATGAAATGTAATGAAGGGAGGTCTCTTTGTCTCGGACACGCGGTCGTCAAGTCAATGTTTGATAAGAAGCGCTTAAAAGACGGTATACTCTAAATATGGGCTCTGAAACATAAAATAAATCAAAATTTCAAATTATACTTTACACAAAATTACTTCCCGCCTCCCGCAAACACCAACCACCCAGCAAATAAATCCCAGCTAATAAAGATTTCGTGTGCGTGCCTATATCTTCAAGCGCGCAAATGCCAAAACTCGCAAATTATACCCGTTCGTGACTGGGTTTGAGCAATCGGACGCAGAATACCAGCGCCGACCCCGGTGTTGTTTAGGTGTTCCAACAACGCCCGAGGGCTGTGTTGAAATTTATGTGAATCATGTGTTGGGCAACTGTTTTTCGTTGTTGTATCCGTCAGGAAGTAAGGGTGCAGCATACTGTGGCTGTCATGAGCAGCAGAATACATAATATTACGGATAAATGAATTCACAAATTCACATTATCACATACACCTGACTCTAATCAGTTAAAATCAATTGTGACCTAGATATCAGATAACAGAGAATTAGGTTAATAAAATGTATATATATTTATAACACGCAGACATCCAATTAACACCAATCGCACTTCTAGATGTACACTGCAACAGCTCATCTATAATTTTATGCATTTGTCCAAAATTTATTTGACGAAAATTTTGTTTTTTTTTTAAATTATTATTTCCAAATTTCAACTAACAGCGAATAAGCGAAGCAAGAGAGGTGTGCCAAGATTGTAAGAAGCGGAGCTCCATAGTCTCTGCCTCCGATAGGGCATATGGATAGTTTTGGAGAAGAACACAGCCACTTCTAGGTTTTAACTTCAAGGGAAGAACGCGCGCACCGACTGATATCAAGAAATATTAAAGAATAAAAGAGAATTGTCTGCGAAATGTATTCAGACACAATAACTCATACAGATATACCAAAGTGCATAATTACTTATTTAATTTATTGATAAAATTTATATACCGCATTGAAAACTTTACTTTACAATAAATAAAATTAAACTTGCAAATGACAACGTGTTAGAATTGCGCAGGCCCTTTGTGTACGGACCGTAGAACCCAGCCCCTATGCAAACACGACATTATGTGATTAGGACATTTCAAAGGGTCACCCCGGCATGAGGATAAAGGGTTGCGATAGAAGCCTGGTACATTCGTATGCTATAATTATACTGAGTTACGAAGTATTGCATTATCGCTTTATTAGTGTTGTTGCCAGCAGGAATTATTTATCTATTATTTTGACGTGGCCTATTGCAAATTGGTTTGGCAACTTGTTAAATAGCAAAAGTAATTTTACAAATTACTACGTTACACAATTTCTACTGTAAACTATTTATAACGCAAAATGTAAATACCTGTTAGGTACTCCACATATGGTGCTGTTCTGACAAGTTGGCTTGTATTAAACTAACAACTGTTGCTGATTTGGGATGGATGACAAATATATCACTCCAGATTGCAAAAGGCTTCCGTTCCGTTCCTGGCAATGATCTTTTTTAGTTACTTGAAGACATGAATCCTAACATTCGTGATGTAAGCCACCATTTAATAGTAGTTTCAAAACAAATATACAAATATAAATACATTATAAATTTATCTGAACAGTAAAGATATCTTAAGTTTGTATTGCCACATATAGATAATTTTGAAAAAGGGCATGACTCACTCTTAGTATTCACATTAACACGAGTACGAATAATAAGTACCTAAATAGTCATAAATCCACAGGCTGTCTATTACATAAATATTCACAAACCGACTGAGAGTTATCTGATAAGCGGGCTGATAAACTTCATCTCTATATTAGCATTAGAGATGCATAAAGATAACAGAATATATCATCCCAAAATATGTGAGTATTAACATAAATCAGATAATACCATAATTACTTGCCACCTACGCCGACGCCCAATCACGGATCCCGGATCGGAGATTATCTGCATAGATCGGCTGTGCGCGCGCACCGTTAAAGCGTTTTCACATCACTTGACGCGATTTATAGTGCTATCTTCTAGTTAGCACTATAAATCTGTATATTAGTCTATAAAGAGGGAACGTTTTCTACCATGCGTGCTGTGTGGGAAACAGTTGTTTGTTCCAAATGAAAAGTTGCAAGAGTGCCTATTCAAAACCGGTTTCGTCATTGATTATGACATAACTAAAACCTCAAATTCTATATATTTTATTATATTCCCTATTTACTAATTTACAAAAGAAATTACTAATACGTTGATACTACAACCAATAGGTAAAACGTATTGTATTGCTGAATATTTTTACTACATAGATCACGCCTGTGAATCTCCATTTGTTACGATCTTGGCATACCTATCTTGCTTCCCGTACTCGCATTAGTCCTTTCATGCACGCGCGTTTATTCTTGGTACTTCTGACCTGGCCCTTCTTTAATAACTCTTCTACCTGGTTAAGATATGTTCGCCTCGATCATCTATACCAACTCTTGCATTTACTTCCGTTCTATATATTTGTGCAGCCATTCTACTTTCATCCTTTTTACATGTCCAAACCACCCTTTTATTATCTAAGCACCAGATTCAACTTCAATAAGGGTTCTTCTTAAACATAAATAAAATGCTAGTGGCAACAAAACAGTCTATTAAAATCTATAAGCGTAAATATAAAATTGAAGTGTTTGTTCGTAATAACAGAATAACAGCCTTTTAAAATGGTCAAAAAATATAGACGGTGCTTAGAACAAAATTAAACTTTATAATTTTGCCTGTCTGCTGTCTGCCTGTTAGAGGTAAACTCCAAAACGGCTGGGCATATTTAAACGCGGCTTTCACCAGTAGATAGTTGAAGTTATTAGGAGTAAATTAGGCTAGTTTTATAATATATTATTATTACGGGAATGGGAACTACACCATTGAAACCGCGACGCGCTGATAGTGCTAAGTACTTAAATTAGAAGTAATTATCCCACGAAACACCATTAAGATGCGTAGCTATAGATACGATACGACAAATAGTCAATGTTTATCAATCGTATCGTACCCATGTCTGCCGACGATCGTGTCGGCCGACATTGAAGCAGTGGTAATAACCAACCGTCTCGCTAAACAATTATCCGACGCTAGAACGGGACGAGTGGAGGGCATCGATAACAAGTTTGTATAGAATTATTATACGTACGGTCTGTCTAACCTAGTGTTTCTAGAATAATTGCTCTGGTCGTAGGCACGTGAAGCAAGATGTGGTACTAACGGTACTTGGTAATAATGCGGAGAAAACATTTATGTTAAGGGGCAATGTACTTAAAAATATATATAAAGCGTCTTTACACTATATATCTAAACAGAAATGACGCCGATACTGCGATAATTCTGATTATTTAAGTAGTGTCGAAAGTAATTGGTTCTCTCAGATAACTCAAATCTTAAATTTAATAATCATATATGTAATAGAGATTTTGCAAAAATGATTTACTCGTAATCAGTACTCATAAATAAGGCTGAAAGACTACTATGGATTTTCATTAGTATCTCACTAGTTTCATACAATTTTCATATAGAGCTGAAGGGATTTACCTGAAACAATAAAAGATAATAAGATTAAAATAGAATAGGTATAATGATATACAAAGCGTGTTTGTTAATGGAAGAGTCACGTTAAAAGGTTAACCGGGTCATATTTAGTTTAATGTACTAATTATAACCGGGATGGCGCCACCTTTCATGGCAAATATGAGAATTCGAAATTGCGACTGCGTTCGTATATTCGATACTGCTACGGCATACTAGTTGTTCACCACGTACTGCGGAATATATAGAAAAAAAAGCGATAAACAAAACAATCGTCTTATACATTGATCTGTTAAATTAACATGGACGCCGCACATTAATCATGTGAGGGGAAAATTAACATCTTTGGTAGGAGCTTTTCTTAAAATAGCACACTGTATACCCCGAAAAATTAAAATAACTTTGTATAATGCCTTGGTGAAATCACACCTTAACTATCTTATCGAGATTTTGGGCTCAGCTGCACCCACAAACTTTAATCTATTGCAGAGATCTCAAAACAAAGTCATTAAAGCCTTATTTCAATATCCGTTCCATACCAACTATTCATATATATATGAAAAAATCTAAAATATTTAATCTATCTGAATTATACAAGTTCAATACATGCATGTTAGTAAAAATATAGTTACAAATTCTATCATAAGTAATATAAGACTGTTTATAAAAGACAATCCCCACAATCTCCGAAATAATAATAAAGTGCATTTATCAGCACCTAGAACTTTCTATGGAAAGAAAAATGTACTGTTTGGAGTAGCACAGCTGTTCAATGAGCTGCCTAATAACATAAAGGAATGTGAGAGTATAAATGAAATGAATAGGCTGAGATTGTATTTGGAGTCGAGTACTGGCTAATTTGTATATTATTTGTTATAACTGTAATATCTCATTCTAAATGAATGTAGATTCGTATGAGAATAAAGATCTTTTAACACATATCAGACAACATAGCAATTACAAACATATAACTAAAATATTTAGTATCCATACATACGAGTAGGACAATCACAAATACTCATCATTTATATGTTTGTCCTGGGTGGGGATCGAACCCACGACTTTGGCGCATAGATAGATATGCGCCATCGATGCCGTCATATACACATGAACTTTTCTTTTAAACACTGCAATACCCATTTTCTGTACTGAATGTAACGCCTTGCTGAATGGGCGTCTAGAAGAGTTCTTACTGAGAGATGAGACCGCCTTTGGCAATATTAGTTTTTGTTATAGTTCTCTTGTTGTTCTCCTTATGTTTGTGAATGTGTGTCTGTCTGTTACGCTTCACAGCCTGATCGATAAAACGATTTTTATAAACTTGAACTTTGAACAGGATCGTATTACATATTTTGAAAAGTCTTGTTAGACAATATATTATAGAGAACAGTCCACGCGGACGAAGTTGCAAGTTGTAAAGTTTGCATTTACTCATAACACAACCTTATTTTAATGCCTCTGGAACGGGGTTTAAATATTCCCATTTTTTGTGAATCTGTTTTCAAAAATGACCATTGACATAACCAGAACGTCGAGTATTGAGAATGCATTTCAATACCGTTAACAGGTAGTTTTCTTATCTGTAATTGTTTATAAACAACGTTACATAGAGAATTATAAAATATTGATTAGCCTTTAGACATAAACATGTATTCGTGACTAATACGAGACAGGAATTAAGATTTATTTTAGCTTTATGTATGAAATATTAGTTAACGCGTATCAATAAAACAAAGCTAGATCGTATACGAGATACGTTGTGTTTGACATTGCCTAGTAAATTTGATGTGAATAGATTGAATGAATAAGTCTACAGCTCGGCAGTAGCCGTGTCTGCAAATTGCTATTAATTTGAGCCAAATTTTCTAAATCTAAATAGTACTTACTATACAATAGTTTTTTTTTAACTCTAAAATTATTATCGCAATTATTAAAAAGATTAATATCTAAACAAAGAATACCAAGTACCAAACAAGGAATTAGTTTATTTTGAGCTGATGTATATTTTTCATATAACTTTCATCAAATAAAACATGGTGTACTGATGATCTGTTTAGAACTGCAGAATCACGCTGCATGCATGCCAAATAATTACCATTAGGGCCAAAGCAATGCATACTGCGTAAGGCTTATTTGATACACACTATAAGTCTTATGAGTCAACGCACAGAAGCTTTATACGCTTGTAGTATTTTTACGCAATGGAATCAGGAATGAGAAGGATAGCAGATTGGTAAGTTGATATAGCAGAGTGGCAATAGGCAGGGCATTAAGCACGCAAGACCGAAAGCTGATGGGCATGCATATATATATCCCTACTAATATTATAAATGCGAAAGTAACTCTGTCTGTCTGTCTGTCTGTCTGTCTGTTACGCTTTCCCGGTTAAACCTCTCAACCGATTTTGATGAAATCTGGCATAGACAATCTTTAGACCTTAAGAAAGGACATAGGCTATTTTTGAACTCGAAATAAGGGTTGTAAGGGGTTGCAAGGGGGGATGAAAAGTTGTTTGCATGGATCGCTATTTTTAGAGCTAGAAACTTAAAACTTATTTTTCAGGCCATTGATTCGATATAAATAAACGTGACATTCAAAGTTTATATAATTTGAAGTAAATAGGTATGGTACCCAAAAAACTATTCCACGCGGACGAAGTCGCGGGCACAGCTAGTAGATGATATATGATGCATACAAACGGGCAAAGTCCAGCAGAGGAAGTCGACTACAGACGATGATATAAACAAATTTGTATTTGCAGACATCTAGCCGTCAAAAGATTAAGCCACCATTTAATTTATTGCAAACACCACTTCCAAATGTCTTGATAAACGACGTTAGAACACTGAATATTGAGATGCTTTCATTTCCTATCGCTATTTGTTTTGAAATTGAGCCAACTGTTAAGAGCGCTCGGCGTTTCCGACTTCTATAATCTAAATAAATTTTACAACAGTTATAAATCTCCTACTCTTATAAGTGTAAATAAATTGTCGAATCGGGTTTTTTAATTATATGTTTTGATAAATATGCTCGCGGTGATTTACTTTTTCAATAAAACCAATTCAAATAATTTAGGGCTGTTCATTAATCCCTTGAAATGGTTTAAAACTTCTTTTTGTTATATTTATCAAATATTGGGGTTTTAAGCCACCTCCGTCAGGCAGATCGCGCTATAGGACTTCCTAAGAAAGGGGAAATTTTGCTCGTAATTGCCGCGTTGCGTTAGGCAAGCGTGATGGCAATCGCACAGCATAGCTTTGAGACGGGAATGCTGCTGTCCATCCCCACCTTGTGGATTCCCCAACCCAACATTTGAGCTACGCTGTTCCGTACGGATGAACCAAAGTAGACATAAAGCAATTAAACTTTAGCAATTGGGTTTTAAAATTATCAGATTTAAAATTTTAATTAAAGCACAGTGCTGTAATTATAAGTTATTATTACCTACAAGGACCTATTTAGACGACCTGTGTGTGTACGATATTAGGAATGGAATGGAAAGTGTCAGACGAATTAGGTGGATATACCTTAACTAGATAGAAGGGACATCAAAGAAAGGCTAGAACAAAAGTATCAAAAATAAAGGAACCTGAATAAAAAGGCAAAGGCGAGTAAAAAAGCGGGAGAAGTATGGCAAGTGAAGATCCACATTATCTCGATTTGACACGAGCGTGATTTATGTATCTGTGCAATGATCCATGAATAGTGTACGTGAGCTATTTATAACCGAGTCGCAATCTTTATATTTGCACAGATTTATAACACCTCATCAAAGTGACACTAAACACTGTCTTATCCTTTATCAATCCTTGCAGAAAATTGAAAAATGTCTTTATTATCATTCTATCGAGCGAACAATGAGACGCCACCTACGCCCGCCCTCCCCAAGTACAAGGCACAAACTTAGACTTAATAAGGCGCGTATATCACGTGGATTTATGGGCCCGCTTCCAAGACTGAAATATGGACCTCTAAACGGAACGTATAGCAAATACACACTTAGATGCTGGAGATAAGATACTACTGACGGATCGGCCATGCAGATTTCTGATTATATTATTAATTTATGACGTCAATCCGAACAGAGACAGAGAGATGCGAGATTCTCTTCCCGTCAATGTTACAAGTCACGAGTGATTTGAAATAGAAATATGATTGCTATTTATAACTGCAGTAAATTAATTAAACGTGATTTTAGATTAGTCTTAGTGTAGTAATATTTCAAAAATAATTAACGCGTAATATTTCTTGAATGGTAGAGTACTTCGTGTATATAAATATATCTGGTTATATTAATTAGGGATTTTTTGGAGAAACTTCATAATCAGCTTACAAATAGATTTAGCAAGTTATTTAAGAAGTTGAACAAGAATGATTTAAAATATCATCATCATAGCAGCCATAGAATGTCCACTGATGGATATCCAAAAAGGTCTATCCAAAAACGGACCATTTGCCCATAATTGCCGCGCTGGGCAAATGTGGTGGCAATCGCAGAGCGTAGCTTCGATTTTTTTTTCATTTTAGCTACGCTGTTACGAATGGATATACCGCCATCTATCGGTTCCGGTACCTCAGTTGCCTCTTGCCGGTACCACACCCCATTTAAAGTATAAACTCTTCATGAAATATTTTCTAACATTAAATTCGAGAATCTTCGAATCTTTTACCAGCAAGACTTTAATACCAAAATGTGCTAATTTTGGTATTAACGTCTTGCTGATTTAAAAACATCCAGTTAAAAAATATGACATCACGAGGAGGGTCCGGCTAAAAATGAAGTCAGCAACACCCACTCGCGACTCCGTAGGTGGGGTGAGTCACCGAAACAGGGCGCATTAAATGCACTTGTGCCAAATGTTGCACCGGTGAGCTAAGACAACTAGATGTTCCAATTCATGTTTTATTATGAGCGCGAAAGTTTGTGTCGATGGATGGATGGATGTTTGTTAACTGAATGAAATTTGATATTGTACTACATCGCTATTGATATCCTTGTGATATAGGGAACGTCTATATGCTGCAGTGACGCTTACTGTCAAGCGGTCTGTATGCTTGTTTGTAGAACTGGTCTAACATAATAAAAAAATAATTTAGTGCTGTTCGACTTTCATGTTGACATAGATGTCTATGTGAAGGATGAGATGGATCCTCAGTTTTTATTGCCATTTTACAGCCTTGCGATATGCGAAAAAATAACATTCGAATTTCCTTCAAACCGGAACACAGGAATGCGAATTATTGGCTATTGAAGCTATTTGGCTATTCAAATGGTGGAAATGAGGTACCTGTTTCTCCATCCCACCTTATTATAAATATTGATACACGTTGAGCAACCACCATAAATTGTTAATAGCGTATTTCCTCCCGTGAATATCAAGTGTAGCACAAAATGCCGTAACTAAAACCAATCAGTACCTACGTGATCACGTACTGAATGGATAGACAGAAAAAAAGTTGAACTTTAATGATCAACTTACACATCTCATACATTGGCCTGACTCCGAGATGAGTAGCTTAAAGTACTAGTGTTACGGACATAAGACAGGAAGTGCAAAATATAATAGAATGTGCAGCGTATTTCGCACCCACAAGGTGGTCAGAAGATCTGACTAGAACCACATAATCGCGCTGGAAGAAACCGAACACATGAAACCGGTTCTATAAGAAATCACTTGGGAAGACATATGTTGCCAACAGTCATGTATGTCTATTAATGTATATTTTTAAATATTATAAAATAAAATTAAGTTCACAAGTCACTTCCAGCAGATTTATTTTCGGCGGTGTGACAAGACTGCCCCCGTGTAATATTCGGGGGTGTCACCCTACACGAGGGGTGAACCGACGCCACTCATCCCCTAAACTTGCAAGATAAATGTTCGTTCATCGAGAAAGCTAATAAACATGAGGGTGGGTTAATTAATTTTAATTATTTGACGTCTTGGAGTTAACACGAAAATGAATGAGAAATACTGTCATTGAAGTCAAAGGTGTAAATTTGTTCATTATTAAATTGATTACATAAGAAGTGACGGTCTATTCTAATTGTAAATAAACAAACAGCATTTATAAAACCAATGAAAATGTTATGAAATTTCGAATTGTGTGTGTAGGATTTAACAATAACCTAATTTTGACGCGACCCCTTTTTCAATTAAGTGGCATTTGTAACTTGAGCCAATATTTAATGAAGATTTGGGAAACATTCACCATATTTTTTTTGTTCAAAATTTGCATAGAATCGCTGATATCACGCCATTTCGCTCGCGCAAATTCGCGATGACGTCACTAATAATATATATTGTTTAATTTTCCTATCTAATCAACTCCGATTTTAATGTATATCAATTTACATATTTACTTCCATCATACTACTAAGGACTACAGTTTGTGATGTTTTTACAGGCGAAGTTCAATGACTATCTATCAGTTAATGAGGAAATAAAAACCCAACGGAAGCATACAACCTTTAAGAACGCAAGATCGCGTCCATGATAACCAAGAAATGTATCTAAGCCCACATCGAGCTTGTAAATGCATTAGTAGCCCAATCACGCGTACTGCGGCGAACCCGCGGTTGCGGCCCGATCGGAGTGCACTCCGCTATGGAAAGCGAAATTACCAACATTATAGTAATTTCGCGAGAAATGTGAGAGGTACTTCATAAGCGATGCTTTTGAATTAGGATTCTAATGGGAGGAGCCTAAATGGTTTATTTCAGAAGTGCTTATAATGGCTTATGTCTAGAAATTTAAATAAGCATTTTTTGTTTATCAGGATTTTATAGCGTAATGCCTACATCTGTAAGAGTCTAGTGAAGTTATAGTTAGTCTAAGTCAAATATATATATAGTTTACTCGATTACCTTAAGTCTCAAAGTAACATTTTATAAAATATACATACAATTATATATAACTATATCTAGTCTTTTACTTAAATTTAAAATAGACTTATTAAGGTGCGCCTTTTAAGATCAGCTATTTGTTAATTTATTGATTAAAACCAGCTTTAATGTGTTAAAAAAACTGTAGTTTTCATATTACAAACATAGAATTCATTAATCAGTATCGATTGAATTATTACGCTATAAAGTTCCAACTCGACCCAATGAATCGTCAAAATAAACAAAATGGCGTCACTAAAAGTAAAAAGCATAATCGAGTCCCTTGTACATCAAAGTTAAATCAATCAAGACCGGACCGGAATCACATCACTCCAATCGATGTTCCTAAACTTAATCGTTGTATATAATCTATTTCATTTTGACGCGGCGCTGGGAGCTAATAGTTCGTATTTGGGCTGTTTTGTAGACGAACATAAAAGTCAAATGTACATTTGATTTTAACATATTATTTACATTTACAAATGAAAGTAATTTTATTGGAAAGTTCATGTATAAATTGGATTTTGATCATAATTTATGGTTAAAAATTAAAATACGAGTTTTAAGTTAAGTTCATTTAGTTAGTACATTAAGTTGGCTGGTTTAATGTCATACTGGTTACTGGTTTACATAATGGTTACTGGTTTAAGTCTCATGCCTGGACAAATCTAATGCATTTTCACACATCTCATACGCTAACCTGACTCCTAGATTTTAAACACTTGTCTTACGGATATCAGACAACAAAGATATTATAAATATAAAATTAAATACATATAGGTGTCGGGGTAGATACAGAACAAACACAAAAGTTCATCACATAAATGGGTGAAGACAGATCCCAGAGACCCACGACCCTTGGTGTTCAGGAATGTCCCTATACTGAATGCTATCGCCATCGTCAAATCTTCACGACCTATGCCTGATTAATGAATTAATTAGATCTATAGGAAGGATTTTGTATAAGGCATTTCGTGTCATATTTTTATATATCAGCCACTGATGAATATATAAGCCATAGGCCTCTCCAAGAGATTTATAATAGGACCGGATATATGCAACCTGCACTTACAACCTTCGGTTTAAACAAGATCGTCTATCCACCGGGAGGGTGGACCTCCTACGCCTTATTTATATTATGCATATGCTGTATGTATAACTTCTATTTACAAATCAGTTTTGTCTCCAAACATTCAAACAAAGGGATTACAAAGAATCACGAGCATTCTTTAAATAAGAATGTGCGAGTGGTATTTGAACTGGGCGACTCCTTTTCGCTTTTTGTGACGTCATAAAGCCGCACCGAAACCATTGGCAAACATCGTGTGCAAGCAATAAACAAAAAACACGCTTTTTACGCTCACTTGAGCGACGGGCAAGAGCAATTTACGGAGAACACGGCGCGTATATTGTGGCGTACGCTAGGAGAGGAAGCGTTGCAAAATATAAGGGCAACTTCACGCCACACTAAAGCTGAATTTAAAACTAAACGCGTTTTTTATCATCATAAGCAAATTCAATGATGGGTGCTTCGAATACTGAAGAAATTTCTACTAAAACCGGTTGTAAATTCTTATTATTTTTTATCATTTTGGAGGATTTGGCGTGCTGGTAATATTATGGCACTGGCTGGTAATTATACTGGCTTCGTGACGCGGTTGCTGTTGATCTCCAACCTGTAGCATTTGAACTACCATGTTACTGATCGATCAATTGCTTCTGCCGGTTCTAGGTTCTCGTCACCTGTCGCAGCACCTTTTTAATTATTTTTATAAAATTAAGTGAACGTTATTGCAACAATTATGTCCGATTTCATCGGTTATTGCTATTTTAAATTAAATAATATATATTTAAATTCAGAATCAAGAAGTGAAACCTTCTTGATTTGAAAGAAGAAGCGTTAAGTACAATATAGACTACCAGAAATATACTTTTTACTTTTGTATATTATATAGGGATATATGTCTCACATGTAGCATGGTGTACTAATATTTAATTATTAGTAATTGTTTGTGACGCATACTGATAGAATCTGGTACTATTTACTTGAGAAATCCAACTTATATGCAGCCCAAGCAGAATACCACCACAAAACAATTAAGAATAGACAATGAAATCCAGCAAGCCTAACGCTTGCTGTTAACGTTAACTCAGTCTTGGTAACCGCAACAAATATAATTACAAAATTAAATTACAATTTTTCTCCCATAAAGCAAAACTTGTCATACTTAATGAATGCATTATGCGGTACATTATAACTTGAGCAAGAGCCGAGTGCGACACGACAAAACAGTAACGCCATATCCTTTAAATTAGGTCACCTGAACCGGTTCCCAGATAGTGTGCAATAATGTTAAATTGAGGAAACCCTAATAACCGACAAACGCTCCATATACATCGGTTAGTTGACATATGCCCTCTCAACGAATTTAGGTCACGAGATCATATTTTCTACAAAAAAAGTAAAGCAGCAGGCATCATTGACATTAAACAACGTAAAAAGGTGAAAAAATGTGATCGCGAGTTTTAAGTTTTGAGAATCCTGAATCAAAATGAGAAATATCTTGCAAAAAGAATCGCTTCCTTTGTCTTTCTACTTGATGATTCCTCGAACTATTGCCATTTAGTACCATGATTACCTTTTAGCCGATAAGAAATATAAATACTGTGACTGCGTGTAAACTTCAAGAATAAACTAGATAACATAATTAACTTACACAACTAAGAGTCGATTATTTGATGCAATTAACTCTAAAATATTGGTAAAGTTTCAAGAAATCTTATCTGTTGTCCAACTTCTCTTCTCTGTATAGACATGACATAGAGATATTATACATGAAACAAAAATCTCTGTAAACACATTTATCTGACATAGTAAACTTTATAAGAAAATAATTGTATGCAGATAAAAATGTAAAAATGATGGTTTCAATGGAAACCTAAGTGAATGGGGGTCCGCTTGCTGAAAAGTCAACGTATTTTGCAACTGGCGATTTTGGTTGTGCATAGTTTTGTTCCTTCACTAATGAGTGTTTGTTATGGCAAAAAAGCGTCTGTAAAATCGGATGTATGTTAAATATTTTAGAAGAACAATTAAAGGATTAGCTAATTCTTACTAAGAAAAAATCCTATTTGAAGAGAAACCACAACAAAATATTGTAATGGTAAAATTGAATGATGTAATTGAAATACTTTAAATCCTATTATATATCTTGTATAATAATGTAAAATAAATTGTATAAGAATGAAGCCATTTGATTTTTAAGGATTTCTTTTTAATTGACAAGTCGATGAGTAAGTGAAATGATTATATAACTTAAAAGATAGATATATCTTTGGTTCTTAAAATACTGCAAATATTTTTATTCGGTATTGAAATAATATAATTCGTAATTCTTGTTTTTCTCTAAATGAAGTAGATCGAAGTAATTAAAGAAACGACGAGAGGTAAGTCATTTCAAGAAATAAAGATGTAAATATTGTTAGACATATATTCCAAAAAACACGTCCAGACCAAACTGTAGACGTCCTTAAATATATGGAGGAATGTAAGGAGTACCAGAATGAGAATCAAATAGGAATCAGGCAACGCTTACTACAGTAGAATATTCTGGAGTTGAATTATATTTATGTACTTTATTTATATTTACGTAGTTCACTTATATTATACACTACATACACTTAATTGGTCTAGCCACTAGTTGTAATTCTAATTTCACAAAGCGTACGTCATAATTCAGTATTTTACCACCTAGATTTCTATTCTAGGTTCTCTACTTCTTCTTCACATATTTGTCGCCAAACTCATCCTCTAGTTCTAACCTATATTACATTTCATCATCATCATCATCATCATACCAGCCATTAGTAGTCTACTGCTGGACATAGGCCTTCTTAAGAAAGAGGGAAATTCGCGCATAATTGCCGCGCTGGGCTGCGTTACGGCAATCGCAGAGCGCAAACTTCGCGAAGGGGATGCTGCTGCTCATTTGAGCTGCACTATTTCGGTTGGATATGCCGCCATCTATCGGTTCTGGTACCTTAGTCGCTTCTTACTACATTTGCTATCGGGTGAGGTACTATTCTACTTTGCCGGTACCGCATTCATATTACAATTAGCACCACATTTTTTCATTGATATAATTGCAAGCGTATAACAGGTTCCAATTGTCACATAAATTGGTTTAATAATGCCACAAGGTCGGATAATTGTTAGTAATTATTTTAACAACTTAATCATGAAGTTTGTAGGTGTCAATGATAATCCAGAGTCATTGATTATGATCTAGAACTGGGTCAACGAACATCGATAATTAGTTGTAAAATAATATCATTATATATGGAAAGATAATTGGCACTTAAAAGATAAAGTCATTCGGTGAAAAGTGGCCCAGCAAAACAAGGAGGCTACATGAAAATTTAAAACATCAATCCTAAAAATAATTATCATCATCATTATCATATAAGCCACTGGAAGTCCAAAGGATTTATTTTGCCCATAATTGTCGCGCTGGGCAAGCTTGTTGGCAATCGCAGAACGCAGCTTTCGGATGAATATACCGCCATCTGTCGGTTATGGTACCTCAGTCGCCTCTTACGACACCTGGTGCAATGGGAAGTACTGTTCTACACTGCCGGTGCCTCTAGCTTATAATGAATAATATCTATTTAAAATAATAGATAAAAATTAACTTGGAGAAATTTGAGAACAAGGACATACGCAATTTGCATCAAATTACTATATTGTGAGGTGTGTCTAATTTAGACAATAATAATAAGATAAAACCATTGACCTGACTTAGTCGTTCCTCATAATCGAAATCTATAGGCTCATTACCTACAAAAATAAAAGTATTATAAAACCCCTCTATTCTATCGTTAGTACAGTTCGTTGACATGAGCCAGCCTTTACAGACTAAAGGGCCATTAGCAAACTAACCTATAACATTTGCAAGATGGGGTTTTATACCTCGCCCACACAGAACTATTTCCTATCTATCTTAAATTACTGACCATCCGCAAAGCCCATCTCGACCGCCTACCGTCTAATCTCAGATGAGATCCACAATGGATTCGTTTATCGACATTAATCGAGAACATTTTCTAGAAACTTCCAAGAATACAGTAACGTAGCTAATACACTGCAATGGCCGTGAAGCAGCATTTCCAGTTGAAATTCGAATTACTTTTGAAAAGCTTTCTAAATAGCTTCGGTAACCCCACACATGTTAAGAGTTGCTAGAGAACTCTAGATTTATGTTTAGTACCTTGTAATACGTGGCACGGCAGTTCACAGACCGTTGAATAATAATGAAAATTCTATTAAATTCAACAAAAAGTGACTTCAGTCGTCACTAAACCTAGCGATTGTTACAACCAAAACCAAAAAAGCTATTAACAAAAAACACTTGCACAATATGAAACTATTAATAGAACGGAATACTAGCAGTCCACGAGTTTCCAGTCCTGATAAAAGAAACGATGCATTATGGTTACTATAAAAATGGTTTGCGACAAAAAAATCAATAGCAAATTCGTGGCCTCGTGCTCCATTAAAATGGCGAACAGTATCTGATATCATCCGCAGATAAAAACCCGAGACAGGCACATTAATCATTCGAACCACCGAACAACTCTACGACCATTATCATGTATGGATGCCGAATAAAAACATCATGTTTTATGACATTGAACATACATAATTCAGAGGCAGTTTAGTTGTGACGAAATCATTCCATTTTTAAGACTATTACAATTGGGACTTAATCATAAAAGAACTAAATATGGAACAGTAAGTAATAGATCTATTCTGTACTTCATCGATCTTAATGTTGTAAGCAATTATTGAAATTGTTTTAAGGACAAGACACGATTTTTCGACTCTTTAACCCTTAAAAAAAGGTTGCTGGTTAAAGAGATTGAGATTGGCTAGCGAGATGAATGCAATGGCAATGTCCTTGCAAGAACCAAGTCTCGTATCTTTTTTACCAGTGTGGCTAGCAGAATAGACGGTCATTCAGCAGTCAATTTGCAACTGTCCATTATATTAAAAACAAGTAAAATTTAATTAAATGTCTCGCCATGATCGCTATAACACTAATGAGATTTTTGTAATTCAATAAGAATAAATAACGGTTTACCACAACAGTGAGAAGAATATTAGACAATACAATAAATAAATAATATGATGATACATGTGACATAAAGATAACACAAGATTTAAGTAACAACTTATAAATAAAATGCTGCGTGACAGAATCACCTAAAGGGGCTTAAATGATCAAGTACAAAACAAATTATAAAAACATGAGAAATTCTTTTACATAGTTATACAAAATCGTTTTTATATACCACTTTTTCTCATATGGGTATGAGTTATTTAAGTAGTATAAGAAATATTCACAAAATGAATACAACATTTATAGTAAAAAATAAATAATTCACGTATTCTTAATAAACGTAATTTGAAATCGATACAATGTTGAACAATATTCTGAAAGTTAAATCAACACCAGAAATTATAAGCAATCAAATTGATGCCTTTAAAAGTAATAAATGATCGGATTATTCAAATTCATACCACATACTTAGTCTAAGTTACCCATCGTATAATATTGTAATAAAACCCACTCTAATTATGACCGCCAAAGTTACGATCACTGCCTTCCGTAAAACCATAATTTAGACACTTACGGTTATGGTAGTGGGTTATGACATCATCAGGAATAAAAAACCTAAGGTGCGTATTTCAAAACATTCGTCTACTTCGACTGTGATGTACGATTTAACCTCAATATTTCACTCTTGTTATGTCTGTGTATGTTCGATAATTTAGTGTATGTTCAAATTACTATAGTAACAGATGCAACATAGAAAAACAAATGTGGCACCAGTGTGCACCCTTGTGGCACACCGATGTCGATGAACCCGGACAAAAAATCTAAGCTCCGTAATTACATTTCTTGGTACAGCTTAAAAGATCTGTTTAAAAAAACTATTGCTAAACAAAAGATATACGTAGTGTGAAGTTCTTTCTTTCTTTATTACTATAATTAATTAAATAGTTTTTGCCACTTCACTACAAAACAGACTTTAATGAGATTGAAGTGATTTCATTAGTCTGGAGCCCATACGCAATATGTATATCTAGCTATTTATACAACTACTACTTATACTTCCTTGCTAATATCATTAACGCAAACATTTGTGAGTATTAACGTATGTTTGTTTCTCATTAACGCCTTAACGGCTGAGCAAATCTGGATTAAATTTCACACAGAGATTATTCATAGTCTAGAGTTAACACATATTCTACGTTTTACTCCGAAAATGTGTTTCTGATGGATAGATTTGGGTTTTTGTTTATCTATATGGAATTTGCAACCTTCTTGCACAATGAAGCTGTCAGTAACAATATTTAAAGTAAATATTTCACGTTGTCTTAGGCGAAAAAGAGTTATATACTATATGCATACATAATTTAATGACATGTTTAAAACAAAAATATTGTTGCTGTTATAAAGAATCATTGCGGCTACTTTCATTTAAGGAAGTGAATTTGGACTTCGCCGCAAGAGACTTAAAACCTGAAGCTTGAAATGATAAATGCACGCGAATGACGTCAAAATTAATATAATATATTGTTATTAATTGATAATGTGATATCAAACAAGTAAAGTTCTGGAATGGATACTACGGCATAGAACACCAATGACGCCAAGCGGCATAGGACGTCCATCCAAAAGGTAAATGATTGATTGACTACATCCGCTGGATCCGTCTGGATGCAGGCCTCAAACTGAATCTGTTGGAAATATGTTGCGGAGGTTTAACAGAGCCGTAGGGTACCGTCAGAGTTGTACGAGGCGACTGAGGTATATTGGAACCGACAGATGGCGGTATAACCGACTGAAATAACGTGGCACAAATATAATATGGCTGGCAAGGGCAGCAGTATTCCTGTCGCGAACCTACGCCTTGCGATTGCCACACGCCAGACAATTATGGGCAAAATCTCTTTTTTGGGGAGGTTTATGTTCAACAGCGGACGTTCTACGGCTGATATCCTCACAATATAGATTATTGGACGTCCTAAATATGATAATAATGATGAAGTATATATAAGTAGTGTATCTATTTTACTAACGCCTGCATGCATCTCAATAAAATTATAAATCTCACTTTAATCTCGGAAAATAATTCTGAGCGTACATCTAATTTTGAAAATGGTATTATCATTTAAGCTCTGACAGAAATTTATTGGATATTTTCAAGGAAATTCTCGGAACTTCGGGCTAAAGAATTGAGATTGTTCCAAAATGCAATGCTGCATCGCTAAGTCGAGGTGTACGACCGTTACGCACACAAACAAATATAAAGAGACGATTTTATCACCTGTCCTCACTCACACGACCAATACGCATTCGATTAGTGTGGTATTCAACAAGTGCAGAACAAATATTGACTTGGTAGCAGTGCATTGCTACCGTTTCATTTCAACGTGATTCCTATAACCCGAAAGCTTCCATATTTACTGGTACCGAGTAGATAACCAAATATTTCAAAAACCGATTTATTTCATAGTTTTCACTCGTAATAGTTTAGGTTTTTTGCTCTCTAATTAGTTAGTGATATTATAAAAAGGTGTGATTTGTATTTTTGTGTGTATGTCTGTAATAAATAAACACAAAAGCCACTGGGCCCATTTTAATATTCTTTCGCCATTGGAAAGCTACATTCACCTTGAGTAACATAGGTTATATTTTTTGTTAGAAAATATTATATATATATATTTAACAAGTAAAAATAATCCAAAAATCTTACGTACACCCGTGAGAAGCCTATATTATATAAATGAGTAAAAACCATGTATATTCATGAATATTTTTATTATACCAGGTCAAATAACAAGCATACAGCCCGCGTGATAGTTAGCGTCACTGCAGCCTATAGACGCTTGCTATCACTAGCGCATTGCCAACCTTGTGACTTGAAGATATGTTACATTACATAGGAAATTCACTGCCTCTTTCACCCTTTAAACCGGAACACATCAATGCGAACACTACTATTTGGCGGCAGAGATAGGTGAGAGTGAGGTCCAATGCAGACGACCTTCGTATGAGGTCTATCTCATGTTATTTGAATTATTACTAAATTATTTAAATAATGTTAGTAAGTGTCATTCATAAACTTATATTACATTTGTTGGTTGTACTTGGTTTTATATTTATTGCGTAGGGACTTGTCGATGTTTATCATTACTCCATACAATTTGCGCGAACATCGTGCGTACCAACAAATTGAATCACGTCCCATCGTTTTTGTGTGCGGGCATTAATTATTGTCCGCCACAGGTACACCAAAAAAGCGACTGGTAATTGCAACACTGCGCTAAACGATCGCCGTAAAAAGTTGCCAGTACAAATAATGAGATCTTTGTGTCACGTCAGTCAATCACGTCTTAACATAATTGTTTGTTCTCACTTTAAATAAAGGCCCTGGAACTGGAATATTTTGTATAAAAATATTGGTTATTGGCCACTTCAATATATTCATAATCATCATAGCGGCCGTGGAACGTCCACTGCTGGACTTAGGCCTTCCCAAAAAGGGTAATTTTTCTCCTTAATTGCCGCACTGAACAAGCGTGATAGCAATCGCAGAGCATAGCATATCACGCCTGTGTCCCATCGGAGTTGGCAGAGAATAAGGATCTCCACTTGCTACTTCTTGGCATACCTCTCTCGCTTCCCTTACTGGTATTAGTTATTTCAAACACGCTCGTTTTTTACACAGAGCGTAGCAACGCAACTGATATGCTGCCCATCCCCTCCTTCAGGTGGACATACTGCCATCTGTCAGTTCCAGTACCTAAGTTCTTTTTTACGGCACTTGGTATAAATAGCAGTCGTCTGCCGTCGTCGTCTATGGTCCTATAAGAGTCACTGTGTCCGAAAATATAGTTCTTTATCACAGAGCGAACTAGCTTCTGGCTTTTGATGTGTATGAACCAACATATAACTATATTAGTAGAAGAACAGCATAAATGTGTAAACTTGAATACGTACAACCGATAATTCATCATTCAGATTTTGTTTACGACGTCTGGACAGGCGTCTGTCCATAACTTGCTATAACTAAGCGCGTAAATTGCTAACAGCCACTAAACAGCGCTGTTAGTGAACAATGATTGTGATATAAGCACAAGTGAGTTATTTGTGGTTACTGAAATAATATATTGCCTTATGAATTGTAGTAACGTTCCAATACGTACGCATAAAGTCGACACGCTAGATATACAAGTGATTGGGCTAAGGTTTAAAATATTCGGTTAGAGCCGTGAGGTATCAGCACAGTTTAATAGTACCTGCCTGGTACCTTAACAATTGGTGGTATCACTACAAAGTATAAAATAAAAGTCAATTCCCGGTCTCTGTCTATCCCTTTGTATACTTAGACATTTAAAACTACACAACGGATTTTAATGCATGTTTTATTAATGTGATGAATAGAAGGAAGAGGAAAGTTTATATGTTTAATACATGCATAATATTGTAAGGAAGCACAGTGTATTTTAGTGTTTTCTCAAACGCTGACTGAATTCCACGAGATAGGTCAAAATGTCTATCTAGTACATTATTTTATATTTATTGTACACCTTAGCAGGTCACCAAAAAAAAACCATGGTAGTATATGTCTATCTCTTCGGAATCTTAAGTTCGATGTAAAATAAAATTACATTTCATTACACATACAGTACATACATTACGGTACATTGGATTGCACCAATAGATGGAGTTATTTATGAGGACGGATAATTAATAAGAAAAATAGAATAGCACTCAAAGCCGGTAAAGAAGCCGGTCGAGAGGCAAGGATACGCTTCTGCACTAAGAGAAAAGAAAATATATAGATATATTGAATCTGAGCGATTTCTTCCAATTTTGAATGAACACATGTAATAGAAAAAGTGTGAAAAAACATTAAGTTATAACAGAAGAGATTTCATTAAAACTAAAACAACGTATACAATTTTCTTCTTTTCTATTATACTTTGTTCTCTAGTAAAACTGAATGCAAAATCCCTAGTCTCACATTCTCGCCAACACAAACCATACGATCCTATAACACACAATTGATTAATCTATTGGCACATACTTAATCCAGTGATCCATTCGAAGGTTAAAACGTGTTAATAAACAAGAACAAATCATTAATAACAACGAACAAAACACATCGAAACAAACTACTTATTTATAACAAATTAAACACCACACGGACCTTGGCTCGCTACGCCCATAGTCACGAGGTACTCCCCTTCCAATAACTGTTATCAGTAAGGTTATTTTTATAACATTAACCATGGTAGTGTTACCATCAATCATTGATCGAGTGTTGCCTAATTAAAAACAGATTAGTACACACCACAAAGGGCTTTCTGGGTCACCGGAGCAAGCGGAGCGAGATGTATGGCTTAACTGTTAAATTTATTGGGAGATAGAGAAGGTTTCAATGTTATTGGTTACAAGCATATGTAATTACTTATTTTTATGACATTTTCTGTCACTGTGATTGCTGATCGAACGGAGGACTGGAGTGTTTATTAATTTTATATCAACATCATCATACGAGGCATTAAAAGTCCACTGTTGGACATAGGCCTCCCCAAGAAAGGAGGTATGTTGCCCAAAATTGCCGTACTGGGCAAGCGTGTTGGCAATCGTGAGCGCAGCTTTCGCGACGGGAAATGCCCATCCCCACCCTGTACATTTGAGCTGACTTTTTTGCATGGATAAACAGTCATCTGTCGGTTCTGGTACCTTAGTCGCTTCTTACGACACCTGGTTCAGGGGGAGGTACTATTGTACTCTGCCGGTAGCTCACGTCTAACCTCCAATATACATGTATTTATTTTGTAAATAAAAATGAGTTGTATATTTATTTATGTATTTATTGGTATATATTTTTTATTATATGGGCATATAGTGTTAGTATTTAATTTATTTGTTTGTGTTCATCCAAAGGTTGCCTGGAAGTAATCGCCCTGAGCAATAAGGCCGCCAATTGGATAATAATTTATGTTTTTATTTTTCTTAATGTAATTTTCTATGTACTATAAAAGTATTAATATAAACTCTTTATTATTATTAAATTTATATGAAAAGCTAGCTGCCAGCCCCGACTACATCCGGTACATAGTCAAATGGTATCCCGTTGATCCCGTTACAGTGAGTTTCCATTACTACTTAGATAAGACAGTGAGTTTCTTATCTAAGTAGTATTGGATACTTATTCAAATCGATTCAGTAGTTTATCTCGGAGAAAAAACGTGCCTATGTTATAAAATAATATCTAATTAAGAACTAAAAAGTAAGAGATAAATTTAGACCAAGCATTACCTGTTTAAGTTTTCAAGTTAGTTAAGTTTTGTTACTTTTCCAAATTGTTGTATTACTTTACCAAAAAAAGTTTAACAACTAAAATATATTTATTTATTTGTAAGTATGAAAATAAGATATTTAAATGTATATCTTCATGTAGGGCAAGCACTTATTCTATTATTTCACGTTATCTTACAACGGGGGTGTAACTCAGTGGTAGAGTGTCTGCTTCGCATGCTGAAAGTCCTGGGTTCAAATCCCAGCTCCTCCAGACTTTTTTTATATATTCCTTCCTATTGTCTCATCGAGATTCCGATATTTTTTATTTAAAACAATTATTTTAATAATAATATACTCTTTATTGTACACCGATGAAAACAACACAAGAACATCACAAAAACATGGAATAGTTTATGATGAAACAAGAGACGGCCTTATTGCTAAATGCAATTTCTTACAGATATTTCACCACCCCTTCTATATATATTAATATTCACCACCCTCACCCTTTCTATATATTAATATTCTACTTAAAGCACCGCTGGACATGGCCTGTCGATTTTAGAGAAGAACCCACCATGCAAAAATAAACTAAGTACCACTTAAATAAAGTACATACGCAACAACACGAACAAGTGGCAATTAGTAGTGGTAGTATCTGTTTCACATGCTGTAAGTCCTGGGTTCAAATCCCCGCTCCTCCAAAGATTTTTTTTTAAATTTATTTAACCCTTACAAGTTGTTATTAACAAAATATTAGTTCTATAGGAAATTGAGATATTTTTTATTTTAAACAATTGTTTTTTATTATTCAGGTCACGCACTCTAAATATGCAGCTTAAAGCATCGCTGAAAATTGCCATGGCATCTGAAATCGATTTCGGAGAAGAACTCAACATGCAAACATAAACTAAGTGCCACTTAAATTAAGTACATACACAATGACACGAACAAGTGGTTATTCGGACACAGAACATTCGAGTCGGCCGCTCTAATTTGGTATTCAACAAGCATCAGTGCGGCCCGCTCTCATAATTATGTAGATAAAAACAAACACATTTTATCATAGATGACACACATCTTTCTTAAAAGATCAAACATAGTTTGTTGCAATGATATCGTGCTGTGGTTATCTAAGTGACTTTAGATAAATCGGTCAACTACTAATTGATATTTTGTTTGTGATAGAAATACAGTATTAAGTATTATATATTAAAAGACTCGTGGCCGTGCGTCACTGGCAGAGTAGATTAGTACCTCCACCTGTATCACGTCATAAGAGGCGACTAAGGTACCGAAACCGAAAGATGGCGGTATATCTGTTTGAAATAATGCAGCTCAAATGCATGGAGCAGGGATGGGCAGCAGCATCCCCGTCGCCAAAGCTGCGCATAGCCAACATGCTTGCCCAGCGCGGCAATTTTGGGCAAAATTCCCCCTTCTTCCGGCAACCGTTTTCAAGAATAATATTCTTTAAAGCGGTTAAAAGTTATTTATGTAACGACTAAATATTAGAAAATATTTATAGCCCTTCAGCTAAAAAATTTTGCTGTCAATACAACCTATACTCTAGTATACGAGTTTAGGTTGTATTGACAGTACTCACATAAAAGTCGGCTGCAATTTTATATATTTTTATTATTAGAACAGATTGACAAACAAGCATTCAGTCCGCATGATAGTAAGCGTCACTGCCGCCTATAGACGCTGGTAATATCACAAGGATATCACTAACGTTGTGACTTGAGGATATTATTCTACATTACCCAGTAAATCCACTGTCCCTCTCACCTTTCAGACTGGAGCACAGCAATGCGAACACTGCTATAAGGCGGTAGAAATTGGAGAGTGAGGTACCAACGCAGACGATATTTTGTATGAGGTCTACCTCATGTCTATAGGCTGCTGCGATGCTTACAATCACGCGGAGTGGAACTGGTCTAATAAAAAAAAACAAGTTCAACAGTAGTATGATTATACCATAGCCGAGTTTCCCAACACAACAGCTATTCACGCCTTAACAATTTATTTAAAGGGCGTGTGATTTGTTTCGTTACTACCATTCGTATCCGTCAACGTTTATCGTACCTCCTTACTATTAAGTCTGCTATTTCAAAACACGCAATGAAAACAATATTGTGGTTCGTGTTTCATCGGCCACAGATCAAGTTATATTATTATGTCAATACTTCAATGAACATCCGAATGACTGACCAATATGACAGATCAGCTTTAAATGTTGTTAAGATTTACCACCTGTTTATTATTTAATACTTTTGTTTCTCGTCTAATACTAGCCAGTTTAAAGTGATGTTCGCTTCATCTATTATTGTTAAATTTTGTTTCTTAGTAAGTGTATTAATTTTATTTTTATGATCAATAAAGTCATCTTATACCGTAAACCGGTTATTTTTATAAATATTTGGTTGACAGTTAACAACTTTGAATACGTATTTAAAAAACGGGTCATCAGGATAACCACAGAAAATTTAAAATCTTCACGTAAGGGGACAAAAATCCCAATTTAAAAAAGTGATTGCATATCATTTTATATAGAAGATTATATTTATGTATTATTCATTGTTTACAACTTACTTAAGTACATAATGAAAATAATAAAAAAGGAGCAGAATAATGCAATATGCTAAAGAAAATTGAATGCTCAATTATAATTAAAAGCTATTATATATTTTTATTCCTTAAATTTAAATGTATTTTTTTAAATTATTTACCTGACTAAAATGACCTTTTATATTCCATCGTCAGGTTCGAAGAGAAAGACGCAATTACGATAAATAAATCAAGAGCTTCATTAACAATACAAAAATATTTATAATTTTGTTTCCTTTTATGTATTATTTGAAGTTCATTCAAATAATACATAACAGGAAACACCTAAATTAGATCACGTACCAAGGCGAGAACTATTTGTCTGTCTGTCTATACAACAATCAATCAACCTGACGGCTAGTTAACTTCTGGCGTAATTACCTGGAACAAAAAATATATGTGCTTAAAACCTATATAGGTGATGTAAAAAATACGATTTCAATTTTTTTTTAATTTATATACATTAAAATTTATATACAAAAAACAGCTAATTTTTCCTTATTTCTTAATTTCTTAGCTCTTAACAAAAACGAAATGTTTACATTCAAGAAAATTTTAAGCCCTCCAAGATAATACTTACCTGCAATATGAAAAAAACTTAACAAAAATTATACAAGAGTACACCAGTAGAGTAGATCTGTCCATGAGTCTGTCCATCTGTCTATGAGTCTAATACGATATGAGTTTTAAATAAAGACTAGGAAATTTAAAGAATTAGAGTCGAAATCCAACTTCCTACTGCTGTTAAAAAGAAATATGTTTTTGTAACCGTTTATAATTGTTAAGGATAATGGCCGGTAGGAATGTAGAATCCTTTGCGGTGAATTGGCGTGTATAAACGATTCGATCCAATTGATCTGGCCTAGTGCCATAAAATTTTCTATGACCTTCAATAAAAAATTCTGATGCAACATTCTTGTATTTTTTAACCGGATTGATGAACGAATTAACGGTGGAGTTACAGTAACGTAACATTATACAAAATGTCTTAGGTACAAGTTCGAAGAATTTAGATTATACAGTGAAGTCCTGGACTTCGTTTAATAAAAAGGATTTTATAGAAATATAGTTCCCTGAAAATAGTTGATAGGACATTTATTAAAAATACCTAAACTGTGTTGTACAGCTTAATAACCCATCATGTAGTAAGGGCTAAGTAAATATTTATATTATAAATAATAGGAACAGCAATGGTACCAACACCCATAACCAACGCAAATAATTGTTGTCAGCGCGGAAAACAAACCCGCGGAAATTGAACCTAAATCGGCACTATTTACGAACTCAAAGATACGTGTCGAATATCAAAACGGTTTGCATGTAATATTTTTCAACCGCCATATGGAAACGATATTAGATTACAACAAAACAATGCATCATACTTAAATTACAATATATAACAATACATAGCAGTACATAAGTAACACAAAGTATGAGATTGCATGTCGATCAGTCGATATAATCGCGATCGGAACAGTTAGCGCCAGTAATCATCACAGTCGATATCGACAATAATTTATCGACATAGCACAATGCAAGCAATCAGAACAACAAAGACTGACCCTTGTTTATCAGAGCAACAACTGTTGTTTGGCAACAACACGGGGCAGTTCCGGAGTTAGGGGACTGCTCTTATTTGGTTTAGTATGTTTGACAATCGCCAACCATAGATTTAAATTGTCTGTACCTTTGGTATATATTTTTATTAATCTATAGATAGGAAATTGTAATGTAATTCCAATGGCTGGTATGATACTGGTGATTAAGTCTATTTAATAATATACATATTTGTCTCTGGGTTTGCATAACAAAATATGTGATTATATTGCGAGCGACAGTTGATCAATTATTTAGGCAAAATAATAACTTAATTGTAAACATCAAATATTAGTAACACTAAAAAGTAAACAGAGGCGTCTTTATGGAGAGAATTTACAATCCAATTATTTTATTATATTCGGCCCTTAGTCCGCCTTCGATAGATAGAAGGCATTCCATCACGGCCGGCCCGCGTCTTTGGCAGCAAAACTACCACAAAAACTCCAGCCTTCGATATCTCCGAAGAATGTTGGCTTGATAAAATATTTCTATTCTTCAGACGGGCATGGTAATAATATATATTAAATATTGTTATATAATAATGCTTTATTGTCACCATCGAGGCATAAAAAACATGTTAAAAAAATATGGTTGCCTGTAAAGTCGGTTTTACGGGCGAAGATTTTACGTGACAACGTCTTTTTTTCGGTAGAATATTTATTGATATGAATATAATTAAATTTCACAATAGAAACAAGGAATTGAATGAAAATAAGAATTGCACTAATTTTAACTATAGAAATATATTTTGTTTACTAAAACATTGTACATGTAAACTTAAACTTTCCATTGTCCAAACTCGTCCGTTTCCATTGTTTTGAGAGTGGTGATTCCTGTTGAACATTTAAAATTGAATGGATGAATTTTTAATTTTAAAGAATCAATTTGAAAATCAAAACACTTATTCAGATCGAAGGTTCAAATTTTTGCTAAATAAATTTGAAATTAATTAAAATTTGTAATTGTAAATGATGAAGTTGAAAATTAAAACATTTACTTAAATTAGATGTTAAAATTCTTGCTCAACACAGTTTAAATCAAGTTTTCTTATATCTGCCACTTTTTCTTAATAT